>CAJOBZ010000012.1:4540000-5140000 GCA_905332375.1 Pieris macdunnoughi | reverse complement strand
GCGACAGGAACTCGTACAATAAGTAAGTTATATAATATGATTTCAAATTGCATTCTGATAATTTTAAATAAAAGTAGTGCGTGGCATAGTGAAAAGAAAATTCTAAAATGAATGTGCCTGAAAACAGTTTAACAATACTTAAACTACGCTCAGAGTCGGTACGGTGAACCAAATTGTGGTCCAAGTACCTTTAATTGAAGCTACCCTTTCTGTCTTTAGTAAAACTAACGAAAAAACCCCGCAAGGTCGACTAAGCCTTCAATTCGACGAAATAAAAAACTCGTTACCCAAAATTATTTTACGCATCGCTTGGCGAAAACATTTCGATGAGAAATTGCCTCCAATAGAGGTGCCTAACCAAAATTACGTAATAACATACAAACATGATACAAAATATGATAAACATACTAAAATAGGCCGGTTTTAGTTCACTGAAAATGTTAATGGTCTTTATAACACCATTTTAAAACAGTGGAATAGTCCAGAATTGTTGTTATACGATTCTTTGTATTCTACTTAGCTTTAATGCATGCGCATTACGCAAAAATTACTCAACGGTTTTCATTTCTTATATTTAGATCGCATTATGGCGTAATTTTGTGTCTATAATGCGTCTATTACGCGACTCGATGTAAAGAAAGGCAGTATGTCACATTTGTGAAATATCAGGTGACACGCGATACGATGCCAAAATAGGCTAATTAGGCAATTATGGTCTGTTCATACTAATCCTATCTATTGTAATGCATACAATAGACATTAACCTTAACTTATGCTTGACACGAAATTGTCCACATTATCAACAATAAATTAATTATTATTTTAAAAAATCGCGCTAAATAATTTTTCCGGTTTTGTAATTTTTAATTAAAAACGTCTGTTTTTATTTAGATTCTGGACAGTTTATTTTCTGTAAGAAGCTCTTCGAGAATGTAATACAAGAAACATTTAACATTCTATGTGTTATACAATTCTAAAAGCTATATAGTATTGTAGTTCGCATACAATATTCAAGTCACGGCAGGCGGATAAGCAAACAATGTCATACTTCATAAGCCGTCTTGATACGTACTCTCTACATGAGGAATGTCTTCAATGCTCGAGTTGCCATTTTTAAATAATTACCCGTGACTTAGGGCCGTAACAGCAGTGGGTATATTTTTTATTGACATAAAAATAATTCTTCGGCCATTTTAGTTTGTTGTCGAATGTATGGTTCTGTTTCTAATTTAAAGAATATACTATAAATAGTATTTATTGTAAAGTGTACAATGTGTTTGTAGACACGAAAAAGTACTATTATTGAAGAGTCACAACACTGTTCTAAGAGGAAAGTCTTAGTAAATTCCATCTTTAATCCTTTGTTTTCGGGTATCGAAGACAATATTTTTCCGATAAAGGTCAATAGTTAACGGTTACTGACAGTCCCATTTTTATTTGCCCAACATTTGTTTCACACAATATACTGATGGAAGTAAGAATATGGATCCTACCATTGTAAATATAAGATTTATTTGTGTGAAATTGTGGGGAACTTAATAATTTTTAAAAGATAAAGTTATAAATTTTTAAGTGTTTAAAATCTGATTACGGTAGTTTTAATCCATACATCTTTGTCCTTAGTTTGGAACGAAGTAATAAAAAATTAAAAAAAGGTTACACAAAAATATCACGCGATAGAAATACTACTGAACACTAGAAAGTCCAAATACATATTCGTCAGCTTTTAGTTACCTATAAACTATTTTTATTTTTTGAAAACATAAAAAAATCCTTCAACAAATACGTTTCTTCGTGTTAATTTATGGTATCACAAAATTTTAACTTCAATAAGCTGTTTGATTTAGTTATTTAATCTTAAAATTTATAAAAATATACATCTACCAAAGGTAAAGTTCACTAACATAAGTTCATAATAAGATTTTACTTTTCATGACTTAAGTCACGTAATGGCTAATAAAAATTCAGATTTTTTCCCCCTCATTTAAAAGGTTTTATAGCGAAATAAAAAATACCATATTTGGCAACCCTACATAATTCCAACCCACAGATGTGGAGAAAATTGGACGGATTAGTGTGTGTGATGAATGTGTGTTGTATATGTTGCTTTTCATTACTTGCTTATGAAAGTTTTTGCAAGAAGTAATACTTAAATGACAGCTTTAGCTGGAAAAATATTGCAAACAATGATTTCGAAGTTGAAATTACTATTAAAATTGTGTCTATATGTATTTTGTTTTAGATATTAAAACTACTCACACTTTCAATGCCAAAGGAATGTTATTGTATCACGCTGTAAAAATTTACTGTTTGGCATTATAATATAATAAATATATAGAGTGATAGTACGACAAAGAGTAGATAAAATGCGGCTTTAAATTATTTTTATAAAGTATTTTAAACCAAGAAATTTGCACCAGGCTGCTTTACTTTTTTAGTTTCATACATTACAACCACGTTATAAACGGTATTTGTGTTTTATGGATACCAGGATATTTATGAGGATTCAACAGTAGTTAGTACTTACCTATGGCGATCTAACACTAATTGGTATCAATCTAGAATTTATTAAGTTTAAGTGATGTTATTTTTCATTTAACAAGTCAGTAATTATGATGTTCTTAACTAAACAGTGACGCTACAATCTATTAGGTCTGGGCCTCAAATTACTGTAACTCTTTCTTGATCATTCGCCGGTAAGTGGTTTCCTTCACCGTACGACAAAAAGTCCTTGGTTTAGGGATGAAACTTGCCCCCCGGAGCCTTAAGGCCAACACAGTGGAGAATAGCCACTAACCCAAGCCCAAAAGACATAGAAATATACGAAAATAGAACACGCGATGAATTATTTTTTAAATCGCTATTTTATTCGCAATTACGACCTTCATCGGGACCTTAATGTAGAGGACGTCACCACAATAATAATATAGACTGCTGGAGCCCATGGACATAGGCACCATCACGTGAATGTCGAGGCTATTCAACTCCTTGACACCACGGGCCTAGTGAGAAGTTTGAAAAGGACAGAACCGTTTAAACTAGTGAATTAGTGTTAGTGTACATTAGTATTAAGTGCTAAACAGTGAGTGAAAAAATAGAACACAAGAACAAAATGTCTTCCCTTTAATAGAGACTGTAAGTAGTGTTATTGGACACTTTCTTATGTTAAATATCCTTTTTAATAAATTAGGTTAGACTTAAATTACTTATTAGTCTTAAGTTAGGCTAGATCGTAATATTCCATGATGTCTTAGTGGAGACGCATGCAAAAAAAAACGATATTTTTAGATTTTTTTATTCTAATTCATATTTTTTAATTCTATGAATATAATCTCACTTTATCTTATTAAAAGCTACTGTTATTGTAAAGACAAAAGATTCAAGTCATTTGAGGCAATACAATTGGTGAAATAGAACGAAAATTCTTTTTATAGTAGAACGAAGAAACTGAGTTCGTGAATATAACCATATGCACGCATACGCCGTATGCTAGAAAAAATAATTAATCTATGGCTCTTTGTGCTAGGTAAGGGGTTATGATCATTGTGTGCCTCCGAGCAGTAATTAACAGCAGGGTCTCAATTGACATTAATATCACCATTGTCTCCCCCTACTTCTGTTTGTCATACGTTTTTCATAATTCACATGCTTAGTCAATAAGAAAATAGACGGGATTTGTCATTTGAAACTAATCAGTTACTCGAGTATTCTAGAAGTACTTTTCAATACTGCAATGACATTCAGGTAAAAAAAATATTGTGACATTTATATTTTAAAGCTAAAATATATATGTCAACCGGTAATACCAAAGTAACAATGTAGTTCTTTAAAAGGAATATTGATAGTTTGTTCAAACTCATCATAAAATATAGTTGTTTTTGGAGCCACCGGAATCTACACTTTGTTCAAGAAAACGGTTAGAGATCGTGAATTAGTAGTTAATAAGATTAAGCCTTTGGCTAAATAATATGATAAGCTAAATTTTGCCCTAAAATTTTAATGAAAAAGACGCAGACTTATAACCGCATTATTCATAGGGGAGGCCAATATTATGGGAAATAAATAATTATTATTATTTAAATCTATTCTTATACTTATTATCTATATCTGATTAATTAATATGATTTTTACTCAAATGAAATACTTGTCTTATAATTTTAATGTGCCATAGATAATAAGATTGACATTTTAAATTGGCTGTTACTTAAAATTTATCTTTCATAATGGCCAGTTGTAATTTTAACATGCCATAGATAATCCAGCTCCTTTCCTCAAATAACAGTGATGTTTGAGCATTAAAATATACATTAACATACACAGCATTCCATACAATCCGTCGTAACCTTAAAAACAAAACAATGTAGATTTCTGGAAATGTAAGCAATTAATTACGTCAAGATTCCCCCGGGAGTAATTTATAAGGGGTTAAATATTTGATTCTCCCGAATAACAGGTAAGGTTGCAATTAGACAATCCACCTGGAGGCCTACGGTAATTCTCTAATCCTTTGAGTTATTGTAGCATAACTCCTTTGTTTTTTTAAATAAATGATGATTAAATAACACATTTAAACTAGAGTAGAGTAAATTTAGGCGCCGGTAAAGAACATGCCGAGCTATAAAATGCCTATTTTAGATTACATTACAAATATTGAAACGCCGTAATGTATTCATTTGGGATATTATTATTAGTATAAGCTAAAGAATCGATTTTTGTATTCTATATAAAAAGAACCGGGCTTCGCCCTTCAAACGGGGGCTTGGTTTTTTTTTAAATCTTTTTTTGAACTCTCAAAGGGGTTTTTTGGTTGGGGGGTGGGGTCTCAATAGGGGGGGAGGCGTTTTTTTTTTTTTTTTGATTTTTGGGGGGGGGGGGGTTTTTTTTTTTTTGAGATTAAAAAAAAAAAAAAAAAAAAACTTTTTTGGTGAATAATAAAAAAAATAGGAAAAAAAAAAAAAAATTGTTTTTATCATGGTCTTTAAATAATACTAGCTGCCCCCGCGATTTGTTTTTATGTGTGATTTTACTTAGCCTACCTTTTTTTAAAAAACCACCAGGATATTCGCTATGCTATCCCAGAAACTGTCCGGTTTTCCGGAATAAACCTTTTGGGTTTTGGGCACCACCCTTAAAATTTAGGGGGGGGAAAAAAATTGACCGATTCGTAGACCTACGAAGAACAAAAATTACCTAAAATTGAGCCATTTGCTTGTGAATCTAAACCATTCCTAGATATTGGTGAAAACACATAAAAAAGTGTTGAAATCGGTCCATTCTTTATCACTGGTCTTTATATAATATAAATGGACATATTCTGTCGCTGACTTTTTTGTAGGCATTATCTAGATCAACTTTTCTCTAGAACCCAATCATATATCTCTCATCGTTAAGGCAGCGTTCGTAAGAAACGGTTTCGTTCGACCGTTTCTTCTTCGTCTTACTTTCTTTTTTCACGAAAAAGTATTTTTATTTTCCGGGTTAATATCTAAATATTAAACTATCTAAAAATTTATTTTATTTAATTAATTAATTAATAAAATAAAATAAATTAGAATACAATATTAAATTAATCAATTAAATTAAAGGCTAATCTTTGACACTCACAAAACACGTGGTTATCTGTTGGTAATGGAATTTCCAAAATCGAATCCATAACTATAGTTTGGATATAGTTAATTTCCCATATAAAATATTGTCCATATTAGAACATATAATATTGCTTTCATCACTGTCTTTACTGATTGTCTCTTTTTCATATATTGTTCGTTATACGAGTGATTAATACAACATAAATAGGCCGATATTTATAATTACAGTGAATATTGTATTATATCTTCAATATGCGATAATAATGTGAATAGTTCAGTAACAAAAGTATTGATTAAGCTGTTTAGTAGTTAAGAGTAATTTTGTGGCCTACGAAACCCATTTTGGCCAGCTGAGCTTTTGAAGTGTGTTGAGAGGACTTGTGCCAAACCATAATAAAGCACTCCAAATTGAATCTTTAAAAACTTTGAACAAGTTTTGTTGATAATATAAAAACAATGTTAATGTTATCTTTCATGATTAAAATATGCATGGCCAGCCGCAAGTAGATATTTAGTTTCTAATAATATAAATAAATCAATGCGGCGACAAACTTTTTAGGTCTGGGCCTCAGATTTCTGTATCTGTTTCATGATCATTTGGTAATCTAATAAGCAAGTAGGTGAACAGCCTTCTGTGCCTGACGCACGCCGTTGACTTTTGGGTCTAAGGCAAGCCGGTTTCCTCTCTATGTTTTCCTTCACCGTTCGAGCGAATGTTAAATGCGCACATAGAAAGTCCATTGGTGCACAGCCAGGATCGAAAATACGACCTCAGGGATGAGAGTCGCACACTGAAGCCACTAGGCCAACACTGCTCATAATACAGTAACCATTATTCTCGACGGTACGTCATATACTTGAGTTAGACACTTAATAATTAAAAATTGGATATGCAAGTTCAATAAGTTCAGGACATTGGTTTCTACATTTGCAGCTAAAGTAGTTCTCGTTATTAAAAAGAAAAAGCTAAAACCTAGTTCGTAATAAAAGCTGTAAATGTGTATATTCCGAGCGAATAGTCCAGCCGCAATATATTGCATAGTGCGATCATTGTTCAGATTCCAATATTTATCGAATTCTCGTAGCACTTCACGAACTTCGTTATTAACACTGTGTCAACCTTTAATGTAAAGGGGACTCATCGTATTTGTGCATCGATAATGCATCACTATAAAGTATTTACGTATTTTTTTATTATTGAAAGTATACGAAATTTTTATCCTTCTACGAAATGCCGCTTTACTTTTCGAGCGAAAGTTAAATGCGCTCAAATAATCAAAAATCCGGGAGGCAGAACTTCTAGCTTAAGAGTCGTGCGCCAAGACTGAACTGAATAATTAGTAATTTTAGTTACTGCCTTGCGATTTTGATAAGGTAGGAGCTTGTAGTTTATTGTTTATCAGAATGCCAAATCATAAAATGACTGCTTCCCGACTGATTTGAGAGCGACCGCCGATGCAAAATTCGCTGTGTGAATTCGAAAAGTGAGTTACAGAATCGCAAGACTGAACCAATAAAATACCATCGCTTTGTTCCATATCTCTTAAAGTCGAAGAGAAAGTTTCGAAACATAACCTAGTATATGTGTAGCTCAGCTCACCCGGGCTATAGACAGAATGAGGTCTGACAAACTTGGTCTTGACCTCTCTAAGAACTTGGCTGTTGGCTTCAACCCAACTGACATTCCTGTACCTCACCACTTAGTTCGCAACCGATACAGGCTCTTATGATAATGCGCAACGTAAGTCACTTAACGTTTGGAGTATCTTAATATATATATTTCTTGTGTGCGTGTGTATGTGACTGAACTCCTCCTAAACGACTGGACCGATTTTGATGAAATTTTTTGTGTGTGTTCAAGGGGATCTGGGAATGGTTTAGATTCACAAATCAGCCCGGCAGATGGCACTGCAGTCGGTACTTTCATACTTTGCTTAATATCCTAATCGCTTTAAATATCATGCAGGACAACGTCTGTGGGGTCCACTAGTATATTTCTAAATCCGTACGTTGCTATTGATTAAATAAAAATATATAAGGCAAAAATATTCATAGTTTTTGCTTTTCTGTTATTCAAAATTAGATAAAATTATAAAACTTTTTTAAGTCTGGGTCTCAGAATTTTGAATCTGTTTCATGATAATTTTTCAATCTAATAGGCAAGTTGGTGATCAGCCTCCTGTGCCTGACACACGCCGTCGACTTTTTGGGTCTAAGACATGTCGTTCACACGATGTTTTCCGTCACCGTTCGAGCGAATGTCAAATGCGCACATAGAAAGAAAGTCCATTGGTGCACAGCCGGGGATCGAACCTATGACCTCAGGGATGAGAGTCGCACGCTGAGGCCACTAGGCCAACACTACACTCAAATATAAGTTTATTATTCTTTATATACACCCAACAAGCTAATTGGAACAGTGGAAAATTAAAGGTGTCGGAATGCATAATCGATATATTGAATTGAGGCCGGTCTAAGCTGTGGTCAAAGGCTATGTGTATATTAGTTTATGTTGTTTCTGGTTCAAAGGTTATATATTTTATTTATTAAGCACTTGTTTAAGAATAACATTATTTCTCATAAGAATTGCATACAAAATTCACTTACTGAGAAACACATATTTAAAACTAAGATTAAAAATTAGAGCGCACAGATGTAGGTACATACATAAAATAACAAAACATAACAGCACCAAAAATGTAGGTAGACATAATAAACTTATTTGGTTGTCGTAAAGTATATTTATTACCTTATTTTTATTTAAATTGTTATTATTTTTTTGTTCGAATGTTTTTATTTTTTTCAGTTACTAAAACTTTTGGTGACTAAATTTACAAATAAATTTTAGGTTAAAGTATGTTTCGTAGTAATATATATGTCATCTACAGTGTGGTATTACAAACGTTGTCATTACTGTAATGGCTACAAGCCGGCCGTTTATAAATGACTTAACAGAAATAAGTTTAAAACAAAACGGAATGAGTGAGTTATCTCTTAAAATGTAATTAATAATCGTGAATCGCTCGAGGCCGAGTTGAACGATAGTGATCCGTCAATTTGATCGTTTCGTTCATTCGATCACTCCCTTTATTCGACTAACTTTGATTGCTTTATTGAAGATTCAATGTTTTTTGATGTCAATCTGCTGCTGAAATCGGTATTTTTACTTATCGTCGCTTACGTCTAAAGGTTAGATCTTTTAAACAATGCTAACATTAAAATTTAAAAAAAGGCACCCTCAGGCCTTCTGGCAGTATGAATAGTATGCAAATAATACCTGCAGCTGAGTTTCATCATCGGACGTCAAGGCAGAATACAAAATACCATCCGTATCACCTTGCCGTCCGTCGTTCCACAACTAAGCGTTGCTTAAGTTAATTTCTGCCGCGCACCAACACAATGTGGAACCAGCTGTCCACTGAATGATTTCCGAACCAATTCGATTCCTTTAAGAAAAGAGCGTACCAATCTTAAAAGGCTGGCAGCGCGTTTGCGAGCCTTCTGGGAGTGCTAGTGTCCATGGGTGGCGGTATCACTTAGCATCAGGTGCCTATTTTTAAAAGAATGATTAAAAATACTTATTATAATATTAATAATATTGCAAATAACACAATAGTCAGTAGCCTACATTTTATATTCAAGACATAAAACGTTTTCTCTAAAGAATAAAGAATAAATTAAACTAAATTCAATTCAAAAAATGCGAATCGTAAATAAAGCAAGGTAAATGTGAGATAAATCTGTGTGGTTGAACTTATTATGGACGCACTCATATGCACATTATCAAACTAATTGCGTCTAACTATAAGTGCACTTCTGTGGGGGTAGCGTACAGTTCCGATAAAACAGTAGGACAATCAATCTAATTAATAGGCAATGACGATCAAACTGGTCTTGTCAAAAGTTAGTAGGTATAGAAATAAGCAGTGGGCATTTTAAAGGCAAATTCACAGCACTTTATCCCACATTGAATGTTTGCTTCTGTGTCCCATTATACAGAGGTAATAATATAATTCGAGATAATCGCGTTATTTATTAAAAGGATGGACAGTTTTTAGTCTATTGTACCAATAACACATGATACTTTTCTATAGTAAGAAACATTCAGATTTTGCTAATAAAAAGCAAATATACATAATATTCCATATAGCAGTATACATTTAATGTTAGCTTTTCATATCAGTGTTTGTCCCAGTAAATCTAAATACGTCGTAAAAATGGCATTAGTTAAACATTGTAACTAGCAGAACCCTTTCTAGATAGCGTAACTATGACGAAACAACTGTTTATATCTAATCTGTGGTTAGAGCAGGAAGCTTGCTATCTCGGGGTTAGCAATAATCTTCTACATAATACAAGCTTATTCTCTACCCAGATATTGTTTATAAAAAGCTTTATTACAATCGTGTAAATACAGTTATTTTTATGGTGCATTGCAGATCAAATACATATGATATTTTTTGGTTTAAAATATTTAAGCAATACTTTATTATTCTTAATTTATTATTGAGCGCTACTATTTTCCCAAAATCGCCAATCTTAAACGCGACACAAATGTATGTATATAAATACGCTGTCAATAAAATAATACAAAAGATATCAAATTACTTGTCTGTGTCCAGAAAATGTGGTCAAGTATCATCTGCCAGAAATATATTTAGTCTGTGTATGTCATCTGTCAGAAATATCTTTAGTCAATGATGTATGTTTTATGTGTAGACGGACTATAGTATAGATCAGGCATCAGAATACAGCGTGTGAGATAGCGAATGACGACATATGGAATTTACAGTTTTAATTCATTGAAGATTGCTATTATTGACCAAAATACACATCGAATGAATAATCTGAACAAAGACTGAGTCGTGACAAAATAAGCACTAATATAAAAAATAAGCATTACAGTAAGCGGTGAAAACCTTTACCACCAAGGGCTCGGTGGTAAACAAAAAAACCCGAACGCAAAGAGACAGAAAAACTGATACTCTGTTTCGCTCGCAATTAGTATTCACGTTAATGCCTTCTCTCTTTAGTTATTATTGTTATTTTAGAAGCTCATCTAGTTCTATACTCCATCTACGGTTTTATGTAAAAACGTTACGTCAAATATAAGAGAATGACCACCGACAGAATGAAGTCTTGCTTAAATATATATTGCTTATGACTTTTATCTAAGTTTCACGGTCATCGCTTCAAGCTATTGATTCATTAAAGTTATCAAACAATAAACATGTAAGGGTCAACTTAAGGTCGACAATTTCGTCCACCCACTAATAACTAAACTTAGAAGCTGTGCATAATTTTGACACTAAATGCGTGGTCTTTATAATTTTTATATACATTTTAAGTTACAATTCACAAAGAAAAAAAACAGTGGCGCTACAACCTTTTAGGTCTGGGTCTAAGATTTCTGTATCTGTTTCGTGATCATTTGTTTATCTAATAGTGAATCTAGTAGGTGGTGGTGGTGGTCAGTGGAGGCCTTCTGTTGCTGATACACACCGTCAAGTTTCCTCGCTATATTTTATTGCACCGTACAAGAAACTGTTAAATGAGCACATATACAAAACGTGCACAGCCGGGTCTTGAACTTGTGCCTTCAGTTTCGAGGGCCGCTCGCTGACGCCACTGGGCCAGCACTGTTCTGATATATAATTAACTTATAATGGCTTTTATACGATGACTATAGTAATATAAAATACTGAAAAGAAAAATAGATTCCCAGGACAAAAATAGCAATTGTCAAGTCTGTTTTGCCTTTTTGGCTGGAAATTCACGACAGCATGCAATTTCAAATTATCGACCCAAAATGTACCTCATAAACCGGGCGTTATTGATGATTCTATTCCAGTTTTATTAAAAGGTGCTGGAGCGCAAAATAGTCAGCTAAGTGGCCAAGAGACCTGCACTTAAAACCACGTTTATTTATTGGGTGTTTTCTCGTTAAATATCTAGTATAATATTATCCTAAGAGGCCTAGATATTGAAATAGCTAACACAATATTATTAAGAACTCGTATTTGCTACAGCATAAATCATATTTCCTTATAAATGATAAATAAAATACGTGGAAACTGATAATCCTATTTCAAAATGTGTTCGATTTGGAAAATACTAGTAACATTTGCGCATTTCAATCCTATATAATATTGAAAAAAAAAAGCTAACAAATGCACTTCTTCAAGTAAATTCTTGAAGAGACGTTACTTGTGATAAAGTGAAAATTTCGTTGAGTTATAGCCATTAGAGCGTCTTTTATTCAACTTATTGACAGTTTTGAGCTTGTTAAACCCTTAATAAACGATGTGAAAGATGACAGGCTCGCTCTTTGAGAGCTATTTCCATTTTGCTAAGACATTTCAAAAGGTACGATTTAAAGATTTATTCATAGAGCAATAAAGTTATTTTTTCTATAATTTTCTTACGAAGAATTACGACTTAATACGTTTATAATATTGACCTATGGTAGCACTTATTTAAATTAAGTATTACGGTACTCTTTATATAAACGTTAACGCGCTAACACTGTAGCAAGTTGAGTAAAAGTAAAGATCAAAAATCAAAATCATTTATTAATATATAATGTACACTTATGAACGTCAAAAAAGAAATATATATTAAATTCTTGTAATTTTACACTTAATATACGTATATACTATGTAACTTACAAGATGGATATTGTTAATATATTAATTTAAGGAAGCAGTAATACATTGTCCAACTTAGTGATTATGATTAAGCCAAAATAAAGAGCGTTATTTTAACATAATAGTAAATGTGTTTATCAGAATTTTAGAATTACAATCTACACATTATTCATTGAATGCTTCTTAGCAAATCTGCAATTCGAGGGCTCAAAAAAATGTGTGATTTTCAGTCACGAAGACAATACTTTGAATAAACAATAGAAAAGGTTTTTGACGTGACAACGTCTTATAATTCGATGGAGCCGGCTGCATGCACGAAAAAACATGACGCATGCGGCGTTACCTCGCTCTGAGGCGTTCCCCTTAAGTCTTGAAGTGCAAGCGAGAGCGCGGAACGAGCGACGAAGAGGCACAATCGGCCTCCGCGTTCGGCACCGTTCGACATCTGTCTCTCTGTCTATCCAGTCACATTGTGATTTCCATTTACCTCCTTCTCTATATCCATACAAAATATCGATCAAACAAATTTACATTTGAAAAATGCAACCATTCCATCAGTATTTTCTTATGACGTTGTCACGTTCAACTATCGTCAGTAAACCGACTTTACAGACAACCGATTTTTTTTATTATTTACGGCCGCATTCGGAAACCCATGACTCTGTAATGAGGCAAGGCCATATATAGAACCTATTAAGAGCAATTATCGACACGTCTATTTTAGTTTTCATGGGTCTTTAGGCAAATAAAAGGCGAGGGTTTATTTGTATGCTAAACTTTGGCACGGATGGCTTGACACGATTTAGCACCCGACGTGATGGATTTAAATTTGTGCCACTGAATTAAAATGCAGGACGGATATTAAAATATTGGATTTGCAAATATATTTTGAGCTTCTTTTGTAATTATATTTTGAAACATAAAAATAATCGTTACAAAACAGCAACAGAAACATATGCAAGAAGATCAGATGACGTTTTCTACTGAGAAAGAAATCCTAGTAGCACATTAACCATGTAGCCTTATACTTATAAGGCTACAAGGATATAAGGAACTTATATCACATCAGACCACATCCGTGTGAACCATATCCACCAAAATATCTTCGTGTGCATACAGACTACAAGATCGAGATGCATATCTATCTACAAAGCTTTTTAAATGCGCTGCGGAGCTTACAGGAGATGACCTAAAGCTCTGAGTTAGAGCTGAGATTTCTGAATATAGAATTACTTTCTTAAATGAAAATATACTATAAATGGCGTATGTTTTAGTTATTTTACACTCAATCGCAGATCATGTATACTGTAAGCATTTTATTGCTTAAAAACAGTGTTATTCAAAACCATAACTTGAAATAATTTTAATGTAAACTAGGTACATCAAAAAAGTCCTAACATATAATTATTGCATCTATCGCAGATAAGCCGACATTAAATAAGATTTCGCAAGAACCCTCCCAAATAGGGTAGATTCTGCAGAGTCATTAAGGGAGCTATGGGAGTGTATGGGTAATCGTAACATTAAGTTGGATCGATGACAGGGATCTTAAGGATTTAAGAAAATTATATGTTATTTTAAGGATCAGTGTGTTGTTACAATAACATTACATAACAAATTATATCTTATTTCATATCGTATTACGTCTCCTCCAGAGATTCTGCGTAGCCGCCTTGCGCCATAAAGAAGAGGCGGAGAGGGCAAGAGAGGACGATTCCGCATTACTAATATTAATTTTCGTGCAGCCTTTGGGCTTGTTTTACCCAGAAGTCGTTAATACGCTCCGTATTCAGTATTACAACACGTTCAGGTTCCTCTTGGGCTTGCCGAGGTTCTCCAGTGCATCAAGTATGTTTGCCGATACACGAACTGGTGATTTTATCATTCGGAACTTGGCGGTATTCCTGATGAATCCTGTTAGTATCAATAGTATCCTAAATGTGCTGATCACAAATGCTGTCCATACCCCACTATAGGATTGTTTTTTTGTATTGTTATAGTAACCAATACTAACATAGCAACTGAGACCGAAACGTTACTTACTCTTACTAAATAATAGTCTAATAGTAAATTTATAATATATCAGAAAAACAGTGTAAAAAGGGTATTAAATTGAATGCGTTCTCGACTGCATTTAGCATAGTGCAATGAAAGATATGTAGCTTCCTACGGTAAATTGTAATGAAATCGTTAACTTCATCAATCGGAACTCTGAGTAGATAACACAACTAAGAATCTCTAATTTGATATTTTAAATCTTTATAGTATATGAAAAATCGTCGTAGCAAACGACTGGGCACATGCCACAAAATCCGTAGGTCCTTGGTACAAATTCTTGTTTTGGAGTTGGTAACAGAAGACACTACTTATAAAGAAGAGATAACCTTGTTTCGAGTAAGATAGGCAAATTAGCTCGAAGAATTGTAGAAATTTGATTTTTATGAAAATGATTTTTTTATTTATTATTTCGTAACTAAATTATGATAACACTATATAACAATCTAATCTCATCGCTTTGTGTTTAATAAATGAAAGTGTTTTGTAAACTCCTAATCGACAACAAGTCACCATAAAGGTTTATTCTCCTTGGGATCTCGTATTTCTTATAACCCGGATTTCTTCGGACACAAATGGCCTATTACTTCAATTTATATTATCTCTGACTTAATCGTCTTGAATGTCTGTCTTATAGAATAGTTTGAGCTGTGTTGGTTCTTATCTTATTTAGCAACACGTTGGAATCATTGAAAGGATGTCTCCGAAACGTTTATAACATGTGTCAGCCGCAAACGGATCACCTTTTTTCTCTATAAAAATAAATGGATCAAAGCATCAGAAGCAATTTGAGGGCAAAACCCAAATAGGTTGTAGTACCACTCGATTATTATTATAAAATAGTTCTTGACAACCTATTTTATAAAATGTTTAATATTAAACCTTGTGAACATTAGTTTAATGTTTCTATTTAAAAATAAATATTCCTTATCAGTTATTTTAATATTTATTTTGATTACATTTGTTTTACTAACTGGATTATCTGGTTCTCTGCGTAAGTGAGTAATATTTTCTGCCTTACAATTTTAGCAGTATGCAAACCACATCAGTTGAGTTCTCGCTCTGTTTACTTTCCGTTTAACGCCGTTTATCTACCCTTTGAACCCGATCTATCTATCCGTGTACACGTAATAAACGTCAAACGGCTTTTAAAAAATATTACTACCGCAAATTATAGGTACAAAATAATAGCCCAGAATCCCTAATAACGATACATTAAAACTAAAGTATCAGTTTTCGCGTGGAAAACGTAAAATCTATTATGAGCTTGTTATAAAAATCAGTATGCATCCCTCGTAACCCTCACACTGCGTGCTGGATACATAATACCACATCGCTCTCGGTACAAGAGACTGAGCCACATTAATATCTGTCGATAAAATAATAGTTTAACCGCTGCAGTGTATTTTCTCAACTTCCCTGTCAGTGAAAAACTGCTTAGATTTGTAACCAACTGTTTCTGACACTGAACATAACTAAAAATGAAATGCCATTTAATGCTGCTTCTTTTAATAATTAATCTCATACTCAAAAAGATTTAAACATATTTGGTCAGTAAGTTAAAGCATATAACAAAACCTTGTGTTTTTACGGCGTGAAAATGAGCCACGCAAGCCAGCTCTATGAATGTCGGACTTGACGCGGGGACTGCCTGAAGCTGATATATCTGCTATTCAAAGGCATAGGTTGCACTATAACTACTGGCACTTTACCCAAGGTACCCATGCCCTGATCTTTTTCATGATCGTATCCTCAGTGACCCTACAACCCAAGGCCAACAGGTCTTAGATTAAAGTGTCAGGCTAATTCAACTAGTGCTACTCGGAGGGGTTTCCTTGGGGGGGGTTTTTGGGTTAAAAAACCTTGGCCAAATTTAGAAGGGGGAACCTTTAGGGGGGGGGGGATATGGGGGGGGGGGGGGGGGGAAGGGGGCCCGCGGCAAAAGGGGGGGCCCCGGGGCTCTCCTCAGGGTAACGCACAGGTCAAGGTAACCTTGTTCGGGTTTTGCAGTCCTTTTATACATGTGCCCTGTGGATTAGATATACGCGGCGGGCATACAATGCTCTCCGGGGGGGAAATAAAAATGGTTTTGGGGGGTTTTTGGGGGGCCCCGGGGGGGTTGGGGGGAGGGGGGTTTTTTGGGGGGGGCGGGGGGGGTGTTTTTTTTTAATACCCCCCGCGAGGGCCCCCCCCCCCGGGGGGGGGGGGGAAAAAAAAAAGTTTGGGGGTGGGGGGGAAAGAAGGGGGTGTTTTTTGGGGGGGGGGTTTTTAAAAAAAATGTTGTTAGGGGGGTGGGGGGAAGGGAGGAGGATGGATTAATAAGATTTTTTTTTTTTTTTTTTATTAAAAAAAAATAAAAATTAAAAAAAAAAAAAAAATAAAAATTTGGGGGGAAAAAAAAAAAAAAAAAATGGGGGATTTATTAGGGGAAAAAAAAAAAAATTTTTTTATTTAAATAAAATTGATAACATCACTTTGTGTCTGTTGTGACAGACTGGCATTGCTTGTTCAAAACCACGATGACTATATCCAAGAACTGAATGCTTAATCGGTAAAATACTTTAAAACGACAATAAAAAAGCTATCGCATAATAAATACAAAACTTGCAAATCACAATGGTCCTCTAATTCCAATAATCCTGAATCTCCTATATCAATCAGCTATCAAGATCAAACCAAATAAGTGAAACGTAAACGAAAAAATCCCATCAGTATGTACGTAACATCGCGGTCGGTGAGACCCACTCGCATTAATAAATGTCAGTGTGTGAGTCGGGGAAACAATATAGTTTTTGTTCGCACCCGCGCCCAATAAAATAATATTGGTCGGCGTTTTATGGGTCAAAATACTCGAAAATCGATTTAGTATTGTATTAGATATAATATGAATTCGATGTTTTCTATATTGAATTGTAATCAAGAGCGTTACCAACAAATACCTGGAATATATTCAATTGTTTTGAAATATGCTTATACATATATTGGCTTCTAGTTAGTGTAAAACAACATAATATACACGAGGTCTAAAAGTTTGTAGAATACGTTTTGAACAGAAATCTTAGCAATTTATATTTTTACTTTGAAGCTATTACAAAAATCTACTCTTAAAGTGATTTTTACTTTTTTAAGAATTTATACTAAACCCGCCATCACAGAACAAAACTTATATTAATAAGAAACAATATTAAAAGTAACGCACATATTATACATTGAAATACAAAAATTATATTCTAATAACTGAAAAAAATACAAGTTTAATAAACCTCTTTGGTCAATATAATTATAATAGTTTTAACATCGAATTTAGTTTATATTACAGGAATTCTCAACAATTAGGACGAGGTTATATTAATTTAATTTTCCAAATGTGGTATTTCAAATACATTAATTTTAAATGTAACTTGATACGAATATGTTTTACGAGAGCCCTTAATTATGAGAATAATGTTGTCGGTATGTGAAACTATTTATATGAAAAATATTGACTCGCGTATTTTACACGACGCGAATTTCGTCGTAATTAAAATCCACATTTCATTGTGAATTTTATAAATTTAATTGGATTGCATTTAACAATCACTTTTCACACAATAATATTAACTCACTGAAATAATTGAATTCCTTAAAAATATAACCGACTCTAAAATGTATTAAATAATAATATTTCGTGATGGGTGTCGTACCCAAAAATATAAATGTTTTCAGTGTTAATTAATTTAAGGTTTTAACATAACAAAGATTAGGCTAATATTTGGAGGCCATTGCGCTTTAACCATTGGCATCCCAGGTTGGCTGTTTCCTTGTCGTCAAACGCCGTTATCATCTTTCTGTGCCTGACATATGAGTATTTTGCCATTGTTTATTGGGTCTAAGAGGCAGTACGCTTCAAAATATTTTCCTTTACCGTATACTACACCAAATAAATTGTTGCACAGCTGGGATTCGAACGCATGACCTCAGGGATGAGAGTCGCGTGCTGTACCAGGCTAACCCATTTTTTTTTGTTTTTGGGATACCATGAGGTTGTATGGAGTGTACCCAGTTATGAATCCTACTTTGTTTATCTTGGGTATGGTAGGATACAACAAATTAGAGGTAAGTGGGACCTTACTATCACTTTTTATTTTTAAGGTCCCTAGAGGAAGTATATGCGGAAATGTTCGAGAAACTGGGCTGCGTGTGCCAAATAATCACACTCGGCGTGGTAAGCGATAGCAATTGCTTGCAATGCGTCCAGCGCGTACAGATTTACTCAGATAAGAGCAATTTACGCGTGTCTTGCGCACTCTGAATATTATTGGATGTGAGACGGATATATTTAGTTGCACACTGGCTGAATTCACAAGACTTGCATTATTTATAAAAAGGTTTAGGTTTTTGGTGTTTTTTGTTTTGTTTATATTATGTTTTTAGTTTAATTTTTATATTAATAAGTTTTCTATTGTATTAGTATTAAGTTACTGTAAAAAATAGGAATTAAGGAAATGAATAAATAAAAAGTATTTATTACAATACGGAAGCAATCATTGTTTGAAGTAATATATTCATTCGTATTATTCTTTATATTCCTCTTATCGTAGCATAAAAAGCGCTACGTGATTAAGCAGTCTTATCATTTTGCATATGTGAGAAAATAATTAGTGTCCAAGTGAAAAAGGTTGTAATATAAATCCCGTTTTAATCTTGTTCTTCGCGTTTGTGTAACCTTAAACAAAAATAATAAGAACTTTTACAATCCCCAGTTACTATTAATATACATTATTTCGTTTATATAGGACGTCCTCACAATATTGTATTCATGGACCACATTATGATTTAAATGGACGTTTCCCGGGCATTGCCTAACAAAGGTCCTATTATGTGCGTTAATTGCAACCCTTACATAATCATGGGCTAATTTGGGGCCCCATAAGTCGAATTGTGTTTAACATTCTGAGTTGGCATTTAATCTAATATTAAGGGGTGCTTTATATATTTTAAATAAAGCTAAAAACAAAAATAAACTTTTAGATTTTTTTAAAGTCGAATGTACAAAATCATCTTTATAGTTTGACTTTAAATGTTTGTCTTTTAGTAACTATAAAAAAGGAATTGGTAACTTAAAAGTTATTCACTAAGTCTTTATGTATTTAAATCAACAATTTTGAGTTCTGATTAACAAAATCTTCGATTAAAAATACTTATATATATTCATATATATATATATATATATATATATATTAATTGTCACCCCTATTACAAAGCACTTAAAACCCAATAGTTACCGGATGTAACGTTAAAGCCCCACACAACATTAAACCGGCCCTTATTTTATGCCTTTTTATCGTCATTATATCCTTTACCCTGTTTGCGGATGTTACAGGCGAAAATTGAAATGTTCGTGCCTTTAATACAAATTAGGCTAAATATCAAAGGAATATTTCATATTCTTTATTCGTGAAACGGGAAACTTATAATTAGTCTATTGAAATTAAAATGGCCACGCTTTTTCTGTGAAAGAGTTAAAAGAATCACTAATTAATGAATAAAAGTTTTCGTTTTTGTTGGGTACCGTATCTTTTTTTATAATTTCACCGGGTATAACTTCTAGTAAGAGATCTTGTTAGTACTATTTAAAACATGACAACGAAGCTTGACAAATGAATGTAGATTGCTTAGATAACTTACCTACTCCTTAGGGATAATATTAGTACGAATGCCATTTTTGCCATAATTAAATGTTACACAAAGTTTTCTCCCATTTTGAGTATCGTTCATTGTTCCTCAAGTTGTATATAATGTACACTTTTATTATTACCTTATCTAATATATTAATTCATGATGAACATGTGGCACCTAATGTATGAACCTAATCTACCCATCTTAGTTAATAATAAACCAAATCGAAATGTTCATGAAAAAAATTTCCAATTGCTTTTTTAATATTTTAAAATATTCATTACCGGACAAAGAAACCACGTTTTGAAATATTTGAAAATATACACAATTGTTATGGAAATAGGGTTCTCATATTTTAATTTTTATACCGAAACCATCTTCTGAATAAATAATTTTAAATTGAGCTATGAGAAGTGTGCCTCAATTTAAAAATTTATCCGGAGCTTTTTATGAAGTCATAAACTTTTGTGGGACACTAGGGATGTTACCATGTAGACAAACGTCGATATTTATTACAATTCGACAGTAACAATCATTTATTAAATTATGTAATTATAATACAGCGTTAAATACTTTAAGTAATATACATACTGTAGTTCTTATTAAAATTGTGAATTAATCAAAATAACAATTAAAACCATTACAATGTGTAATAATCTCATAACTAGAACATTAAGCTTAATACTGTTTTGTTTAAGCGGTATTTAACTTCTGTCAGCATAAACAAAGTAATTGAGCAACAAATGATAACACTCAACGCTCAAGTATTCATTTCGTTAGCCAAACATCATAATAGGCTCGTTATTTTCGGCAATTAAAAGGCGCTAACGATCTTCAACATTTGTAAAGGTGAGAGGCGTGTGGAGTGGAAGAACCGCTCTCTACTCAAGAGAGTCGGTGTTCTGCGTTGCGAGCAAATTAGGCTTATTATTTAGGCAAAATGACGATAATTCAAGTAAACTTTTGAGTAGATACAAAAATTAGGTTATTTAACTTTTATTTTGTAAGTTACAAAAAATAAGTTATGTGTTAAACGTGATATCAATGCACGAAATATGAGTGAGACTCAAGAATGATAATTGATTAGAGTAATTTCATTTAGTTGTAATTGAAAAATATTCGATAATTTTGTTTACAATTTCTTGTTATATTTAGAAATACCTATATATATGGGTGAGGTACTCGCAAATAGGAAAATTTCATTACATATGTTTCTTCGTACTCAAATAAAGGACAGTGTCAAACGCTTAGAAGAAAACAAACTTTTTAAACTAAGCCAAAAAGACCATAGATTATATCTATTCATAGTTCAGTATTGCTTATTCAATTTTGCTGTATAATATCGATAAATATGCCGCCTCACTTACCGCAACTTTGTAAATAATATGGAAGTGGCTCCTCGGGAAATTCAAGGCTAGAAACTTTTTAACAACATGTGCACATACACATTCCTAACACAATATTATCTATTCCATTTTGTAGTAAATATTCGGTGTTCAAGATATTCAAATTATATAAAATATTATAGTGTTCTGAATTATACCAATGATATCCGTTTTCAACTTAGACTTCTCAACATAATTTACATACAATCAATATAATCATAAACCGTCCGAATAAAATGCATATAAGTGAATTCATGGTTGATTTTAACACCATGAATTCACCCAGAGAGTCTTTTGTCATGACATGATTCTCTTGTTTTAAACTATCATCCCTCAGGTCAAAGATTCGGCTGGAGCCAATGGAATTTTGTCTAGTGCATTTAACACTTGCTCGTTCGGTGAAGGCAAACATCGTGAGGAAACCGAACCGAGCCCATTAGCAAAAAGTCAAAGGCGTGACAGAAGACCAATGATCATCTACTTGATCTACAAATGATAACAAAAGAGATACAGAAAACTGACACCAACTTATAAAGGCGGTATAGTGTACGAAAAAGGACGTTTCTCACATCATAAACTTATTCAAAATTGTTTACTTTATACCATATTATAGTAACTAAAATTATATACAATGTAAGTAAAAACAAATGACCCTGCCAGCTCATCCGTAACTTATCTATATATATAAAAATGAAACCCGTTTTCCGTTGTCACGACATAACATGTAAACGGCTTGACCGATTTGTCTGATTTTTTTTATAATATTCCTTGAAGTACGAGGATGGTTCTTACGGTGAGAAAACTTAAAAAAATTGAGTGAAAAAGCTAAAAACAAACTTCATGACTCCATACAAAATCATCCGTAACTTATATGATAATAAATAATTTGAACTTATACCATATCATAAAGTTCAAATGTTAGTGGAGGGGGTTCGGGGGGGGAAATTTTTTTTTTTTTTTTTATTTTTTTTTTTTTTTTTAAAACCCCTTTTTTTTTTTTTACATTAGAGGGGGGGGGGGGGAAAAGAAGAAAAGGATTTAAAAAAAAAAAGAAAAAAATTATAGGGGGAGGGGGGTGGGGGGGGAAAAAGAAAGAGAAAAAAAAAAAAAAATATTGTACGACTGGTAGACTATGTGTGCGTTTTCGCGTATGTGTGTGTGAATGTGTAATGTGTAATGTTATATAATAACAGCCATTAAATCCTCCACTTCTGTGTAACAAGTTTTGCAGCCATTGGTATAGTTATTGCTTCAACCTATGCAGACTAAGTGGGTAAATATTAATGATTCTGTTTACTTTATGATAAGCAATTGCATTTCAAATGGTTTTTTAGCAAAGGTAGTTTTAATAGAAAAAGTATCAACTATATTTTTATCCTTTTGCTAGAAAGATTTCTATTGAATTTAAGACTTCTAATATCATTGTCCAATAATGGATTTCTATTGATACATTTTCACTTTTACTGAATGTTTAAATACATTTTTAATATTATTGGTTTTTATTTTAAAATAACACTGAGCCGTACCAAAGTATACGAGAGAAAAATGTGTCTAGGAGTGAATACAACCGTATTTAGTTGCGAAGAAAGCAAGGGCTTACAAGAATATCTGGTTACAAAGTGCATAGTTCAATGATAATGCGTGTGACCCAATATAAAGAATTCTATGAACACGGGTCACCTCCGGACCAATGTCAGACTTTTAAGGCTGGACAAACAATTAAGGCTGGATAGTGGGGTAAGGGGTATTTTAAACTTACAATAATGTTTTTAAACACAACATTGAGGCTATAAAAAATAAGAAAATGTAAAATACAACGAGTGAGGCAAAATATTAATAATAAACATCGAGAAAAAGAATTTCAACAATTTGTTGTAATATGGCATCACTTCTATATTTTACTAAACAATAAGCATAATAATTAATTACAAGAGTTTTAATACTATATATATTTGTTAATGATCCTCTGAAAATATGGAATACTAGCGACACGCCCTGGCTTCACGGGCAACCATGACCCTTAAAAAATTATACCTTCCTCATGAATCATTCTAAAAATTGGTGAAAACTGCAATAGTTTTCGTGCACTATTTGAGTTTATATGTTATCACATATAATATTAAAGTTAGACTTATGTTGTCGCTTACGTTTTTGTAGACATTTTCAAGGACAACTTTTCTCTAGAACCCAATTATATATCTCTCATCGTTAAGGCTGCGTTCGTAAGAAACGTTTTCGTTCGTTTGTTTTTTCTCCGTCTAACTTTGGAAATCCTTCCACGAAAAAGTCTTTAAAGTTTTTGCGTTATATATACGTATATATTAGGCTATTTTAGTCGCACTATTATTTTGGTAAAATAATGTCCAAAATCAGTTTAGTAGATACAGAGACACACTAACTAAAAACTTCACAAACTTTCCCTCTTTATAATATTAGTATAGATATGGTCAACCACTTTTACTAAAATACAGCGTTTTGGAAGGTCAAAAGGAATGTAGGATAAGACCAAGGAAGATGATTTGTCTGAACATTCGTCTGAACTGCAACAACATAATTTATAATAGCTTTCCGTGATTATAACGCGTGTTCCGATCTGAAATAGCACTGTGGGTGCTTTGATTGACACGAGCATTGAAAATACACACCTTATTTATAAATTCGCATTTCTCAATTTTATGACGTAGGGGTTGTGAAACGACCACTAAGCGACCATTCAGTGAATATATTTATATTCGGTTTGTAGTTAAAATATGGCGCTACAATGGCGGTTTTGGTCATATGTTTCTGTTTCTATTTCGTGTTATGTTTTTCTTAATAGACAAGTACACAGCCAGGGTTAGAAGCCAGGATCTTAGGAATAATAGTCGCTCGCTCAAACTAGGCCACAGTTTACTAAACACATAAAAGATAATAAGCAGGTTTGGTTTTAAATTTTGAATGGTGAATTTGCCCAAAAGTGATTCCTTGAAAAATTAACACAATTGTACAAAACATTATATTGAATTAGGAACATTTTAATTTACAAATTCTGTTACATTTGTGGAGGAAGGATGGTAAACAGTTGCTCCAACCTTAAGGTATATCTTAGATATACCGGTGACTCCAGAGCTGGTGCTTTCCTGGCTCAACGAATAAGTATCGCAATACAGCGAGGAAAAGCTGCCAGCGTTAAAGGGGCCACAGGGACCAAACTTTTTAAATTTGTTTTTATTTTAATTATTATTATTTTGTAGGTTAAGAAAATTGTAAATTAATTGTTACGATTACTTATAAAAATAAAAAGTATCAGGTGGCATATCAGACGAATAAAACACGAATTTGGACTATATCTGCAATATTTTAGTAGCAGCTGTGTGTGGTGTAACGACAGTATTATATCTATCTCAATGTTTCAAGCGAAAAATAAAACGTACTTTGGCTGAAACTGCGTAGACACAGCTGTTTTGTATTATCAAAACTAGATACGTTGCGGAGTAAGGGACCTTTAAATATATATTGTACTATAGTGAACAATGTTTTTAATTTTTGTACCTTTTAGGTCTTAGGATTACCAAAAAACAGCGATACTACACAATAGTGGACTTGAACATAAAATCATTGTGGTGACTGGTCGGACTTGAATTCGTGTATGCGGTGATGTTAGTTGTTTCGACTATGTATTTGCGTTGTTCCCATGAGAATGTAAGTGCGTGCAGGAGCACGATGCATGGTGAAATAGAAATTTCACCATGCCTCCTGCTGATAGAGGAAAATTCTTTGTTTTTTATTTATTTTATTGTTATTAATTAACTATTCATTACTTAAAATGTCACGTGGAACATGGTGTACCTAATGGATGCAGCTCCTTACAAACCTTGTAAATAAAAAAGCTTGGCGATTTAAAAGAGTGGCGGAGAGTTTATTCTGAGAAGAACTGGCAGTAAATGTAAAATTAGAAGCATTTAATGTATGTTTCTTTTTTGACGTTAATAAGTGTACATTGTGTTACCTATATGAATAAATGATTTTTGATTTTGAATCTAAATTTTTACTCATGTTCACAAACATACGATTTAATATGTTTATCTATAACATATTGTTTGTTGTATATATATATTTCATACATAATAAAAAAATTGTTCACCAAAACCTCTTAAGAAACCTTCAAGATTCTACCTAGGGACCTAAGAAGGCCAGGTTTATGATCAACAAGGGCTGGGCGACCAATCGATCGGGTCCTCATTACACACCAGAAGGGATTTCATTACACTATATACTCATACTTTAGAAGAAAAGTTTCAAACATGAATTCAAATCAAACTCAGCTGTAATTTCAGAGGCAAACTTGTTTTAATCAAATAAAACCTGTATTTCAATGAATTCCAGACAATACTAATTACTAAGACAAAATTTGTTGAAAGTTTTCCTAATCATTGAATTTTATTAGATTTAAGTCTATTCGGTGAATTAGCAAGTATAATGAGACAGATCGAAGCCTCCTTGATCAATTGTATCCTAATTCACCGGATTACATTGATGGGTTTTGAGAGAATTGTGAATTTAATCTATTTAGCCACAGAGTAATGTACTGTTATAACAGGGAATTACTCAATTTATTGTTAAAGGCTCTTAATTTAATTTTCGTGAGATTCGCGATCAATAATGATATGTTATTGTATTGTATTAAACTTCTGTGTACAAATAGTGATTGAAGCGATGTATGGTTAAGACAGAAGAATGTTTATTGATTCGAAAGTGATGAGGCTTTTTTAAATTATATATTTATAACCTTCGTTTGTAGACAATAAATAATTATCAAGTTTTTATTTATATCAACTGCCATAATTATTCTGTGGCGTATTGAAGCTTGAAATGTCACTCGACGGTTTTTGTGTTAATTTCGAAGATTTCGTTGTACTTAGTCTGATTAATAGAATCCGAAGCATATCCCCCAAATCAAATTAAAGTTGAAGTACGAGGTTTTTATTTTTTTAATAAGAATTACGAAATTAAATTTCTACCTTTAATCTAAATGTACGGGCATATTCATTAGCGAAAGGATCTTAATTTTGTTGATTAAGATAAATTAAAAATATTCTAGTGTTCGGTGTAAAATATTTAGTTTTACCTTAATATTTGTTTGCTTGGAGCTAGCAAAACACACATTAATAAAGTTATTATTAATAAAAATCATAAGCTTCTTAACAGATTCTTAATGTTTCTCAAGATCAAGTCCGTTCGCTGTATACTGGTTCGTGTATTCGTGGAGTACTGCAGTCATCTCTGATATAGATTGCACTCCGGAAAATGCTCCATGGAAAAACACAACCTTCTTTCCTTCATCCCCTTTCAAACAAGGCTCATCTAGAAGCACGCTGGAGTTGCAACCCTTCGTTGTTGACATCTCCAGATGCCATATTGCACGATTTGTGATGATGTGATTTGATCGTCGTTTCTTATAAATACAGAAAATTAGTGGAACTCCATTTTCCCTACACAGTTTAATATGGGATCATTTAAGAGAGGTTAAATAAGCATCACCGGATAGGCGTGCCCTCTAATAGGCCGCATATCACTTAATATCGGGTTGTAGCCAAACGTCTGCCCTGTTCTGTATAAAAAAATGAAATATGTATGTCCCAATATATATATATATCTATATGTAATGCGACATTCAATGTCAATAGCTACATTCTCAGTAGAAAAATTTTACTTAAAATTTAAGTTTAAAAATCAGTTTCCACAGTATAAAGTAAAAGCAGTGGTTATTTATAACGTTATTGGGGACCCATTTATCGGCTGACCAACACTCGGCACTGTCAACCGCAGAGTAAAGACAAATGATGCTGTGCCATAGATTTAATGTCGACTCTACGTTCCTTGGTTTATTGCTTTCGAACCGTCTGTTGTGGGTAACAACTATCAGAGGAAATCTATCTTTGGTCTAAACTCTAATATTTTTATCAACGTTGAATAGACATCTTTATATACTCATACAGCAGATAATAAATCAATATTAGCCTCGAGGCTAGACTGACTTTTATTGTATATATACGCAATTAATCTAAAATGAAAACATCGTGAGGAACTAAACGTAGGTATTATGTAATATTCTGAAGTCTCGACATTGAATTTTGACAGCATACTAATAAAAAAAAAAACGGGCGTGGTCAGTTGGAAATCTAGCCTGTGGTCATAGCGCGTGTCTTTAGAGATAGCTTGCCATTGCCTTAAGCTGTGTCTAACATCAGATTTCGGCTGTCAGCTGTCAATGGTTTCGCCAATATCCCTTCTTAGTTGCAAGTAAGACTGGGTGGGCGATATTGATGCATTTATAGAGTCTGTTGTCATTGATTTAGTAAAATTAAAGAAAACAGTCATAATAAATAGAAAGGATAGTAAGACACTTATGGGAATATATTTTTAACTTGTAAAATACAATCTTATAGCAATTAAAATTGAATGATTCAAATTGATTTTGAAGAATAATGCAAAATAAGAATGAAATTATCTAGCTAATGCTTACTATATTTTATCTGTACACCACCGTTCGGGTTTCAACAACGAACTGGGGCCTTAAAGATGCCTTAACAGTAGAAAGTCAAAAACTAAATTTGTATAAAAACTTTTCGTCACGAACTGTTATTTCCTTGACTAAGGCCCCTGGTATAAATAAAAAAAAGTTACGGTAGTTGTCGGTTGGGAAATATAGAATGTGCTCATAATGCGTGTCTTTAGAGATAACCTGCCATTGCCTTAAGCTGTGTCTGACGTCAGATTTCGGCTGTCAGCTGTCAACGATTCCGCCAATATCCCTGCTAAATTTCAAGTAGTCTGGCTGAGCGATATTGGTACAAATATATTCTTATATAGTCTGTTGATTTTGTAAAATTGTTAAATAGACCAAACGTAGTAATGATAGTGAACCATTTGACGCTACCGCTTTGAATTCTTGTGCAGAAAAAATATATGGAATATAATTTTTAATCTATAAAATACCTTTATATAGCAATTAAAATTGGATTTTTCAAATTGATTTTAAAGAATTCAAAATTTGGATGAAATCATCTTGCTAATGATAATATACAATATCTTTACACCATCCTACGGGTGTCAACACAGAAATGTAATTAGCTCAAATTATGTGTTAGTTTGCTTAGAACAGTAGTAAAATCATTGTTTTTGTTAAGTCTAGCCTTAAGTAATTGTGTAGGCAAGAATTGGCAAGCTTGTGATAGTGATATCTTAGCATAAGCAGAATAAATGGCGTAGGGTATATATGTTTTTAATTACACTGTAACTAGGGTACAATAATAACAATACCATAAAAATCTAAGCTGTACATAAAAACAAAAAAGCATCATAAACACATTTAAAAAGTTGGGCTGTTCTTTTTTCAAATAAATATATTAAGTAGATGACGTCAGAAACGGTCATATGCTGTTACTAGAACATTTAAAGTGATAAGCGGTATTTAGCGAGGTTGACCACGGCAACAATTCATCTCGTTAAAATCCCGCAGACATTTAAAATACCCGCAATACTGTTTAATTTAACGGCCAGGATTGCCACAAATCGGTTTCCGAATTTGCATTATCCTTCGTTCACATGCGCGTGGCTCAGTTGGTCTGTACGTACATGGTCATCCGAGGTCCCTTTATGGATAGCATTTCTATCATATATTCTATTTAGAGGCGAGGAATATACAATTGTATTGTTTAAAATATGGTTTCTTAGACTTTATAAATATGAAATTAGTCTTACCACCAGTTTAAAATCAATTTGATAGAAAGTGACGAAAGAGTATTTTAGTCAAAACATTGCAATTTCATTAATTATTTAAGAATGATAATACTTTTATTTTTATGGCTTATGGTTACCGGCTTATGGTTCCACACTTGTGTTCCACGATTGTACATCTAATAGGCTAGTCGTTATTTTCAGTAACGACTATCCAATATCCTTTATCTAAGCAATTTACGAGTTTTGTTCGTTTGTATTAAATACCCTGAAGAGCGTGTAGTAGGCTAGAAAAAATTATGATTTCCCCCGCGCGTCTCCGTCCGCCCGCTTTAGTGACAAACGCAATCACCGCATGCTAGATAAACCACGTGGAAAGAGTAGCTAGCCCCATGCCAAAGGGAGCAACGCGTATTCAAACCTACTCTCACCTGGGCCTAAGTGTATTATTTATCTGTAATTGCCAGAGACGAACATTATCTATAATGATAAATATTATAAAAACTTAAAACACGAGTTTTCCTTTTAGTTTTTGGTAACCTCTATAACTACTAAACCGTATCTAAAATTATTTCGAAAGTGATGACACTGTATGTTGTTTTATATAAGCTAGCAAAAATTATGAGCACGAGTTTTTTTTGTCTCTTGTTTTTAGCTATTGTAGGTTAGTTGATTTGTTTTATCTTTCATTGACACCTTACCTTATTTGTTATTGACACCTAGTAGCGGCAAATAAAATTATATAGGTTTTCAATTAGGATGCATTAAATTTTGTGCAAAAAATGCTAGG
The DNA here is from genome assembly GCA_905332375.1 of Pieris macdunnoughi. Taxonomy (NCBI): domain Eukaryota; kingdom Metazoa; phylum Arthropoda; class Insecta; order Lepidoptera; family Pieridae; genus Pieris; species Pieris macdunnoughi. The sequence continues at coordinate 5,110,158 of CAJOBZ010000012.1, read as the reverse complement.
TTTATGGATACTAGACCAATTATAAATGATGAGGAATTGAATCTGGATGATACAACTATATTTCTTGGAATCACAATAGATTCAAAACTTCAGTGGTCCCCTCATATTAACGGATTGGCGAAGAGACTTAGTTCTGCAGCTTACGCGGTTAAAAAAATTCGCTCGACTTAGGGCTTATTGTTTTGGGTCATGCTACTGATGTCGAAACTATTGTCATCCTGCAGAAGAGGGCTATTCGTGCAATCTATAATTTAAAATGTAGGGAATAGTATTGTCTTTAATTAAGATAACCTTTACACAATTAAATGTAGGGAATCTCTGAGAGATAAATTCAAGGAAATTAATATACTTACTTTTCCCTCGCAATTTATTTATGAAAATATTATATCTATATAACGTATATAAAAGAAAAATGGTCTTCGTTTGAGGCTCCTTCACGCCTAAACCACTGATCGTATCGACATGAAACTACCACCATTCGATGCGAAATTTTTTCTAGATGTTTTATCGCTATTTATTTATAAATTCCAACGTTCCTTCATTTTTTTATTGCTGTTTTACTTTTATGAAAATTTATCCATACGGACTTCACCGCGGAAACATTCGGGGAGGCTTCCTAGAACCTCTAAACGTCAACATCTGTTAAAAACTCGATTTTCGAAATATTTCAATTTTCTTAGCGGGAAGTTAAAAAGAAGAATAATAAAAATATGAAAAAAAATATAAAATAATGAAACATAAAATTTATTTTAATTCGTCCAGCAAAGCGGGCGCGAAACGGCTAGTATGTATATAAAAATAGTGATAAGTTTACTGAATAGAACAAACGCACAATACTCGGAACAAACGCAGGCTGCAATTTCCCCGCACTAGACTATCTAAAGTTAGTAACTCAAAGAAAAGCTTTTAGCTTACATAGCTTTTCTTTAAGAAAAGGCAAACAGACATAAAATTAATGATTATCTAGTTGATAAAAGGGCCTGGGGCAAGTGCTAGACAGGCTACTTCTAATTAATTTGCGATATTTGTATTAAAATAAGTGTTGTTTGATGATTTGCTATTTTAAAAGAGTACCGAGAGTTTCATACGCCGGCTTTTTCTCTCGGCCTACACCCTCTGTCTTCTTTGCCGATGAGTAGGGATGCCTGCAGTTTCAAATTTAATGACGTGGAATAAGTGATACCTGTATATTATGTTCCATAATAAGCATATTTTGTTTATTTTTAATAAAATCATAAAGTAGCATCGGTTTAGTTTACATATATTTTTAGTTTTGATTTGAAATTTCATGGAATGTATTTTTAAATTGAATAATTACGTATAATATTTTTACAGATATTAAAAATGTAAAGTTTAGTTGTTCGAAGAAGCGTAGTGTTCCCGTCTCAATGGAGCGAGGGCGACTAACTAATGAAACAAACGTATGCTCGAAGTTCGAGTGAGTTGAGACGGTCGGTACAGTATTTCGCGGAACAAAAATGAAGGAAACGCCAAATGCTTTTTATTTAAATAAACCCGTAAAATAAACAATATGCTAGTCTGCTACTAGCATATTGTTTATTGGCCAATATACAGCATATATATTGGCCAGTAAAAAATGCACGAAAGGTCGGCAACGCACTTGCGAGCCTTCTGGCAATGTGTCCATGAATGGCGGGGCGGTATCACTTAACATCAGGTGAGAAACCTGCCTGTTTTGCCCCTGATCTATATAAAAAGTATCTTTGTTTTTGCTACAATTATAAAAAAAATTAAACCTAAACATTTATACATTATTTATTTGTTGGCATCGACTATTTACAGTAATACAACACAAAAAAGAAAACAAGATAAAAATTACTAATTAAATTCCTTATATCCTAAATCTAGCGAAATCTTTTCAATTAAGAACATCCATAAAATTCGTAATTTGACTGAAGAGCTTCAATCTGCGCCAATCGCTCTATATTAAGCTTCCACGGAATACTTATCATTTTTAATAATGCCCTTTATAAGGGACTTCTCAATAGGGTTGTCCAATTTTTATGCTAAATAATATTATTTTATATAATTTAATGCTTCAAATAAAATCTTATGTAAAAAAAATGATTAAACGAATTTTAAAAACTTGTATATATTATTATATTAATCTATAAAAACGAATACTAAATTGTTGATGCGTTCATTTTAATAAAAAATATCTGTTTATAATAAACATTGCTTTTATATGGAAATATCATATACGTATATGGCATAACTTTGGTAACTCGGTAACATTTTAGTTTTATTAAACGTTTGCTGATGATTTCCTGCATTTGACTTGCAAAATATGGATAATATTTTATACATGTAAAGTTTAATACACAAATGTATCTAATTCTAATTACTTTTAACTGTCTATAACAAAATAAATTGCTGTTCGTTTGTCTCGCTCACTTATGCTATTCCTATTCCTAGGCTGGACCTATTTGGCTAATTATGATATTGGAATATTTGTGGAAGTGCAGGGAAGGTTTAAAAAAAAATAAAAAAAAAAAAAAAAAAAAAAACCAAAAAAAAAAAGGGGAAAAAATTTTTTTTTTTTTTTAAAAAAAAAACCCTTTAAAAAAAAAAAAAAAAAAAATTTAAAAATGGGGTTTTTTTTTTAAAAAAAAAAAAAAAATGATAAGGAAGAAAAAAAAAAAAAAACAGGTTGCGTGGAGCATAATTAAAACTTGAAATATGTAATTTACTATAGAAATGGCGCACTTCATAGCGCATTAAAAAATACCTCCATGGTTATACAAACTTCATAGAAGTAACATAACCTGTATAGTAATGAACCAATAGACATTGCTTTCTTAGAAAATTCAAAATTCGAATAACGAACGAATTCCCGTTTAAATTATGATAAAACGATGAATAACGACCGTTTTTTTACTCAAATATGTATTTATGAATTACTCGTAATATAATCGTAAAAACGGCGATCAAAAGCCGAAAAACACAATAAATGATATAAACCAGACATCGGTTTTTGACCGTGTCTGGGCTTAATCCCCAAAGACTAAACATGAAAACCTCGCTTGAATTTTCGGCTGCCTGTCAACGCTGGCTTTTTCGGTATTTTCTTTGTAATCATGCTTTTGGAGGTCTATTTTAAAACATGTTTGTGCCATACACATATTGTATATAAACTAGGAGGCGTATTTAGAAACATATAGTGTGACCCTGTCACTTTCCACTAGGGCAAGTTTATCATAGATCGTAAAGGAAATTAGCCTTAGCCTTTTAAAACGAATTATTTATTTATTTTGAATGTATAGTGTGTCATAATGAAGGGATAATATGCTACCTGCGGGTAGAGGACATTGTGGCGGTACAGAAAGTCTCTCGGTTTCGAGATATTCGACATTTTACAAAATTCAACCAAATTACCTGCTGTGCCACGCTTTTTGGTGCCAAGACTCTAAATGAAGGATTCAATGATTTGATTGTTGGATAGTATTTTTGGATAGATATGCTATCGATTGTAAACTATGATTTTTGGGGCCATAGTTTTAATCAATGAAGGTGGTGGAATAAAGTTTTATTGGTATAATTTAAAATTAATAAATAAAATAGTGATTTTGTTTAATATAAATAAAACAGTGGTCGAGTTGAAAACCTCTACTTGTTAAGTCGACTAAACTATATTTAATATAATATTTATAATGTTAAAATATTAATATAATTAGTCTCTGTCTCAGTAGAATAACTTAGGTCGTCAATCATTTTCCAAATTCTCGTTGCTTGTAACTAAATTTTATCTACACTAATATTGTAAAGAGGAAATATTTGATTGTTTGTTTTTCTGTTTGCATTGAATATGTTCCAAAATACACGAGTGTTTGCAAAATTTATTCACCATTAGAGCCCTACGTTATTCCTGATAAACATAGACTATAGAATATTTAAAAAAAAGTTAGGGTTCTGTATGAAATTAAGATAGTGTAACCAAAGGTGTGAAAAAGACCAATTAAAATTCTTAAGCCGCATACGCTACGGAAACAATTGGCAATAGAGTGATGTACTACAGATTTAGAGAAAAATCAATATCTACAAATAATTCCGCGATACCACGATGTCTAACAAATACATATTCCTTTTGCATTTAAAAGTTTATTTACCGAGAAAAGCTATTGGCTATAAAACATCGTGCGACGATCGAATTAATGCGTGATACCGCATAGCACAGCTAGTTATTTATAAAACAACTTCGTGTAAAATTGTATCTGCGCAGTCAATAAACAAAGTATACAAAATACTATTATTGAAGTGAAACTTCTTTATCGGGGTTGGAAAAAAATTTAGTGTAACATTTTTGCGTTACGCGTCACATTTTTCCGTTACGCGCCATGTTGCTTTTTGAAGTCAAACTTCTATATCGGCGTTAAAATATGACATATAGTATGTTTTTGACTTTGAAGTTTGACAACGGATTACATTTTCGACTTGAAATTTGCTAATCGCAATTTGCAGCAATTAATTTGTAAATTATATGCTAGGCAGTGTATCAAAATTTACTGTGTTTAAAGAAATAGTTTCTAATAAGGTCATAAAGAAGTTTCACTTCTTACGTGTGTACACCTAGTACACGCACACATTTTTATTTATTATTTGTATTTAGTATTAAATGATCACAATTATAGTAAACTATAATTGTCATCTAGCTACGCACAACACAGGGACTAGCGTTATATTAATTGTGTCACAAACCTTTTGTCATAAATAAAGTTATTATTATTAATATCTTAGTGCTTAGAAAAGCCAGAACTAACTTAGCCTGTTTTTTTAATAAAATAAACAGTATGGCACCACCTTCTTAACGTGGTAAATCTCAATGTAAAAACGTCTACATTCAAAAAGGGTTTCTCGTGATGAAAGGTATATAAAATTCAAGGATGGCTTCAGGCCTCACTTTTTTAATAGTAATAACTGACAGCCCTATCTCTAACACAGTCTGACAGTTGGCTTAAGACACGTGCGCTAAGCGATTTATCATTTTTATTACGTGACTAAGCTTTCTGGACCTAACGAGGTTAAGTTTTATATCTTAGAAGTATTATATTAGACGCCTCGTCGAATATTTAAGTGGGCTATTGTGAATACAATGATTCAATATTTAATATCGCTTTTATACAAAAATAACCAAATTTAAAGTATAAATTTAAATAAAGCATATAATAAAGTTCACAATAACTCGTCTAAAATCACGTTAATTAAATATATTCTTCAATATTCATTTTTTTTCGATAGCCAACATTAAACGGGCGGTCTTACTACTAAAAGCTTCTTCCAGACAACCCAAACATAAATAAAAATAATACTTACTACTCAATATAAAAATATCGAAGGTTTATTGGTACAATATTGGCAGAGCATTCCACAATTTTATTAGTGTGGTACTTATAGTCTTAGTAATTATAATTACTAAGACTATAAGTACCACATATAAAATATTATATTTTTTAGGGTTATTAAGTATTACTTTCATGATATATTTAGGAATATTATAAATAGTTTAAATTATTCCTTTTGTAAAATTTTGAACCTTTTTTAAATGTATATTCCATATCTGGCAATATTTTCAGTGTAACTGTTTGTTATTATATATAATTTATGTTAGCTGTAGGATAAATATACCAAATAAATAATTATTTTGACATTGTGTTGATGTTCTTGTATCAACAACATATAGTTTTTTCTATATTTATTAAATATCTTATAGACTTAACTTATAGATAAACCTTAAATGAATTTATTGAACTCCCTGCTATTTTTCCTTAAATAATATTAATTACTCTTTTTATACAGCACAACCTACATACACACTCTCACTTTTACACCATCACACAGCCGAAATAGGTATTACTTACTTAAATGTATTTAAATTTTTTTATTGAGTTTTACTTTCGTAAATGTTTGAACCTTTTTTGTACATTATGTAGACAATGTTTGGCTATATCTTTATATCTTTAATATAATTGATTTTTATTATATATATTTTTTGTTAGCTGTAGAATTACTAAATAAATAAATAAAATATAAGAATTCTACTATACTTAAGAAAGCGGTTATTATTTATTATTTCCTTGTCAAACTGATTGGAGCTCATAATACAGAAAGTACATGTGATGAATAGTAAGTCAACTGAGTGAGTATTTCGTCATATTGTTACACGATATTTCCATTAGAGAAAAACAAAAGAATGTATAGAAAGTATAGGAAATTGTTAAGATTGGCTCTTATGAACGAATTCCTTCCGATTAGTCAGTCAATTTGTTACGGCCGACCGACTCTGCCTGCGTACTAATGCGTGGTACAAGTTAAAAACTTTATGTATTGTCTTGCTAGAATGTTATGTATTAAAATAAAATATTTTTTGACGTGATAACGTCTTATAAATCGAAACGAATTGACTCATTGTAACTTTCCGCTTGAGCCGAGCGTAACATGACTTATTGATTTGGCTTGTGACGCATTTATCTTAAGTTGTTAATTTAGCACATTGTTAGTTGTAATTAATCTGTATAACTTAAGTATACTATATATTTGAATTAACGAGTTATATGTTAATTTATCGAAAAAAAATCAATTTTCAATTAACTCCTTCTTTGTATTATACAAAATAATGATATTATTCAATTCAATTCATGAAAGTAGGCAATTTATCATAAATGTTTTCTTACGACGTTATCACGTAAAATTATCGTCGGTTAACATTACTGACAATCAAAAATGTTTTTATGTAACTGAGGGCAAAATGGCAGGAGGCTCACCTGATTAAGTAATACCGCGCATTACCAGAGGGTTTGTAAGTGCGTTGCCAGTCGTAAACAATATTAATGCCTTAAATAGAACCACATAAATACGCTCTCTGAGAATAAGACAGCGATGTTGGAAGTCTGTTAATAGGTAACCGGAACGCAAACTCCGCTGTGTCACTAGTAGAAATACCATCCTGAGACATTTTGCTCATCCAAAAGCTTGGTTGACACTTTTTAATTCTATTACTTTAGTGGATATTTACAAATTTATTGTATTACTTAAACGTTCTACAATTTTGAAAGGTTACCATTTGCAAATCAACTTTCTTTTACGTAATACAATAAATTTTGTAAAATTATAAAACAGAAACGAGTGTGAAAATGAAAAGAAAATTTTCTCGCTAGAAGCCTATACCTTGGAGCGCCCGAACAGAAATATAATTTCGATTGTAGTTGCTGGGTCAAATCAAGGTCGAGTATCATTACAGTTAACTGTCAAAGTCAGTAACAACACTCGACTAAGTTTCCTTTATGCTGGGATATGGGGCAAACTCGGAATGTCGATTTACTCAGAATAATTCAGGTTTCGTGCAAATAATACGTGTAGATTGTGTCCAAAATGAAACTGCTCTTGTCTTGTTGTAATGCTTATGTATTACGATAAAAATTGGTATACTTTTTATAATAAGGATCGTGTTTTGTTTTTCTCATCCTTTGTAATCGGTAAGAAACACTAAGATTAATACTTTAGTACTAAATTAAATTAACGCTGGCTGGCGTATATTATTTCAAAACAGATGTATTTGACGACATTTCTTATAATAAACAAGCCTATTTCAGTTCTATGTTTATACTAATGTCTATATACTGAGTGTGTATTGATATTTAAATAGTTAATCGGTTCCCCAGTGAACTAGAATAATTATATTCCAGTTTCAATCGAAGCGGGCGATAATCTAAATTAAATACGATTAATATTTCAAGCTCCAATTGTTGTTCTGTTAGATAAATGAGAATATTCCTTTTATGTTATTTAAAAAGAAAAACAAATGACTGTTAGGACCAATAAATAATGAAATTGAAAACTTTATAGTGTGTTTTGTTTTAAAAACTCTAAATATAATTAAATATATAATAGTCTTAGACAGTGTTTGAAAACACTACGTACTAAGGTCGACCTTACATAACGACGTTGCAGCATTCTGCGTAGCGCACTTTTTGCGATCACACGATCCTAGAAAATTTATAAAACTATCTTTGCTTATAATGAAATTAAAAAATATTCTAGAAATAATAAAAGTGTCTGAACAAAAATTTCGAGAACGGGCGATAAAATAAAAACGAGAGAAACGTACTTTTTACAGATTACTTTTGATCGAGATAATAAGAGATAACAAGTCCATACTTAATTTACTAGATATTATTTTACTTACAATAATAGTGTCCTATAACTCTGTCACTATACGAAGAGAGATTTTCGTGTGTTCTTTCATTTACTCTAAGAGTGAGATTCAGAAACACGAACTTTGATTATCTATGATATATCTAATGTCAAAATCCAATGCATTTGAACAGTGTATAAATACTTATATTATTTAATATCTTATTGTGATATAGTATTGTCTTTTATTAACACAACTTTTACACATTTAAAGAAAACACTTTTTAACGGATTGAAGTATTATTATAATAAACTAATTAAAATTATTATAAACTTATAAATAATTATTTTACATAATTTTAAATTTTCCCGACGTTTCTATGTAACTTATAATTATAAGTTTATAATAATACATAGCTTCAATCCGTTAAAAAGTGTTTTCTTTAAATCTTATTGTGATGCCAAATATATTTCTTTGAAAGTTTCTTCTGCCCAAAACATTATTCGTAGTTAGAATCTTTAAGGTACCATTCCTTAATTAGGAAACTATTAGAGCCGAAGCGCGTGATTGGTTCGGTAAATGCTTATCAGCGGCCACCCTAATCTAATTATAGATTCGCCTGATGCTCTCTAATCTAGGTGTAATACCTCGTAACCTGTAAAAGCTATATAATAATGTATTAATTAAATAATATTCATTTGTCATTAAATAGTATATACAATATTTTCTTTCTATACATCCTACTTTACAACGGGCACTTAAACTGGGAAAACTCGTACCCTAAGTACCATTTATTACATAACACAGTATTAATGCAAGATGCATGACTTACTTGACTTACTTAAGCCATTTTAAGAGCTAATTTATAATTATTGCTTTGCATTTGTATAAAATATATCGGCAACAGCTATTAAGCAAAGTGGAGTGTGTATGTAAAAAAGAGGGGCGGAGAGTTTATTGCCAGTTCTTCTCTTCCGTTCTACGCCCTAAATTTGAGAACTGGCAGTAAATTTAAAATTAGAAGCATTTCATATTTCTTTTTTTGCCGTTCATAAGTGTACATTGTGTTACCTATGAATGATTTTGACATAATCTCAGGAACTAGTCATCCTATTATGAAATTATTTTACCCGTAGAAAGGATCGTTACTCTTTATTTAAGGCATTATTTAGATATTATCTGATTGATGAATGTTGCTGTTGCTGACAAAGTCGTTCGAGTAACACCGACAACGGACTGTTGAGAAAAAGTACTATGATTGTTACTATACAATAGTTTAGTCGATGTCTATGCTATATTTTGTCTAGAAGTGGAGTAAGGCTTTAATTTCGACTGAAGTTCCAAGTTTAGCAATCAGCTGGCAATTTGTCTTCTGGCGTATATGTCCTTATGTATGTCCTTCGATATATTACATTTAATTTATGTTACTTTGCGGCTTAATACAAAATGTTGTATACCTTACAATATTCTATATATACAAATGTATTGTGCTTCGCTCTACGTATATAATAACAAAACATTCTTATCGATTAAAAAACTTGTTTTTTGTCTTTGATCCCAATTACCTACTACTCTGACCAAGTTTCCACAGGTTTTTGCCAAATACAGCACAGATTTCATATATAGATACGGTACCAAAACTTCTTCAAAGCGCTAATACAGATCTAAAATAACCTATTTAGCATATTTACTAACATTTTGATTCAAACACGATATCAATAAATTTAAATAAAGTTAATATAGCAACTAAACCTCCCAGGATAAAGGGAAATAAAAGCAGCAAAGCGAATATACAGAAACTCGTGAAGATTTGAATTCCTTGGTGACTTGATAGAAAATAGATTCCGAGTCGTGAGTTTTGACAAGTTGCGAGCGGGAAATGTTGAAAATTCAATCCGGTAAACTTCCATTGTGCCGTGATGATATGAAAAGCGAAGATAACATCGAGTTATATCTAAAACGGCAAACGCTGTATAATCTATAATAAGCCTACAATTTTCGAACGTAAAATGTGTAACAAAAATTTGTTATAAATTAGAGGCCATTAGTTACTCTCGTAGTTCTATTGTTAGTATGATCTAGGAATGGTCCTATTAACATTTCTATTAATATCATATTATTACTGAAAAGTCTTGACTCATAGTATTGTCTTCTATTGACATAACATTTACACATTTAATAAAACATTTTTTTACCGGATTGAAGTTATGTATTCACTATTATTTTAAAATAATTTTAAACTTAACCGACGTTTCGCGTGCGTTGTCACGGTGACTGAAGACAAAAGGTGTTGAATGTCAAAAAGTATCACAGTTGTAGAAAAAGTTATAAAAGATATATATAACTTCAAGAGAAGTTTAGAAAAAATTGTTTTTTATCGGATTGAAGAGAATCCGTAAAAAAAAACTTCAATCCGGTAAAAAATTGTTTTATTAAATAAGTCTTGACTCATTGTACATTGTACAAGAAGTAGGTAGACGTAACAAGTAAATTTGTTTATAGAAATGAACTGCTGACAAATATACTGTATATAAGTCTACGACTGGTATTTCGGATTAAATATGTAAGTGATTTTAATTTAACTCAACGCACAATCGTTTCGCAATAATCGATTTTGTTATAATTTCCGCGTATCTCTGTCCAGTGTAGAGTAATTTTCGATGCGAGTGAAGATGAAATGTTGCGCCGTTTCGACATGATGAGATTCCAAGAATTTAACGATGTTTGAATGATGGATGGGGTATTTGAAATTAAGCTTTTCGTCGCTTTAAAATTATCGACAGCTTTTAGTTCAGGATTTACTCTGTTTTGGTACCATTCCTCGGTGAATGTTAATAAGACGTATAAGCGGGGGGAAACTAATATATTATTTAAAAAATATTATTAATCACGATACATACACGTAACTCGTCTTTGAAACTTAATGAAAATCTTTTATTAGATTGAATAAAATATGTTTATAATACATACTAATTATTGTCGTAATTCTCAATTGCTCACGCGTTTTTGGCTGAAGAGGTTAGAAACTCGATCAAATAGATCGTTGAAGGTATTATGAGCTTTTTTTTAATAAAGGTGAAATAAGTCTTTTTTTCCAAAAAATATCTTTTCTACAATAGCTTAAATACTAGATCATCGACACTTAATTATCATGAAGTCAAATTCATATAGAATCACATTTAGGATCGCATTTCAACGCCCCATAATTTATACAGATCTTTCTTTCCTAAATAATTTAAGGAAGGGTTTAAGTTTGCTAATTGTATATTTTTATTTTTACTTGTAAAAAATTTATTGTTGATTTGGTTATTCACTTACTAAGGGTAAATAGTATTTTAGGTTTTATTCCTTAGAGATTATTCCTTCCGAAGAGATCGCTTGTTATAAGGCAGCCCGTTGCAACCCTAATAATTTATGCTACTTGTTTATATTTATAATGCAATGAAGTTTTAATAAATAATAACATTGAAATGGATCTAGGGGTCTTTTGATTTTATCAAGAAAATATAAAGAAAGGATTACCACATCCAATGGTTTGTATGGTCGGTTAGATATTGGAACAAGGCTGGTTCATCTTCTATCGGTTAATAACGGAATGTCGTGTTTATTAACGGCCCAATAGCTTACGATATTTACTGCTTAGCTAACCACTTTATACTTAACACAGTAAGCTGATTAAAATAATTCTAATAATTTAGACTACCGTCGTAAATTGGTTAGATTATGTTTTGTCACGTTTAATTTTCAGTGACTCAGAAGTGGAGACAAAACATACAATTTAATTCGATTGACTTTTAAATTTTTATCGTAAAATATTTTTTGTACATTAAAAATACCGCACGTCAGAAGAATTACTTTGACTACTAATAAATCGTGATAAAATGCTGTTATTACAAATAAGGATTAGAAAAAAAATATTTTATGCGTAAAGCATCAGTTCTGTAGATCCCAATGATGATCCCAATCCTGTTAGATAATGCTTTGCGACAAGCGTGATCTGCAAAGTCAAGTCAAAGTTAAAAGTCATTCATATAGGTAACACAATGTACACTTATGAACATCAAAAAGGGAATATACATTAAATGCTTCTAATTCTACATTTACTGCCAGTTCTCAAATCAAGAAGTACGGAAGAGAAGAACTGGCAATAAACTCTCCGCCTTTTTTTTAATCGCCAAGTTTTGGTGTTTTACACACGTTTTGTAAGGAGCTGAAACCAATACACCATGTTCCACATGACATCTTAAGTAATAATAAAATAAATTAAAAACAAATATTTGTCCTCTATCAGCATGAGGCATGGTGAAATAGGAGCACGAACTTACATTCTCGTGGGAACGTACGATTTACGTTTATACATATTACAGTACATTTTTTGTTACCACTTAGTTAAATGTTTTGAATATTTATTATTGTTTATTTCATTTTGTTAATTGTTGAACCTTTTTGTAGTTAAATATTACGTTTTTTTTTTTCATTTATTTTACAAAATAATATAATACAACGTACGTATTCCATCCCTGGCTATATTTTCAGTGTAAATGTTTGTTATTATATTATATAATTTTTGTTAGCTGTAAGATTACGAAATAAATAAATAAATGGTACAGGAAGGACATAAGCTTACGATTGGTCATATGACTATTTTGGTCCATTCAAATTTGATTTGTGATTTTAGGTCTTGGTATAAATTTGACAGTCACTCACTGCTAAATACGACTTCCGTATGACTCAATTATTCCGCTGTGTCTGCCCAAAAAGTGTCTGCGTCTCCGAAATAAGAAGCTTCCAGCGCCACACTTCCTGTTATGTGCCACCTCCCGCCAGTTACTGGCTTTCAGCTGCAGCAGGTCCTTTTCCACATAGTAATTCTAGACTCATGGCCCTAAGAGTATTTAGATAGAATTAGTCTCTAAATATAAACTATAGCTCGAAAAAGCATGCATAGAGAATTTCATTATCTATAATAATAAATTTTCTTACAACCCAATATGTAATATAAGAAACGTAGTTTTTAAAAACTGATTCCTCTTTACTTTCAAGTACATTTTGATCTTTTGATGTAAAAAGTACAGTAAGGCTTCTTGCAAAAAATTCATACGAGGGATACATAATTCGTCAAAGGCTTGCCCTGACTTTCGGGTACAAAGAGAAATATTTAGATAGTTGAAACCTCGCGATTTTTGCAAACAAATATTACATATGACATTGTATTGTTACAGGAATAATTATCAAACTTATTATTATATCATGCTCATCCGTTCAAAAATCAAAATACGTTTATTCAGTTTAGATGAATATCAGATAGAATGACAAAAACGCTAACAAAATTCGCGAAAGAGCAAGACCACGCCATCCGTTCGCATAACTACCAGGAGGCCTTGTTCTGAGAAGAACGGGCAAGAAACTCAGCAATTTTTACCCTCCTTCTACATTTATTTATTTACACTTTGTTGCTTTATGATATAAAAAATTTAACAAAATTACAAGTAAAGGAAAGGCAACTGGCGGCATTACAATTATTCAAAGGAAAATGTCATAAACCACATCGTCATTAAAGTTACATAAGTAAAAAAAAAACTGTTCTGTGTTTTACCACATTCACACATATTCACAACACTTCAAAGATAACAAAACAAATTATAACAATATAATTAGAACTATTGCCAAGCGTTTCTATCTTCTAGGTAGTCATTAACTGTGCAGTATCCTTTTCACATTAATGTGTTTTGAATCTGTTTAAAGGCAGTTCCAATATTGCATATATTATATTATATCTATGATTTCTAAATAGAAAGGTTTTAACAAATATATAATTGATTCAAATTTTACATTCTTATCATCAGTTTTAGTGTAATGCTGTCATTCGTTTTATTTAGTTGAATAATAGATTTGCTTTGTCTAAGACACCCGTGGATGCTTTTATCAGATTATTGTAATACTAGAGTAGAATGCCAACGTGACCCCTAGATCATCTGATACGAGGTGTTTCCTTACAGCGTTTTAGTAGGTAAGAGTAGGCTGGACTTTTTCTTGTTCGGTAAGGTAGTACTATTAGGTCCTATCAATAGAAGCGAATATAAAAAAGTATAAATCGTGGTCGTTTTAACTTTTTAACGAGTAATATTTTAACTTAGTCGTACAAAAGTAAATGTTGTATGTACAAAATAATACTTAGTAAGATAATAAACTAATCACATATTACTATTAAGTACTTAGCAGTTAATTAAGTTTCTGTACGAAGTGTCATGCACAGGTTTCACTACAATGTAATCACTTCCAAGAACACTACAGCTTAATACATTATTAATTTATGTTATCATGTGATATTTACTTTGTAAACGACTTTATTTACACGTTTAATAAATTTACATTTTAAAATATATTTATATAAAAAATTATTCTCAACGGGCATTACAATAAGAGCACATCATCACCATATCTTGGAACACAAAAAAAAAAAAACGGATGGTACAGGGTGTACAACACACGTGCTTAATAACAATTGCTAACAGAATTCTAACAAACTATAAATATATGAACTAAAATGCTTAATATAAAAATGATAAGTTATTGGCCAATTTTGGAAGAGATAGATAGCTCCGTGAAGTAATAGAGGTGAATTACAGGAAAAAACTATACAGTGAGTATGGGTGATACTGAGACTTTAAAGACAAGATTGAATAATAAATTAAATATATTTAAATTTTACCTAAAGTTCAATACCCTTAAGAGATAATTGTAACAACAAATATTTTTATAATTATATTCCTTGGAATGGCATACGTTTGTAAGGTAATTTGTAATAATTGCATAATGTTGCATACGTAATGGATTTTCCTCTAATGAAAACTCGGAAAAACGTAAATAATTTCTAGCCCGAAGGTAGCTCTAAATATAGCTGCCAACATTAAGTGAAAAACTCTAATTAACAAATAGCTCTGCGGTGGAGGTGGATGTAGAAATTCCTAAAACTGTATCAGAGCGGAATGCCGATTCGCTTTTTACATCATGACTTTGAATTTAATTTATTAACATTAGTTTTGTGAGAACACCTACATCTAACATTGCAAGAAAACAGTCACTAATTATATTTCCGTACCAATTCATCAAGGGCAGCAACGCACTCGCGAACCCTTTGGCATGGAGAGTATCCATGGACGAGCGTAACGTCAGGTGAGCTTTCTGCGCGTTTGCACCCTGTTCTATAAAATATAATTTGTGTAAGACCCAAATAATCGACGACGTGTAAGATACAGAAGAAAAATATATAATATATGAATGGAATGGAGACCCATATAGGGTGTAGTGCCACTGGATCATTATCATTATTCTGCTAATGAAGGTTTCTATACGATAATATTAGTTAATGCAACTGTTTCATAATGAGTGCTATTAAAACACATGAATGTTATAATAGTTTATTACGTTTGTTTTAATACCTAATTATACATGTATAAGGCTGTATTAGCTCTGGGTAACGCAAAGGGCGCCCAACACCAGGCGGGGGGGGGGTGGGGAGTTGGGGCGTTTTTTAAAGCACTAATATGTTAAACGATTGTATACTTTTTTGTCTGAGGAGGCAATTTAAGAAAATTTCATAGTATTAGCTCTGGGTATTGCAAAGTACGTCTTACATCAAGCCACGGAGGCGTTGAATAAAATAAATAAGAAAATAAAATAAAATAAATAAGAACATTTTTTGCTTCTGGATGATAAGCGAAAAACGCTGCCATCACTTGGAATATATTTTGTTATTTCAACTTTATAAATACTGTGTACCTGTGTGTATGTCTACCCTGCCAGTAGTTGGGATCCCACTGAGTTATGACGGTTAAAGACGATAGTGTTTCTTAATAAAATCACCATATTATCTTGCCTTAATCAAAGAGAAACTAGAAAAAACAAACGAATCAATGGGTAAATCTGCAAAGGGAACCCGTTGGCCCGTTGACTAATTAATTGCTCGAGTGAATGACAGCCCTCGGATAGTGATGGGACAATCTGACGATAGTTTTTAGGGTTTCAACAATTTATGCCAAAATTTAAATTTAATTTAATTATTTGAATTAATCGTATCATGCAATACATAAAAGGTTTTATTTACTTGCAAATCCACGATTCATAAGTAGATTAACTCAACAGTTTGTAAGTTAAGGCCGGTAACACATTCGGCTCTTGGCTGTTAGAGCGCCCCATTACTTAACATCAGATGAACCGTCCGTTTACCCCTTTTCTATATAAAAAGCGTTAAATATATATCTGGTAATGACTATTATGTCATGTTTGTAATAGAAAAATTATAGTACACTGTCTTCTTAATGATTGCTTTGACTATTGACATGTTTATAAAAAGTATTTACTATTATATCAAAAACTGTAAATTAAAAATTATTTATTAAATAATAATTAAATAAATAAATAAGTTACTTAGTACTAGTACTTATCTAATGCAACAAATTTCCTTTAATATTAATTTTGAACTCATAAAGTAGCAACTGAATAAAACTTCTATAATCTATGTCCTGCATGCTCTTCTTTAATCTATGCTTGTGGTGTTGTTCATCAGGGGTCGGCTCAAATCAGTCGTAAAGCGTCATTTTACGATTTGGCTTCCAACCCCCCTTAAATAAATTATATATGTTTGTGGTTACCCACAGATATTATTTAATAAAACATAATATTATATTTCTTATTGGTTGACTTACCAAATTTGACTCAGAGAATAAAAGACATAATACTAAATCAAGAAACCTAATAAAATTTTACTTCCTCAAATGTTTCATTTTGATGGTGTCTCAGTTGGCTTTAATTCGAGCTGTGAGAACGGTCACCTGATATTGAAAGTTTAAACCACCTGTGCCATTTGGCAGGTCGACTTGTTTTGTTTGAGCTAAGTAGTTTTGTAACATTCCAATTGTTTGTAAGTTCCAGCGATAATTGTTTGTGCTGGGTTAGATCCACAATGTTAGTTTTGTTTTTATATATCTTTAAACAAATTTGGCTATTTTTTTTACTTGCTTTAGAACTCTTTATTCCTTATGAAGTATTTGTATATTATTGATGAATAAACCTTATATACATTATTTCGTTAATTGAATGGATTCTTTTAAGTTATAGTTATAAATTATTAAGTCAAATTCAATTTGATGACATATTTATTGTTATGTATCAAGGCTAGTCGTTACGCGAAATTACGTAGCATTATTGCGTAATGTTTGGTAAGTTATGTTTATTTTCATCATTCAAAAAGTCGATGATGTGTGTGAGAGACAGAATGCTGACTTACCTGTCTATTATTAAAAAAGTTATTACCACGCACCACTATGTGGAACCAGCTGCCCACTGAAGAAAGTAAAAATTCTTAAAAGGCCAGCAACGCACTTGTGAGCTTTCTGGCAATATTAGTTACCATGGGCAGTTGTAATACTTAAGCCCCTGTTACATTATTTAAAAAAAACTAAATAAATAAATACAGAGATCTGAGCCCAAGACCAAAGGTAGCAAGTACCACGATACAATAAAAAAATCAAAATATCGAAACTCCAATGAATTTCATATGAAGACATAATTAACTTTGTCTGTATGTGTCACAATATCTATGCGGGTAAAATTTATGGTTTAAAAGCTATATAAGTGATCTTGAGATATTGCAAAAGTGTTACTTGGCAAGAAACACAATCACTAAATGTTGTAGCAACGAAATGCGCTACGTGTCAAGTGTATAGTGATCGATAAAGATGGGATCTCTAGTGTGCCGAGACAGCCTTTGTTAGTGCGTCTACGTTTAAGAAAATATTGACTTTAATTTTGTTCATACTGTTTTTGTTTCTGCAGAAAATGGGTTATTTATTTTAGTTATTGAACTTTTGAAACTTAAATATCTTTGAAAGCTATATAATTCTTTCAATATTATAAAACAAAACAGTGGTTTGTGATGGCGTTTTCTCATTGTGTTTGTATTAAGATACTAACGGACCTCGACGAACAGAAAAAGTTCAGTCCAGGCACAATTTAAGAGTCAATTTTTTTAATAACTATCGATATTGGTTAACCAACCCAGCACATCACTAGTGAGCAGGTGGCCGACTTTCTTTTAATTGAACTGAATGCCAGCACGTGGTGAACAAGTAGTGTTTACACCGTTTTACCGAAACGTCCGAATGATTGACGCTTCGTTTCTGCTGGAAAATGGATGGCCTAAGAAAATGGTCCTGTCGTCTAATAGCTTGTCTAAAGGGTGTTTATAAAGGGAAATGTCGGAGACTAGTTGAAATCCTTATCAAACGCGTATGTTTGTTACAAAAAATATTTAATTTGTCAAAGTATCGGATTGTTTTGTAACGAGTTACTAACGTGGTCTAGTAGTTAATATAAAGCCAGGCTCCGGCGAAACAATAATTGTTTCGATAAGGTTCAAATTATTTCTGAAAAACAGTGCGTGCATACAAAGTACACATGTCAGAAGTGAAACTTCTTTGGCAAACTAATTTTTAAGTCTTTTTCATATTTATACAAATCTAAAACTTTAGATTTCCGAGACTTAGAGGGAGGGAAAAAAGAATGTATGTTAGGAATTTAATGAATTTAATTGCCATTAAAATATTAAAAGTGTCGAAAATTGATACAAATTATAAATTTAATTTTTTGTAATTTACAATTCGTCATTTGAGATTGCAATAAATTATTCTGCATAAAATCTAAAATACTAATATTTAATAAATTCTCTGTACGAAATTTTAATTTTAAAAGTAGAATTTCTATAAGGCAATTCGCCCTTCCCACTCTCTCTCAATCGGTCTCAATCGCTCTCTCCCTTTTCTTAGACAAAAATGCTGTACGTCTTCGTGACGCTAATATTATTATTATTACTAATATAATATTATTATTGCGTTTTATCCGTAAAATTTCAACCCTCATGCGCCTAATGAAGTTTTACTTCAAAAAATCATGGGCCTGTCACAATCTCAATTTCAAACACATTTTGAGTATTAAATAGCCAATATAGTATGTTATAATCAACAAATGTTTAAATATTTATATGGGGTTTATGTAGTTTAAAAATAATATATGCTTTAATAAATTAATCGTGTATTTTCTAGACATTCCGTATCTATGAATGAAATACTTTACCCGTCTTCATAAGAATATGAAAAGAATATATTTTCAGTGAATATACGTAGAAATAAAATATGTCTTTGAAAGATATTTCTATGATGTATTATCGTATTGTTTATATGTACATTTGTGAAATATGTACATTAGGCGATCATTGAAAAAAAAAAAAAAAAAAAAAAAAAAAAAAAAAAAAAAAAAAAAAAAAAAAAAAAAAAAAAAAAAAAAAAAAAAAAAAAAAAAAAAAAAAAAAAAAAAAAAAAAAAAAAAAAAAAAAAAAAAAAAAAAAAAAAAAAAAAAAAAAAAAAAAAAAAAAAAAAAAAAAAAAAAAAAAAAAAAAAAAAAAAAAAAAAAAAAAAAAAAAAAAAAAAAAAAAAAAAAAAAAAAAAAAAAAAAAAAAAAAAAAAAAAAAAAAAAAAAAAAAAAAAAAAAAAAAAAAAAAAAAAAAAAAAAAAAAAAAAAAAAAAAAAAAAAAAAAAAAAAAAAAAAAAAAAAAAAAAAAAAAAAAAAAAAAAAAAAAAAAAAAAAAAAAAAAAAAAAAAAAAAAAAAAAAAAAAAAAAAAAAAAAAAAAAAAAAAAAAAAAAAAAAAAAAAAAAAAAAAAAAAAAAAAAAAAAAAAAAAAAAAAAAAAAAAAAAAAAAAAAAAAAAAAAAAAAAAAAAAAAAAAAAAAAAAAAAAAAAAAAAAAAAAAAAAAAAAAAAAAAAAAAAAAAAAAAAAAAAAAAAAAAAAAAAAAAAAAAAAAAAAAAAAAAAAAAAAAAAAAAAAAAAAAAAAAAAAAAAAAAAAAAAAAAAAAAAAAAAAAAAAAAAAAAAAAAAAAAAAAAAAAAAAAAAAAAAAAAAAAAAAAAAAAAAAAAAAAAAAAAAAAAAAAAAAAAAAAAAAAAAAAAAAAAAAAAAAAAAAAAAAAAAAAAAAAAAAAAAAAAAAAAAAAAAAAAAAAAAAAAAAAAAAAAAAAAAAAAAAAAAAAAAAAAAAAAAAAAAAAAAAAAAAAAAAAAAAAAAAAAAAAAAAAAAAAAAAAAAAAAAAAAAAAAAAAAAAAAAAAAAAAAAAAAAAAAAAAAAAAAAAAAAAAAAAAAAAAAAAAAAAAAAAAAAAAAAAAAAAAAAAAAAAAAAAAAAAAAAAAAAAAAAAAAAAAAAAAAAAAAAAAAAAAAAAAAAAAAAAAAAAAAAAAAAAAAAAAAAAAAAAAAAAAAAAAAAAAAAAAAAAAAAAAAAAAAAAAAAAAAAAAAAAAAAAAAAAAAAAAAAAAAAAAAAAAAAAAAAAAAAAAAAAAAAAAAAAAAAAAAAAAAAAAAAAAAAAAAAAAAAAAAAAAAAAAAAAAAAAAAAAAAAAAAAAAAAAAAAAAAAAAAAAAAAAAAAAAAAAAAAAAAAAAAAAAAAAAAAAAAAAAAAAAAAAAAAAAAAAAAAAAAAAAAAAAAAAAAAAAAAAAAAAAAAAAAAAAAAAAAAAAAAAAAAAAAAAAAAAAAAAAAAAAAAAAAAAAAAAAAAAAAAAAAAAAAAAAAAAAAAAAAAAAAAAAAAAAAAAAAAAAAAAAAAAAAAAAAAAAAAAAAAAAAAAAAAAAAAAAAAAAAAAAAAAAAAAAAAAAAAAAAAAAAAAAAAAAAAAAAAAAAAAAAAAAAAAAAAAAAAAAAAAAAAAAAAAAAAAAAAAAAAAAAAAAAAAAAAAAAAAAAAAAAAAAAAAAAAAAAAAAAAAAAAAAAAAAAAAAAAAAAAAAAAAAAAAAAAAAAAAAAAAAAAAAAAAAAAAAAAAAAAAAAAAAAAAAAAAAAAAAAAAAAAAAAAAAAAAAAAAAAAAAAAAAAAAAAAAAAAAAAAAAAAAAAAAAAAAAAAAAAAAAAAAAAAAAAAAAAAAAAAAAAAAAAAAAAAAAAAAAAAAAAAAAAAAAAAAAAAAAAAAAAAAAAAAAAAAAAAAAAAAAAAAAAAAAAAAAAAAAAAAAAAAAAAAAAAAAAAAAAAAAAAAAAAAAAAAAAAAAAAAAAAAAAAAAAAAAAAAAAAAAAAAAAAAAAAAAAAAAAAAAAAAAAAAAAAAAAAAAAAAAAAAAAAAAAAAAAAAAAAAAAAAAAAAAAAAAAAAAAAAAAAAAAAAAAAAAAAAAAAAAAAAAAAAAAAAAAAAAAAAAAAAAAAAAAAAAAAAAAAAAAAAAAAAAAAAAAAAAAAAAAAAAAAAAAAAAAAAAAAAAAAAAAAAAAAAAAAAAAAAAAAAAAAAAAAAAAAAAAAAAAAAAAAAAAAAAAAAAAAAAAAAAAAAAAAAAAAAAAAAAAAAAAAAAAAAAAAAAAAAAAAAAAAAAAAAAAAAAAAAAAAAAAAAAAAAAAAAAAAAAAAAAAAAAAAAAAAAAAAAAAAAAAAAAAAAAAAAAAAAAAAAAAAAAAAAAAAAAAAAAAAAAAAAAAAAAAAAAAAAAAAAAAAAAAAAAAAAAAAAAAAAAAAAAAAAAAAAAAAAAAAAAAAAAAAAAAAAAAAAAAAAAAAAAAAAAAAAAAAAAAAAAAAAAAAAAAAAAAAAAAAAAAAAAAAAAAAAAAAAAAAAAAAAAAAAAAAAAAAAAAAAAAAAAAAAAAAAAAAAAAAAAAAAAAAAAAAAAAAAAAAAAAAAAAAAAAAAAAAAAAAAAAAAAAAAAAAAAAAAAAAAAAAAAAAAAAAAAAAAAAAAAAAAAAAAAAAAAAAAAAAAAAAAAAAAAAAAAAAAAAAAAAAAAAAAAAAAAAAAAAAAAAAAAAAAAAAAAAAAAAAAAAAAAAAAAAAAAAAAAAAAAAAAAAAAAAAAAAAAAAAAAAAAAAAAAAAAAAAAAAAAAAAAAAAAAAAAAAAAAAAAAAAAAAAAAAAAAAAAAAAAAAAAAAAAAAAAAAAAAAAAAAAAAAAAAAAAAAAAAAAAAAAAAAAAAAAAAAAAAAAAAAAAAAAAAAAAAAAAAAAAAAAAAAAAAAAAAAAAAAAAAAAAAAAAAAAAAAAAAAAAAAAAAAAAAAAAAAAAAAAAAAAAAAAAAAAAAAAAAAAAAAAAAAAAAAAAAAAAAAAAAAAAAAAAAAAAAAAAAAAAAAAAAAAAAAAAAAAAAAAAAAAAAAAAAAAAAAAAAAAAAAAAAAAAAAAAAAAAAAAAAAAAAAAAAAAAAAAAAAAAAAAAAAAAAAAAAAAAAAAAAAAAAAAAAAAAAAAAAAAAAAAAAAAAAAAAAAAAAAAAAAAAAAAAAAAAAAAAAAAAAAAAAAAAAAAAAAAAAAAAATATACGTTTCATTTATTTATTTTCTTTGAAGAATAATTTGACGCTTGCTGCGACGCAAAACTTCAAAATAACGAAGTAACGATGTGTTTGTAAAAAGAAAATTGGCTTTTCTTGCGAAAGCATCGCATCTAAGAAAGTTTACCGAATTAAAGGGTTGATAATTATCTTTAAATTATTATTATAAATTTTAAAACCACGGTGCTATACCAAGCAAGGTTGCGATTAATATTATAATTTCAATACAGTTAAATTATTGTGGGTCACAAAAATCCGTCTTCTAGATTCTATAATGATTTCTGAAATTATTTCTTGCATACTTATTAATATAAGCATCTATTTTATGCATTATGAGCATGATATAAACTGAGGTTTAATATAATAATAATAATAAATAAAAACTTTATTAATGACAGAAGGGTTTGTGACAGAAATCATAAATCGCTAGTCCCCACACTAGGGAGGCCCTGTGTTGTGGGTAACTAGAAAACAATTATTTCGTGGTACATGTTAAAATTAGTTAAAAAAAAAAAAAAGATGATAATAAAAAAGAAAAAATACTTATAATAGTTATAAATTTCGTGTTACAAATGAAGTGAATAAGTGAGTGTGTGAATAGGTGAGTATGCGCATGTATTTGAGAATGTAGCTGAAAGTTGTTATGATCGTGCACTGTGCATAGTGATAAAAACAATCACGCGTCATTTAAATAATAAAAAAATAGTTTTCGGTCTAAACGCCTAGCCAGCGTTATGTGGTCATCTTGCGTAGAAACGTTTGCTGACATACACTTCTAATGTCCAGAAACCTGCAACTGTGTTTCGTCTTCGGACGTTAACGCACAATCGGAACTCCATGGTTGCACCATTAAGCATTTTACTATGCTCACTGCTGTATGGAACCAGCTCAAAGACAATTCTTAAAAAAACCCAGCATGCACCCGTCTATCCTTCTGTGGGTGTCCATGGGCGGTAGTTATTACTTAACTCTTGATATAAAAAAGGTTTTGTTAATATTAAAAAGACGCGTTTGAAAAGTTTTTATTTAATATATTAAAAAGTACTTTGTAAAACAAAAGTTCTAATATTTATCTTAGACTATACCAATGTTAGAGTTAAATACTCACATTCAAAAATAGGTTTAGGTTTTAGGTTTAAGGATAACTTTATTTCTCATAAGAATTGAAAATTCACTTAGTGAGAAAAACATATTTAAAACTAAGATTAAATATTAGAGCGCACAGATGTAGGTATATATATAAAATAAGAAAACAGAACAGCACCAAAAATGTGGGTAGACATAAAAAACTTGGTCAGTCAACCAAGCGAAACACGGATGTTAGAATTTAATAATATCAGAATTATCACCGATATGTGAATCCGTCACCCAACTCATGTTCACTATGCAGCGAGTGAATGCGCAGTTATTTAATTAGAAGCTTTTCGAGCAACTGAAAATCCTTTTATTTCTTTTCAAGTGCCGTGTCAAGGCTGCGTGACAGCTGACGGCTCGTTTCATGAATATGAGAGAATAATTAAGATTCTCAAAAAGTATGTTACTGCTAAGCATAAAAGGGCATTACGTAACTTGACTTACTCTGACTGTTGAGGATGCAAAAGAACAAAATATAGACTTATTTTATTATAATTCTTACTCCACAAAAATTCTACATTATTTCTGAGTATTAGTGGGATATTTTATTGTTTAATTATTCTGTTGCATAATTAGGATCAACATGCATTATTCCTATATTATTCTGTAATATGAAGTGACATTGACAACGTTAATGATCTTGTTATTTAATTTATCACAAACTCGAAAGGTTTTGACTCTGTAATTTTAGAAATTATGTTAAATATATTTAATATTATCCTTTAGGGGTATATGTGATATTGGAGTATATAATCCTTGTATTCATAGATACTTTAATCCCGTCAAATTGGTATTTTAATCAAATAGGAGTTAGAGTTGCTATTTTCTCGTTTAACTGTAACATACTTGAGCATCATTTGAATGAAATTGAAAATATACGACTCTAGAAACACGCACTTCATAAAGGCTTAGAAAAACTTTCATACTAAAACTATATCTCCTAGAATTATTTTATTAAAACATTATACGATAAAGTATTTCTTTACTAGAGTTAGGTTTTTTTTATTGACATATTTTTATAAACAAATTATAATGAAAAATGTATGTATACTTTAAAATATTTAAAATTGGAATACAGCTAGCTATATACTGTAAAATTCCAATATCATTAAGATTTAAATGCATGTATAATATGTTGTGAGTCAAGCCTTAAGCCTATTTCGAACAACTCCCTATATTCATTACACAATGTTTTAAGTGATTTTTAACTTAATTTTTTAATTCTATTGTTGTTCATATTAAATGTAAATGAAATAAAGTAAAGAAATGAACTGCGGCTAGACAAGGATATCTCAAGAAACGCAAACTATTTTCTTATAATTCCCAGTAGCAGTAGACCTAAGATTATACACCATGAGTACGCCATAATAAAAAAACGCCGGTAATTTCTTATGGTACTCGCGTTAATAAAAAAAAATATTGTTATGTAAAATTAATAAGGTCTGAAACAAAACAGACAAAACAATACGACCGCTGTCAAACATAAATTCAGAGAATAACGACAGTAACAAAATATAATGTTTGAATAAAAATGTTTATTGGAATACGTGTAACATTGCCCATTGATAAGTGATATAAAATAATCTTATCACGTAAATTTTATTTTATTTTAGCACCGTATTTTTCTTGGTTCGTTGTATATAAATAGATTTCGTTCGTGATTACTTGTATTGGTTGTTTTATAAGTGGCCATAATGTATGGCTAAATATACAGGATGGTCAAAAAGTCGTGGATCAAACGCAAATAGGGGATAGATGAGGTCATCAGCTGCAAAAAATTGTTCTACGGGAGGTAATTTAAGTGTAATGTAATTTAACAGGGTCACTTTTCGGTAGAGTAATTTTTTTTCACAGTGGGGTCCGAAGTAAACAAAAAGTTTTGATTTGAAAAAAGAATTATATCGTATATAACTTAATATTATCTTCAATACACTCAATAAATAACTATGAATAGTATGTCTAACGCAAGAACTCATGAGTACCAATCTAGTGGATATTATGAAAATGATTATAGATTTTTTCGAATTTTAATAAGAATTAGTAAAAAAAGTCAATTTTCTTATAAAACGCAAAATAAATTATAACTCTGCAGGGGTTGAGCTTAGAGACCTCCCGTAGAACAATTTTTTGCAGCTGATGACCTCATCTATCCCCTATTTGCGTTTGATCCACGACTTTTTGACCAACCTGTATATATAATAGTTATTATAGATTTTGGTGTAGAAAATGTGAGAAGCTATTTGTGCTTTAGAAACTCATCTTACATCGTGCGAATGGCTATCGTAAAACAAATATATTCTATGAAAAATCGCTACCTAAGAACTTCGTAATACACAAGACACAAATAACCTATTTAATTAAATTTTTTTCAAAATTACTTCTCAAATTTCTGTGTCTGTTTCGTGATCAGTTGTTTTTTCAGTCTTTTGTGTCCGACACACGCTGAACTTTTTGGGGCTATGGCAAACGAGCGTGTGTTAAACATCCACAGAGACGGGAAGTCCATTGGTGCACATCCGGGGTTCGAACCTACGACATCAGGGATGAGAGTTGAACGATGAAGCCACTAGGCAAACCCTGGGAGCTGGTTAAAAAAAGACGTGGTGCGCGGCAGTGCCTTAAAATTGCTGTATTGTGAAATACCTGGCATTTCACAATACAGTCGAGATGGAAAGGTAGAATTTTATACTCTGCCTCGACGTCCGATGGTGGAATTCAGCCGCAGATATTAGTCCGAACCATTCTTCATACCTCTTCCCCCTGCCCATGATAAACAAGTAAGAGGATGCAGAAACACTGCGCTTGAACCGGAATTTCTTAAAATCATTATGTGTGATGATATAAACGGAGAGTATGCGTTCATTTGTGATTGGGCTAACGGACGTAACACCATGGGGTTTAAAAATGACATTTCTTGTCGCTAAATTTTCATAAAAATTTAGTTTTCGACTTTCTACATACACTACTGTTAAGGCATCTTGACTAAGCCCCCAGGTTGCATGTCGCATTTCTAGTTCAATACGCGTGGTATTGAACTAGTAATGATGATGACCAATGAACGGAGCGCACAATCGTTTAGTTTTGCTTACGATACGAACACCAAACGAAACGTAGAACATAGAGAAAAGATGCTGCAAATTAGACTTATAGTTTTTAATATCAAAAGTGGAAAACAAAAGAATAAGATGTAATATTTAGTCTTTAATCACGACTTAAAATCACTGGAGTATATTAAGGAATGATTCTTTATCAAGCCGGCGTTGATTAAAAGTCTATTTGATACGCTGTTTCTGAATCTTTTGTAATTTTTGATCTGTATCTGTAATTATTAAAAGGGGATCTAAAAACGAGCAACAGTATTTACTTCTCGACGATTGTTTGACGTGACGAAGAAAATTCTTTCATAAAGTGTTTCTCTTATTATAATTTTTGATCCATTACCGAAAGCTATATGTGAGGGGAATGAGAATAACGTTGCCTTATAAATGTATTCTAGATGTACGCAGCCGTTTTTAACGCATTTAAATTTTATTTGATGTTATATTAAAGTTGTCGGATTAAATTTATAATTTAAAGCCCTACTTAATATTATAAATGTAAACTTGGGTTTGAATGCGTACTATATGAATTATGCACGTTAATTTATTATGAACTGGATGGCTTTTACTAGTTCTCAGTATCCGAATTTACATTTTTAAATCTTTAATTACAAAGAACGGAAGTGGAGTCGCTTAAATACAAGAATATAAATTAGGTTAACTTTGACTCTGACCACGTGAATTTCAATAAAACAAATCAAAAAACATTTAATTATTATGATTCGTTTGTACTAGTATTATGTGATTATGTACAATACGTTACTAATATATTTTTTCTTATTGCAGGTAATAATTTAAACCATCAATCAAGAACATAACCGCTTTTCCCCACCGGAAACACGAGTACATGACAATGCATTAACCGACCAGTTGCGGTCGTGGCGACACGAAAATGACTAGAAATTAAAAATGTGATCAAAAGTAAACAAAAATGTTCGCGAAAACGGATCGATTCTGGGATCGGAGAAAGTTTAGGAACTCACGATGATGCCGCGTTATCGATTTTTCGATTCGATAAAATAAATCGATTCCTCTCGATTTATCGCTTCGTAAATTGTGTTGCAATTATTTTAAATTCTAAAGCAATATTAGGTTAAATTGTAAATAAGTGTAAATATTTCGGACACCATTCCGTTCCTAGGCAAAACGGGGCCAAAATCGCGTAGCTAGAATCAAAATGCTACCAAATATAACGTTTGGTAGAACGATGAGTTGGAATGAAACGAACTCAACACATTTAATACCAAGTTACTTGAGCCAAGAGGAGTTCTTTGCGTTGCAAAACGGTTCGGATCTGAATTCGACGTTAAATGACACACATTTTGTGCTAAAGACTTGGTATCCGAGTGGATATTCACCGGCGCATATAATAATCGCGTCGGTGGTCGTAACGGTTCTTATGATTATGGTGGTAGTAGGGAATATGTTGGTGATTATTGCAATAGTGACTGAAAAGGCGCTGAAGAATATACAAAACTGGTTCATAGCGTCACTGGCTGTGTCGGACTTCTTTCTTGGTTTAGTGATAATGCCATTTTCGCTCGCGAATGAGCTTATGGGTTACTGGATTTTTGGGTTTTGGTGGTGCGAGATACATTCCGCGATGGATGTGTTGTTGTGCACCGCGTCTATTATGAATTTGTGCCTCATATCACTGGACCGCTACTGGAGTATAACACAGGTAAGTTTTGTGTATATCAATACTAGCATAAAACATATTTTAAGATGTAAAATCTTTTACAATTTAAGTGTTGTTCTGCACTTCCTTATCTGTTTATATCATCACCAGCCATGCGGGTTCGAACGGAAGCCTTCAGAGTTGAGAGTCGCTCACACTATTCACAAATGTACATCTATTGCGTAGTATAATTCAAATAATTCGGTAATTGGTTGGTAACTGACCAAATTATGGTTTTGATAATTTGGTCAGTAAAGAATTGCAGTTCAGTTCTTCAGTTAATATTTTGGACATAAAGAACCTCAATATTCGATAACCAATCATTATCCGAAATGCAACCAAAATTTTAAATTACTAAAGTCTACGTGAGGCCGATGAATAATGGACGAAAACTTTGAAGCAATTTCCGCGATACCTGTACTACAGTGTACTCAATCACAGTTGAGAAATTAGGCCAACTAAAAGAGTGGCATAAATTTATACTCTTTTATGAGGAAAGTTTTCAGTACGTAACATAAGCTTGTATAAGTTTCGATTTAATTATGGACTTTTATAGGCAACTAGCCTTCACTAGCGATATGATATTAGAAACTAGCAATGGTTATTAAATAAATTTGTCTTATATATAAAATTCCCGTGTCACAATGTTCGTTCCTATACTCCTCCGAAACGGCTCAACTGATTCTTATGGATTTTTTAATGCATATTCAGTAAGTCTGAGAATCGGCTACTATCTATCTTTCAAACCCCTAAGTGTGAAGCGGTGTCCACCCCAAAAAACTTGTGATACAACATAAAAAATATATACAACCCCTAATATGCACCCCTCTACGATCAACCCCTATTTTTTATTATAGTAGATAGTTATTTTTATTGAACTAAAAAATATAAATAAAGTTAACTAAAAAATAAAGTTTTCGGTTTTGGTTGATCTGTTACAACGACAGGGCTATTTAAAGATTTTATCATTTGTATTTATTAAACATTAACCACAAAGGTGTATATTTAATTATATTTCCTCACTGTAACAGTGCCGAACAGTGGAGTCAAACTGTGGTAATCACATTTACGTCAGTAAAATACGTATCCACCATACCCGTTCACGCAGGAATTACTTTTACTTCGGAATTATCATTGATTTATAGCGATGGTTTAATAAATAGGCTTATGGTTCAGTTGCTAACTCGTAAATCATAGAACATAAACTTCTTATTTTGAAACCCTATAACCTCCTAATGTGGCATGAGACAGACACATTTTTGCGTCTGCTTTCGTTTATAAACCCTTACTAGTCTCATTATTTACTTAATTAACTAAACTAATTTAGATAGTTACGTACATTTCTAATCAATTGTCATCATCTAGTGGCGCCACATTCCGGGTCCTGATATTTCTACACCTGTCAAAGAATATTATTTCTCTTTCTGTGCCTGACAGGTGCCTTCATGTCTGTCAGGTCCCTTTCTTACATGAATCATTTCTTAATGAGTTTGTTTTGTATTATTTTCATCATCATCATCAATGGCATACAGCCTTTGTCCTTCTGGACCTTAGCCTCCACACTTACTACTACACTACTTACTCACTTTGTACTATTGTAGTCGTAGTTAAATGTATATTTATATAGCAGTTATTCCTTTTAGGTCTGAGCCCTTCGGTATCTGTTCCGTCATAATTTCTTAAAGGCCAGTACACCTCCTTGATCACCAACAGCCTTCTGTGCCTGATACACACCGTCAACTTTTTGGGTCTAAGGCATGCCGCTTTCCTTACGTTTTCCTTTACCGTACGAACGAGTGTTAAAACGCACAGACAGAAACTCCATTGGAGCACAGCCGGCGATCAAACCCCAGATACGAGAGTCGCACGCAAAACCACTAGGCCAACACTGCTCAAATGTATTGCAACAAAAAAAAATAAAAACTCAATGTTTAAAGGTTAAAAATTACTTATGTTTCATGAATGTTGACCTACTGTCAGTACAAAAGACTGTGCGCGTCTATCGAGGCGAGCTGAACCTGATTGAAAGCGATGTTCTTTGATTTGTTTTTCTTTGAATCGTAAGGCAATCCCAGTTTTATCAGACTTTAATACGGAAGATGTAACATTTGAATAACACCGTTTTATCAATACAGTCAGGTAAATTTGACAATACAACTATATTGAATAAAGAAAAATAAACACTTTTAGCTTATCTTCACTGTTGTCTTAAGTAAGGGGATTATAATTTATTTGTATCAAATCCACAATTATAATACCACCCAGTTTTAAAAAATACTGATTGACGCTGTTACATATGTAGGTTTGGATTTAGTGGTCAGGAGACTTTGGGATAAGAAAGGAGGCCCAAAATATTTTCCAAATAAAATTAACAGTATTTCTCAGAACAATATAATGTTTGTACAAAGTTCTGTAGGTAAAGACAACAGCAAAACAAAATCAAAGGAAGGTTTGCAATAGGTTTACTAGTCGATTAAATAATTTTCGAAGTGTCTTTGCGGAGGCTCCGGGCCTGTAGCTCCGGTTCTCCTCCCCTAAGTCCAGCCCTAGTAACTTAGTACAGTGTGAGCCGTTCTTAGGCGAAAAGTCATTAGTTAATTGTTGAGTTTATTGCTTTATACAGACGTTTGTTTTACAACAATTTATGTGGTTATTTACGCAGTAGCAGTTTTTTAATTGGTTAAAACTGTTTAATTTTATGATAACAATACAATCGGCTTAGCAGGCATAGCACAAAAACACAGAAGTATTTATTACTGAAGTGTTTATCATTTATTTGCGGGGTATTTTTCTTTAAATACAGGTTCTAAAACTAATCTTACCTAAATATATTATTTTACCTGAACGTTGTCGTCGTCGTTATATAAAATTGATAACCTCCAACGGGATGAAATACTTAGATAGAACTATATATTGCTCAGTAACGACGTAAAATTTTATTGCATTTCGTGATGAAAGATGCATGCAAATAAGTAGGGTTGAAACAAATGAATAAAAACGTTTTTATTGCTAAGATACTTTCTTTTTTGTTGGTACATTAAGATCGTATGTTTTCATACTCACATTCTACGTATGTATAGGTTGTACTTGCTGCTGAGTACAACAGTTTTTAAAAATTTCTTTATTTTCTACATATATATGTGTTGACTACACCTCCATATTGTTACCAAACGATTCAAAAATTATTAGACCTGTGAGGCACTCCAAGCATAACATAGTAAAAACCTTATAACCTTATATCACAAGTAACCCTATATATAGGTAATGAATACAATGCATATGCAATATAATGATTATCTAAGCCATAATAATGAAGTCCATTATTTTGGCGTAGATAACAACGAGCTCCTTGTGTATCTAGATGAAGAGCAGTCAGTGACCTTCAGTATGGTTTCCCCGTGGTCGTTGAGGGGGTGATCTTTTAGTATACCTCACCCACTACTTAATACCCTTAATATAATAATAATAACCTTAATATCCCTTATAAAAAGAAAAATAACGCAACTTTCGTCCAAACTTTGTACAAATAATTACATAACCCGAAAATTTGTTTAGGTAGTTGTAGAAATACGTTTAAATATTGTAGAGGCTAAATATTTTCGTAGCCCAGTTCATTTTATATTACAAGAGCTAACAGTATCGAAACTGTGTAGATTTAACAGTGTTAGATCTAGAACATCAAGTATATCATTGGATTTAAACGTCTAGCATATATTTACTACGGAGTGTAATATCCGTCATTTCCGCATTTTTGAAGTTATACTTCTTTTGGCGTATTAGGGGAAAAACGAGTGTAAATTTTTACGATGCGCGCGCACACCGTCACAAAAAACCGACACCCTGAATTTAGCTATAGTTAACATTTTAGATTTTTTAATATTATAATTCTTTTGGCGCGTTAGGGAAAAATTATGAGAGTAATTTTTTTTATAGTTAGTGTCGTTTTTTCTACAAACGTAGAAAAAGGCGAAAGATAAAATTTTTGAAAAGATTTTTATTTAGTTACGCCAATTATAACTTCTAACGCGTGTATATCAGTATATTTTATTCAATGGATTCAATTACAAGTGGAAATGAAAACAATCCAGCAGTGTTCCAGGTCTCAGGACGGCTGTTGGTTAGGGGGCGACATCGACCACCGTTACTAATCGTACTCTCAGCAAAAACTAACCTCTCGAAAAGGGCACACATGACACAAAGTCTAGAAAAAATTAATTAACTGCATAAACTGACAAAAGGTTTGGTCCTATACAGTAAAAGATAGTTAGTCTTTTTGTAAATATTTTAATCTATAACTGTTCATGTGTGTGTAATTGTTTGTATGTGATATAAATGTGAATAGTGGCCGCATTAGAATAATCTGTGATGGTAGGTTATTTAAAAATAAACATTGATCAGAATTAGTATTTCATCAGTGACTAGGTAAAATAAATTCTGTAAACCACCACACAATTGTGTATTTCTGGATAAGTTTCGGAAACTCTTTCGGAACAAATCGATTATGTTTAAAATTGCTTTGAAAGTTGTGACACTGTGACCAATAAAGGGACTTTACTGATAAAATATCAAACATTGGCTGTGAAAATTAGTAGAAGATTGGATTAGGGAGTCGTAATTATGAAATGGCTGTGTAATTGCGTAATAGAGCCGAATTATTGAGTAAAACGATTCCTCTTCTTGAAAGGTGACGCGTGATTGAAGAGACTTTCTTATTAAGACCTCGTTGTCTTGCGTTTATAGAATATTCAGTTTTGATTGACCAACCTAACTCATTGGTGACCTGCAATCCTCACTCTCTGCTCACTCTTAGAGTTATCCAATCGATAACGCCTCTATCATTCTGACTGCAGTTTATGCAGTCACCATTTAAGACATTCTTAGTCTAGTTTTATGAAACTATAACCATCTCAAACTCTTACATAGACGCTGCTCAAATTCCCGGATCAGGAAATCAGAAATGATGGATTGATTGGTGGCAAAATCAGATTTTTATTATTAATATATTTTAATGAACGATTAGACTCATTCATTGATCAGTAGTTCTCAACGGCACACGTAAGCTGAAAAGCATTTTATTCAGATAAATTGATAACACCTTAGCTAAATAGGTCAGTTAGTAGAGCCCAGATTCCATTACGGAGGTTCGCATTCAGAATATTAATTTAATTTATATCGGCGCCCGGGGGTTTTATTAATGATCGGTGTTTAGCCAGTTTTACATTATTAATCATCCCCTTTAGTAACATTTTCCTTTCGATAGTTTAATAGAACCGTTGTAAGCAAAACACCAGAGTGGATGTAATAATTGAAATGAAAGTAAAGAAGTATACCTCTAAAAATTTATTAAAATGTAAAAATAATATTTAAAATGTTAATCTTAATTATTTTAATCAACTTGATCGCCATTTATAATGTAGCTTAAATATTAAAAAAAGTTCAAAACAATTTACTTGTTTGCATTACGATGCGCCTCCGTTACATATTAAAACTTTGTGACTGTGTTTTTGTTACGATTATCAGCTGTGGTATCGATTTGTTTTTGCCCAGCTTACATTTGTACTACAAGCACCCATGTCATTATTTTACGACCTACACGTTGTGAAATTAATATTAGCCAAGGTATTTTATTACATTTTAACAAAAAAAAAACAAAATATAAAACTTAGTGTTTAAGCTGAAGTACTCATTGGCTCTTTCAATTAAATTGTGTTAACACAGTGGTAAAAATAGACAGATATATTATGTTGAATGATTTCAACGTTTTGTTTCTATGAATGGTCTGATTTATTATTAATTTCTCAAACCTAAAAGTCCATATCCAAAGGCGATCTACATATTACTACTAACATTTAACTATAAGTACCAACAACACTACTAAAATTTGAAATCGAAATAAAAAAGGCTTTAAATGACAGTTTAATAATCAATTGATAGTTGTAATAGATTAGGTTATCGATGTTATAGAATGAAAAGATTTAAAACAACTGTTGCAATCATATTTTTTGTTGCGATATTCAATTGTTAGTTAGTAGACTGTTTGGAAACATCAAAAATGTCCAATGAAAAACCAATATCTGTGAAATAATAGATTGATAGCATCAACTGTATATCGCGCCTATGACTATCAATCTTTATATAAAAACGTTTTATTAACTTAAGGCGAGTTCAATCCTTGTGATAGATGGTTTACGCAGGTGTTCTTAACTGAACCTTATAAAGGGAAAATTTTATGAAAAAGGAATATAATTTTGGAGACAAAATTATATTAAACTTTTGTATACATCTTAAGTTTAATATACATCTCATTGTTTTGAATGTCTGGATGTTGCAAACTTAGAGGCATTCTAAAAGATCCTATAGGATCCGATAGGAGCAAAAAATATTGATAACTATAGTTATCAATATTTTTTGCAATAGCTTTGGAGTCTTCAACTGAATATAGAATATAAATTAAAATAAATCAGTGGCGCTACAACCTCTTTAGGTCTTGGCCTCAGATTTCTGGATCTGTTTCATGATCATTTTTAAATCTAATAGGTAAGTAGGAGATCAGCCTCCAGTGCCTGACACAGGCCGTCGACTTTTTGGTTCTAAGACATATCGGTTTCCTCACGATGTTTTCCTTCACCGTTCGAGCAAATGTTAAATGCGCATACAGAAAGAAAGTCCATTGGTGCACAGCCGGGGATCGAACCTACGACCTCAGGTATGTGAGTCGCACGCTGAAGCCACTAGGCCAACACTGCTCATGAAATATAAATTATCCAATTGAATTATTTGTAGCAAGACAATCGAAGGGTAGAATCACTGACGTCATACTTCGAAACCCGCTAACAAAGTTTTTCAGACCGCTAACTATACATACAACCTCTCGACCTTAGTCATTGGGGCCTTCGGGCAAGAAAGTGGTAAGACTGGTTGAGGATCCTTCCTTAAGGTCGAAGGAAGAGCAGCTCTTGCCTTCCTCCTCGGTTTAAACAATAATTCTAAATCTAATTAACAAAATAAATAATATGGAATCTCCAATGGGGAGACAAAAACAAAAGTCTGTTTAAAATATTTTTCTATTGACAAGATTTAAGTTTGGCTCGGTTTTTTGTATGGATATGTACAAATAAAACTTTGTTTGAAGCTGGTTAACAACTGACTTTATTGTTTAAAAAATGAGCTTATAACTAAGATAACATTAGGGGTTCGTAAATCTAGTGACACTTATGTTATTGGACATTATCGGAAACGAGAATGTTAAATTACAATTTATAAGTGTGGTAAAAACTAAAGGGCTCATATTGGTTTCAAGTGTGCGATGATTGCATTGTTTACATTTTGTTTACGCTTCTATTAATAACTAAAGTATATATATGTAATTTAACTAATGTTAGGTTACATAACTCAAGTAAATTCGTAAAAAACTATTTTTGTTTTATAAGGGTCGAACTCTTCAACACATTATAATAACGGGTGGCCTCTACAGTTATTATATAAAGAAATGGTTTGTCACCGTGACCACGCACGCTGTAAAGCACGCGAAACGTCGGATAAATTTAAAATTATGTCAAATAGTTGTAAATTTATAATAATAAACATAACTTTAATCCGGTAAAAAGCGTTTTTCTTTAAAAGAAATGGTTTATCATAAGTGAAATAAATTAACTCTCACTTAATAATCCCCTTGAATCCCGACGGAGCGTAGAGCAAAAACATTTCTGCGTCCATTTCACTTATCATATCACATTTACATTTGCACTAGATATGCAAATTTGGATTTCAGTGCATTACAATCTCCGTGAGTTAGTGATTAAACACAAACACAGGAAAAAAATAAGTTTTTATTATTAAAAAAATGCCAAACAAGAATTTTAATATACATACTAACTTATATACTTAAACTACTAATAAATTCTATATATAAAAAAAAATACATTCATCTCTCAGTCTGCCCAAACTAGTCACAAATATATTCAGTTCTGCTGCAGATCTGAGGAAACGGAAAAGTAGCGAAATCATAAGCGGAATTGGTGACTGCTTGCGACATTGACTGTATGCGGTGATGTTAATTATTTCGACTATGTGTTTGCGTGTTGTTCCCACGAGAATGTAAGTGCGTGCTCCTATTTCACCATGCCTCCTGCTGATAGGGGACAAGTCTTTGTTTTTATTTATGTTATTATTATTAATTACTTAAAATGCCATGTGGAACATGGTGTAATGGTTGCAGCTCCTTACAAACGTTTAAAAAAAAAAAAAAAAAAAAACATGGCGATTAAAAAGAGTGGCGGAGAGTTTATTGCCAGTTCTTCTCTTCCGTTCTACGCCCTTGATTTGAGAACTGGCAGTAAATGTAAAATTAGAAGCATTAATATTTATTTCTTTAATGACGAATCACAAGTGTACATTGTGTTACCTACGTGAACAAATGATTTTTGAATTTGAATTTGATATATCTCATTCACCCACGCAGCGGGGCTGCTTCGGGGTTCTGAAATACTTTTCAAGCACATCAGGGATTGCTTAGGCAGTCCCTGATGTGCTGCAAGTCTGTTCTATCACAAAAGATTAATTGAAAAGTAGATCGCTGTATCCGTATTATAAATGTAAAAAAATTGTGGCCGTTTGCATCCATTTTGTATGTAACGGGTGTAAGATGACATATAGCATTGACGAAGTCTTTAATGTTTGTATAATTAACATAATAAAGCCTTTTTTTAGGTTTACAATATTCTTAACCTACATAGTATGTATGTATGTATGTAGTGTGGACTCAGTTTCCACACTAATGACAACCATTTGGTCCGTTGTGCTTTAAGTTCTGGCAAATTAAGCTAGTCTAGCTCCTTACGAAGCTCAGAAGTTCCCTGTACTTTTCGCAGGCTTCAAGGAGCGACCTTACTGCTCCGAGGATTTCAAGAAGCACAAGAAAATATAGAAAACATTTTGTCAGCCTCTTTTCATCACAGCGAAAACACAATTTGAATGAAAGAGACAAATAAGTAATTTGATAGACTAGTATTAGACAAAATTGGTTTTTATAGTTAAAGCAATAAGATTGTATTTCCAATGCGCAGATAATCGCTAAAGAGCCTACGTTGCAAGTGATACATTTTCGTGTTAGTGACGTGCCGCAAATGAATGAAATTTAGTTGTAAATGTCGAAACTACTACTAGTTAAGTTACTACTTGTTTCCTTTAGTATTTAAACCCTAAACATTCATTCATTAATAAGTGATTATAAAGCTTTTTTGTCCTTACTGCAATCAAAGGTTTTGTCACTGAAAAATCAAACCTGTATAAGTTCTTAAGAATAAATTACAGGCACGAAGATAACACGAACAGAATTTCCGAGCGGGGTGAGCTAAAAATTTAAAATATCTTAAGTAAGGAATGCTTTTAAAGCCGGACTTTGGGTGTTCTTTCTCAATGTTTAATAATTAAAATCCAAATAAAACCCTAAAGAACTCACAAAATTTTACAATTTCTTAAAATTAAAAATTAATGGGTATTCATTTCGCCATATCTTTTAAAAACCGAATTCCAATGGTAACTTCGAGGGCGTGTGCGAAAACCAAAATCCGCATAATATACGCATTGTTCAAATGCATCCTACGAATGTGAAATTAATGAAATGTTCAAATACGAATGTAACGGTCGGTTGGATAAGCGTTCCAAATTCAAACCAGCTTATATTGAAAATAATTGAAATGGCCAGTATTTGTTGATAAACTGAATGATTGAACGAATGAATGGAAGTGTGATTCCGGAATTCGAATGTTTGTGAACCTAATCGGTCACTTGAGACTGAAGCTTCAACGTTGAAAATACCTCAACGAATTTTTAAAATTAGAATTTATAGAAAGAGAACAAGATGTAGAGATAAAAAGTAGAGAAGTCAAGGCTTTAGAAATATGCTCTTCCAATAAATGATAGTATATACGAAGAAAAAACTTATTTATTATTTCTTTATCTCAAATAATAAGATGAAGCATTAATCACCATCAATAATTATTCGGACACCTTTAGACAGGTTATCTTAAAATGATTTATGGCAAGGTCTTTATGTTCAATATAATCTTTGTAATTTTGAATAGACTGGAGCCATGGAATATTAGTAAAGCCAACAATAGATTTTGTACTATCAATAGAAAAATGGCTATTTATTGGCTGACACATACCCACGGATAAACTCTTTTATACATTTCGTTATCATGAAAAATATATTTACTAAAATTTAACTATTTTATTTATGTTAAACAGAGTTTAAATGGCATTTTTAAACAATCATATTTGTCACACACGACATCTCACCTGTAGTACAATATATCACAATTTGACCATTATTCAAAATATTACAGAATTTTAATCAGTGACATTTACAAATACATTTACAGCTATAAACACCGGTAAAAGGAGATTGTCATCGCCCCTTGTATAGTTAGTGACCGGAAACGGCCGGCCTCGATACAAGCAGAAATAATGCAAATCACTATACAACCATAAAGAAACGAACGAACGAACGAATGAACGTTGCATTTTAATAAAAGTAAATACGACGCGTTTATTTGTAGTTTTAGATAAGTTATTTTTACTTATCGAACAAATACCTTGTATTTAACGCCGTGCAGGCAAACGGGCAGTGGGCGCATCTGATTTTAAGTGATATCACTCATCACAATTCCAGAAGGCTAGTGCGTTGCCGGTCTTTCATGAATTGAAATTTTTTTATCGAATCGGTTCGGAAATGCTTCGGCAAAACAACGGCAACATAAGCCAAATGTGATATTGTTTTGAAAGATATAAGCTCAATCTAGGTGTCATCTTATCTACTCTTATCATCTTGAGACATAATATAATAATAAATTATTTTAACTACACTTGTAGAGTAAAAAATATTGTTGCTTGGTATAAAGTGCAAAGCCCCGCAAGATCTAAAAAGGAAAGAAGCATTTTATAAAATCAAAATAAGTCAATGGCGCTACATTTCTTTTAGGTCGGGGCTCAGATTTATGTATCTGTTTCATAACCATTTCTCAATCTAAAGGCGAGTAGGTGATCAGCCGCATTTACCATGGAGTGTCAGAGAAGTTGTTCGGACTAATACCTGCAGCTGAGTTTCATCATCGGACGTCAAGGCAGGATACAAAATACCATCCGTATCACCTTGACGTCCGTCGTTCCACAACTGAACGTTGCTTAAGGCAATTTCTGCCGCGCACCACCACTATGTGGAACCAGCTGCCCACTGAAGTATTTCCGAACCAATTCGACTTAGGGTCCTTCAAGAAATGGCGTTAAAAGGCGGCGCGTTAAAGCGCGCTTGCGAGCCTTTTGGCAGTTCGAGTATAATAGAGTTCCAGTTCGGGCGGCGGTAGGTATCACTAAACATCAGGTGAGCCTCCTGACCGTCTGCCTCCTGTAACATAAAACAAAAGCTTTCAGTGCCTGACACACGCCACCGACTCCTTTTTTGGATCTAAGGCCGGTTTCCTCACGATGTTTTCCTTCACCGTTCGAGCAAATTTTAAATGCGAACATAAAAATAAAGTCCCTTGGTGCGTTGTTAAAGTCGAACCTACGACACAGGGATGACAGTCACGCGCCGAAGCCAACACTACATTTTATAGCCGAATGAAAATTCGGTTTCTCCATAGTTACTTATTTCACAAATGCTTCATAGTTGCTAATATATTGTACGGGCAGCTCTTCTATTTTTGTTTGATATTCTAGTTCAGATTTTCTATTTATTTCTTTAAATTTAAATATGGAACAAACATGCTAACCGGGCTTTATAGTTTTGCGTATTATAAGGTGTGAATGGAGGCGTTGAGGTCTTTACGCTCACTACGCTAGTTAGCTCTGCGCTTGAGTAACTAACAAAGGGCAATCACTATAGGAATAGTGCTCTTATTACGTCATACTTTCGACGCGAACGAACATGGAGGACGGTGAATTTGCAGCAACGTTGTAATATTGTGTAATATAAAAATGTTTACATATTTTATCTCAATAAAACATTCATGCCCTACTTGTTTTTAATTAATAGAACAGGTCTTGATTCTCGTTAGCAACAATTAGATAAAGACCAAAGATAGTTCTTAAGTAATCTTGTATTATGTTTACTAAGTGTGTGATGTATAAGACAAATTTAAATAATCAGATATAAATAATCTTAGTAGTTTTTTAAATTGCTTCTGATCTCCGTCATTTATGTTGTTCGAAAAAAAAAAAAAAAAAAAGTTTGATGATGGTGATCGAAAATATTTTTACTCGGCCGATCGTCACATTTTTTTAGTATCAATTTTGTGTATCGACGGCCACTGAACCGTTCTTTGTGGTACATATGTATTTTAAATTTAAAGCCTTGACAATTAATTTCAATCCAAAGGATACACTAACATCATTTCAATAATGTTTATGTTGATAAAATATGATATGTTTTACAAATAACCTTACAATATAACCGATGGGCCATGCAACTCTATAGATGGTTCAAATTACTGTTTTCAACTATGAACATTTAATAATAGCTGTAAACGTGCCTACACATATTAATTATCGAAAACAATATGCGATGATTAAAATGTAATAACAGATTGTGTGGATATCAAATTTTATTACATGTTTCGAATGGCTAGGGTAATTTTAAGTACAATGAAATATCACTTTAAAACATACCGAAAATGTTCTTATAGATACTCACAATGCCAAAAGCAAGTGGGTTGCCGACATTTTTAAAATTACTACGCTCTTTCTTGAAGGACCTTATGTTGAATTGGTCTGTAATACTTCAATCGCTGGTTGGTCAAAAGCTGGTTTAAAAACCCTGAGTTTTGGATCGACGGACGTCTAAACGGGTGGAATTTCATATAAATTTGTTTGATTACTCGAGTTGTAGAATTGTTCCATTTTACATGTCTAAAAATATATTGTAATATAACCTTCATTGCCTAAAAATCTTGCTTTTAGAAACAAATTATATACTTAAAAGCTTAATTACTTTTAAGTTTTACGTTGCTAATTGGGAGGTTTAAAAAGTTTGTCGGCTGTTTCCGGCTCCGTTACTACTAGGTTTTGGGTAGCACAAGGGATAATCACGTACTTTTCTTAAAATATATAAAAACATGGGTGTTAAATGGTGACTCCAAAAGTACCAGTTTTAGGTGAAAATACCATTTTACGATTGTATTGACAATAATTTTACAGCATTAATAGAATCAGAATATATTTTTATTCGCCATCGCCTGATCTCATCTCACAATGTAATGGAACATTTTATATTATCTTTAAAACTTTGCTCAACTACATTCTTTGTGTAGACTTTTGTTGCTCGGACAAATATTTGTTTTTATAGAAGCAGATTATCGTGTAAACAAAACCGCATCTAATCCTTTTTATGTGTTTTCTTTAGCGAAATCACTTACTATTTTGTCGTAAGAGGTGTTGTTATTTATATAATATCATTATCCAATATTAATAGTATTTATTATTTGTTTTATTTCTGTTAATAACTGTTTGTACTATATTGACAGCAAATTAAAAAAAAAAACAATGGCGCTACTAACTTTAATAATCCTTCTGTGCCTGATACACGTCAACGATTTTGGGTCTAAAGCAATTTCACCATACTTACCTTCACTATACCAGCGAGGTTTAAACTTATAGACAGAAAATCTATTGGTGTACAGCCGGGGATCGAACCTACGACATCAGGGATGAGATTCGCACGCTTAAGCCACTAGGCTAACCCTGGATGTAAAATTTTAGGATGTTGTCTCTTATTTTTAAATCACTTTATGTCTATTGTCATTAAAAAAAAATACGTGTTCCAGAATGGAATATACATTTTGCCTCGTATGAAGTCTAGACGCGCGAAATCCCACCAATCCCAGTAATCCATTATGCCTGGCCGAGATCCCTCAATCTGCTCAATCCAAATGTAAATGTATTTAAATCACCCATTATGATTACATTCAGATGCGGAATTAGATGTGGAAATGGAATAAGGAATCGATCTAAAACCACATTTACTGTATACATCCGGTTTTATGTATAAGCCAGTTATTGGGGTGCGAGGTATTTTATAAAGAATTGAGTCCAATTGTCTCTTTCTATCAAACTACGTTTACTCTGTGAAGAAAAGAGACAGATGATTACAACGAAGCAATTAGACTGTTTTGTTTTTTGAGTGAAGAGGTAAGTTTTCATGGTTTTAATATTAACTAGCTGGCTTCGTGTCGGGTAACATGACAGTTACGAAAGCCGTGAACCTTTTGCATTGGAATGTTTTTCGTCGTACAGCCGTTCGAGTCATAAGTGTTTGAATAACCCGTCTTTGTTTTATATATTAAGATTTTTATTTCCAAAGACGTATAATACTAGTTATTAATAGCCACTTCGTTCTTACGGTGACAAGGGACAAACTTGTTAAAAGATCTAAGCATATTGAGGGAAGCGGTTATGTATTTTGGATAGGCGAATCTCGTGACACGACAAATTAATATATTCGAACGCTTTCGAAAATAGTTGAAAAATTAAGCAATTATACTCTGATTTTTTATTCCGTAGAATTCTGAAATTTCATAAGTGTTACTACTAAAAAAGTTCTCCGCCGAAAAAGGGACAAATTTGACTTATTTGAGGGCACTTAAAATTTATTTTTTATGTTTTACCTACAAAAAGGTAAATCTAAATATTTACTTACTCATGTGACCTAATACAAAAAATCTTTCAATATCACGAACAATATATCGAATTAACTTCTTTTTATTTAATTCTTCTTAAAACTTCTTAAATTAATTAATCTTTATTTTATCCTTTAGCTGGCATCACTGCCTACTAATTCCAGGTTTACTAAACCTTTAAAAAAATGTTATCTTTACTTGTGCGTTTTTTACTGTTTGTGAATCAAATGTATGTATAGACTCAGATGTTCAGACTGAAAAATGTGCCCGGCCAAAAAGGTTTGCCATCTCGGACATGTCAAAAAAAACCTGTCAGAATTCTCCGGAATTAAAAATCGGAGTATAGTCAAGAATCTTCCATAGGGATGTGCCAACTTTAAATTATATTTCATATTTCACGATTTAACATTCAAATCACGTCCTCTAAGTTATAAGAACATAGAATGTGCTCTTAAAATAAGCCTTACATAATTGTATGCAAAAGAAAATATATGTGGCGTGCGCGAGAAATATTAAGGAGGCACTCTGTCAACGTACTTTCCGAATGAGATAATTATGTATTCTGTAGATATGTTTGTGTTACTTAGCTCGGGGAACAATCTCTAAAGTAGAATGCACACCAAGACTAAAGATTTAAAATAAAATGTAATTTTTAAAAGCAGTAAATTCGTATTGGGAATAGATTAATAATTAAATATAAATG
Organism: Pieris macdunnoughi; assembly: GCA_905332375.1. Lineage (NCBI taxonomy): Eukaryota > Metazoa > Arthropoda > Insecta > Lepidoptera > Pieridae > Pieris > Pieris macdunnoughi. Next base: position 5,066,396 of record CAJOBZ010000012.1, on the reverse strand, counting down.
TTATTTTTTTCCATACCCTTTTAATTATTATTACTATGCACGTTAGGAATATTGTAAAAACTCTTTATTTGTGTGTTGTAAATTAGTTTATCAAAAAGATCGCCCCATCTTATCTTTCAGATGAGGCAGTCTTTTGGATGTCGGTACGTGAACTCATAGCTTTTATGAATATATTTATGTGCTTGCATTTAACACTGTGTTTAACAATGTGTGTTCTCTGTTAAATTAAAAATGTAATAAATTAAAAATCCGCACAAGTCTGAGAGCGTTTCATAAGGCAGTTTTTGCCTTTTGCCTGAGAATCCTAAAATAGTGTATCAATGACGGCACACTGGGTTAGTACCCCTGAGTGCGTATCCATGAGTCCCGGGTTCGGCCCCCGGCGGGGGAAACATTATGAGCATTTGGTGTTGTGCTTGGGTCTTGGGTGTTAATATGTATTTTATGTCTATTTATCTATAATATGTATGTATAATGTATATCCGTTGCCTAGTACCCATAACACAAGCTTCCCAGCTTGGGGGGGGGGAGGTGGTTTGGCTGAGAATCCTAAAATAGTGTACCAATTATTAAATGGCCGGTATCGCACTTGCGAGCCTTTTGTATGGGTATGTGTCCATGGGCGGTATCACTTAAAATCAGATGAGCCTGGTTCCCGTTTGCTCGAAACAGCTATATGGTAAAACTTATTTTTATTCTTTTACTCAATAATTAAAAATAATTATCCATATGTACAAACACAAATCGTCCGGTTGATAACTTTACAACTAGGAACTCAATCATTCAACGGCCAGCGTCAACATTGGTCCACAAATCATTTATTCAGTGCAACCGCATGGCTCGGTCGCTTTGATAATTTCCACTAGTTATTACGGCCAGTCTAGTACACGATGATTGTATTTGAATAAAATACTAGTAAGCTAGATAAAAACGCGTTTTCTTTCAGATTAATCGAAGCAACCATACTACTGTTAACTATAACTACTGACACTTGCATTATATAACCATAGATTTTAATAAACATTTAAATTTTAAAATAAAACATTAATTTATAATTATTTTAATTCTTTTAAATTTATAAGTTCATTTTAAAACATTTAGTATTGACAACGGCGATGAAATAATTAGGCCCGAAAGTAAGAGACGGTTTTCGGCTATTAGCATTTTCGATTTTATATTAATTTAACAATGTCATATTAAGTTAAACTATTCAGCATGGTTTGTACGCAAACTATAAAAATACCGTTTGTACAAGGCTCACAGGATAATTAAATCGACTTTCTTAGCATTATGTAAGAACGAGAAAGTGAAAAAGTGAATCGAGTAATTTTAAATTGGAGATAAATGTTTTTTTTTTAATTTCAATAAATTCAAAATAAAATTTTCCTATTGTGATTTCAGCTTTACTTTCATACTGAAAGCATCACGACTCGCGTTAAGAATAATAATCAGTCTGATTTTAATTCATTTAAAATATTGATAAGAACTTTTTGGCAAGATTAATTTAACGAAGACATTTAAGTAGCGTAGAAATCAGTCATGAGAATGATTTTCTAAACAGTTTTGAACCTGGCAATGCCGTGATATTTTTTGGCAATTGATGTTGGCTAATTTCGATAAAAAATACTATAATCGAAATATTTGTAGAAGTTCAGGGAAGGTGTAAACGATAAACAAAGGGGAATCTTAAATAATTGGGCAGTGCTCGCCTAGGGGCTTCAGTGAGAGACTCCCCATTGGTGCACAGCCGGGATGTGCGCATTTAACATTCGCTCAACTCGAACGGTAAATGAAAACATCGCGAGGAAACCGGCTTGCGGCTATTCGTTGCATACTAGAAATTTGAATTGAATCGGCGGTACACGTTAATATCAGATTAAAATAATCCCTGTATTTCAATCTACCTTCGGTAGTAGCGATCTAAATTAATTCAAAGACACAAAGCTCCACTCAAGCAAAGACCTCACGGCACAAGCCACTGGGCTTCGGCTTACTAAGATTACGATCGTGTACATACGGATATATCGTTCAAAACTATTTTCAAACTAGAATCTAGATAGAATCCTATTTCTATCTTCGAATTGATTTCAAATACTATAAATGGAAATGATTTGAGGGTCTTCAAGCTTCATATCTGTTACTGTATAGAATAGAACAACTACTTTTTATTTTAAGTCTTAATTTATTTCCTGATACACTTATTATCTAATTATCCTGTGTTAGTAAATACCTTTTTCAGTTAGTATGTATCAGAAACCCTCTCCAGTCAAGGCCTCCTACAAGGCTTGCCCTCTTTCTCTATCCCGAGCTATTTGGATCCATTGGGGACCCGCGATTTTTTGATGTCATCATCTCATCGTGCGTAGGGTCTGCCTCTGCCTTAACTGGTGGGCCTCTCCATGTGGTCACTGTTTCCCTCCACCTTGGGAGGCGCGCTACATGACCCGCCCACTTCCAATTCAGTTTTTTTGCGTGGCTTACAGCATCAATTGCTTTCGTCTCTGATCTTATTTTTATGTGTCTTATCACCTTTTTAATATTTAGCATGCCCCTATCAATGTTAAATATCTATGTTTGGTATGCATATTATATAAACAATATATATATAAATGTAATGTTGTGTTCATTTACTTATTTGTTAGTGACTTTGATTGATAAACGGTTACACTAACTTAGCTATAATAGACTCCATTAACTTTGTTGTAGGAAATAATAAATGACATGATATCATCAATAGTGTTCGCAGCGCACGCCCTTTGGCCATTTTTATATGTTCGTAAGAACAGGAATATACTAAATTTAATAGAAAATTCACAATACAGCTGAAGTTATATTAAGGAACTAGGGTTGCTTTTATATTGTTCCTGATAATAAAATGCTACATTCGACGCGGTCGTTACTACAAAAAACACTTTATATGTTGAACAATAAAAGTTTATAAATTAAAAAACTACCGCTGCTAATTAATATAAACAATACACTTTATAATTCTGAACTGTATAAACTTTATAAATTGAAATACATTAAAACTTAGATAACTATGAAATTGAGTAAAATGATCCGTCTGTCAAAACCTAAGCATGTACATTGTAATTTGCAAATAATTATTCAGAGTTAATTGAATCGTTTCTAAGGGCCATCGTAGACAGTAGTAAAGTATTATGTGATATACATCAGTGCACATATTAAGATATTTTCACTGAGAATCAACTTGATAGATTTTAAAGCTTACCAGAGATGTTATATGTAATGAAATGAAATGCTCTAGAGATGCAGAAAGATAAGAAATGTCTCATTAAACAAAAAGTTATGTCTTATATAATATACAAAAAGTTCTGTTTTCAGAGCTAAATCTGCCGTCTATAATAATTATATGTTTAGGACGTCAATGTACGTAAAGTACAAACATTAAAAAAGTCTTAGGTACTATATATATACTATATACTTAGGTGCTATATTTTGTAACCAATTATTAATAAATATAACATAGCACTGGGCTTTGAAATGTTTATTTTTATTAAATTTTTAGTTGTTCTCAGCAGCCTTATAGGCTTGTGTTCGGCGAGCATTAACCAGCATTTCTGTCAAACATTTGGAACTGTCAAAAACTCATCGCGTTTAATCAGTACAAGTTTGAGACTCGAAATTAAACTTATTGTTATTTGGTTCTGTTCGATATTCAATTGTTTCTGATAACTCAGTTACGGAGTGATATAATCTGGCAACTTGGTTCATAAGCTAGTTGAATACCAAGTACCTACCAATTAATATTATTCGAATATTATGAAATAGTTTATTACTAAAGAAATACTACTTGTTCTCATGCTGTAAAGTTCGTAAGACTCTTTCATATCTTATGACACAGCGCGGTTAAAAAACCTAAATATACTTATTTACTACATTATCGCTTGTATATACAACGTTTTATAGCTTACAGAGGATGAGGCTTTAAAAATCCCTACTTGGTTGCATGAGGAGCACGATGTACCTAATGGTTGTAGGTACATTCAAGGGTTTTATAAAAAAACCTTGGCGATTTAAAAGAGTGATGGGGAGTTATTTGCCAGTTCTTGTCGTCTATTCTACGCTCTTGATTAGATAAGTAAACGTACATTTGGCAGTATTTAATTATTTTAATGACGTTTATAAGTGTATATATTACGTTCTCCGCGTCTGTATAACACGCATTATTACACAACTGCACACAGTATTCCCCACTGGGAAAACTTGCAGTGTACTCTATTGAAGACTTCAGTTGTTGAGATTACCTCTTACGCCTTTCGAAATTCAAATTTCCTTTTGATATCTTTTGCGTGTGGTTAGATTTTGTAGATACTCGTAGTACTATTTGACTCAATAAAGCTAAATTATAATAACGTGGTTTTGGCCATCTTTTGACTTTTTTTTAAATAACAGGAGCAGGCAAACGGCCAGAAGGCAGGGGCACATTACTAGATGGCTCTCAAGTGCGTTGCCGTGCGTGCGACGCTCTTTTCAAGACCCTTAGTCGAATTAGTTCAGAAATACTTCAGTAGGCAGCTGTACCACATAGTGGTGCGCGGCAAAATGTCTTAAAAACGCTCAAGTTTTGAACGACGGGCGTCAAATGGGGTGACATTTCGTATTCTTCCTTTACGTCCGATGATGAAACTCAGCTGCAGGTATTAATCCGAACAACTCCTCGGATCAAAAAATGCGCTAGAAGGTGCAGAGAGACCCCACACCTCTTCGCAACGCCAAGGGATCAAGCCACTCGAAAAGTAACTGGTCGTCAACGACTCGAATCGCTCTTCGTTGAATACGGTGTACTAATACTCCATGTGGGGCCGAATTTGAGCTTTATAGAGTTGCAAGCGGTGGTCCGGAGTTACTCGTAAGTACCGTCTCGCCTTGCTGAGCTTAATTTAGCCTTCCCTTCCAAATTACTGCATTTGATATGTCCGTATATTCCGATTTTACATACCAAGACTATAATAGGGCACATTAATAATATATTATTAGATTGGTCAAGATTGTAAATAATCTAATTAGCATTAAAGGATGACTAAAGTATTTGTACACATATAATTAATATATTAAGAAGGTGCATAAATATAGTAATATAAAGTAAAGTTTACATAGGAGTACAAGCAACTCAATTTAATATTGTTTGAAAATAACAAAAAAAATATTTGAGTAATAAACCAAAAAAAACCGCGGTATAAAAATCGATTCTTCAATCATATTTTACTCTATTTCTCCATCTGGATAGTTACTTACACCTTAGTATTTTAATAACATTGAAAAACCTTCTTATTCCGTAAACCAACAAAATAACAATTATAGAACTAGCAAAAATAAATTGACGAATCCAAAATTTTCATCAGTTATTTTTAGCGAAAACAAATACCTGGTTCATATGAAAATAGCCGACATTTTTAGGATAAAAGCTTATCTCTATGCAAAGGTATATTGATTTGTCGTTTAGCAAAAAGCGCACGGTTTAGATAAATATGAGTGAAGACTATAAAAATGTTACAATGCAATGTTACGTTTGCATTGTTTTGGCGAGAGGAAAAGTCTTAGCTGGAGAAATCTAGCTTGCAATAAGTTGGAGCAAGTTTTTGTTGGAATAGAGCCTTTTTTCCTTATCGGTTCTTATACTTTACACTTTCTGTTCATATTATTTTATGCATTTTTATGATATAAAAACAGTTGAAATGATAACTTTTATTATAAAATTTAATATTAGCTTTGGAAATATCAAATATTTGTATTTTTTCAATTGTCTACAATATACAATTTATTATAATATTTATACCTTTCGATTACTCGTTGTCGTAACCCCTTTTGGGTAAAGGCTGCCCTCCAGCATTTTCCAAACTCTTATTCATAACTTTCTTTCTCCATTAGAGTTCTGCTATCGCTTCTATATAATACACCGTTTTCTAAGGCTTCCTCAATATTCTCCATGGTCCTTTCCGGTCCTCCAAACAGTTGTCTTTAAAGTCCATGTTTTTGTCTTGCTTTAATATTAAGAATTAATTTGTAGGTTAATTATATATTTATCATTGTGGATTTTTTTTGACGTAGTACAGACATACTTAGTCCCGTTTGGTAACTTCTTTTTTTTTGTGCTTGCTATGGTCACTGTTATATTTTTTATTGTAAGTAATTGTGTAAAAAAGGAAAAAAAAAAAACCGAAGTTATTACAATTGAGGAACTTCAGTTTGTATTATTATTATCCAGTATGTCTTGACTAAAAAACTTACCACATTGTTCTACGCAAACCTGTAATTTTTCTCTAGCAAATAAAGGGGAAAGAGACAAAAAACTTGGCAGGTAAGTGCACTAAATTTAAAACAAAAACCTTTCATAAAACAAAAAGGAGGTGGAAAAAAGCCAAATATTTTTATAATGCAAAAAAGTATATATTTTTGATGTTCATTCAGTACATTGAAGTTTTTTTTAAGTGTACAATGTACATTTTGTTACCTATATGAATAAATGATTTTGATTTTGATTTAGTAGGTGGTTTTAGATAATTAAATAAATACCATTTAATCACGTTTTTCACGAAACCTCGACAGTTAAATAAAACTGCGGCTATAGAAATAATGTAAATGCTAGGTGCGTTGCTAGAAGCTACAGGACGATATTTAAACAATAATAATTATAAAAATTAACGCAAAAGGCTAAAACCACGTAGACATTTATATAACAGTAAGAACGGAGAGCAAGCTAATACTGTTTCGTTGATTGCAACAGTTTATCATCGAAATTAATGCGATTAAGCGGAATGCTAATGAACGAATGAACGAACAATAGAACGGAAGGAACTGAATGATTGTGAACTAAGTTTTAGAATGCTGAACAGCTGATTGAGTTATAACGGTACCATTGAATTAGAGTTCGATAATTTTATATGTAACAATTGATACAGGTATGTATAGTCCCACTTGAATTCAAATTCGGCCCTTCCCTAAAAATCATTTTCAAAGATTATATTGCATCCTAAGAATAACCTGTACTACGCAATACATGTATACGCAATCAGCATATAGGTATATAATAAAAAAAGAGTTATGGTATCACAAATATATTGCGAAATTTTTATCGTATTATTTCAATTGACTGCCTTTTAGTTAATCATCTGTTTTGATACAGAGTCTATTTTTCTAGTAAAATATAAGATAAAAATTGGTGATAACATGTTTTAATATTTTCTCAACTATATGTATTATGTAACCTATTAATTCTTAGGTGGTGGTGGTTGGTTGGTATACTTGTTTGAAAAATCTTTTAAGACTTTTATTGATTACGCGAAAAACCACAATTTTCCATATATTTAACACAGACTAATTATATTGTGGCTATTGGTCAAACTCATGGTGGACTTTACTTATATTGGTTTTGTTAATCTTTTACAGTTGGCCTAGTTGCTTCAGCGTGTGACTCTGATCCCTGAGGTCGAAGGTTCGATCCCTGGCCAATGGCATTTCTATATGAGCGCATTTAACACACGCTGGTATCGAAAACAGCATGCCTTAGACCCAAAAAGTCGACGGCGTGTGTCTGTTCACCTACTTGATTAAAAAAACCAATGAGCACGAAACCTAGAAGGTTTTGGTACCACTGTTTTTCCATGTTAATCATAATTTCGCGTGTATAATTTTTTGTAGGACAAAGTCTTACCGTAGGGGATTGATTTGCATAGAGTATATAAGATAACCAGAATGATAGCACAATCAAAATTCGATTTGTAATAAATTATACTGTATGACACTTACATCTTGCAGAATAATATTAAACTTGGGATAAGACCTAGAGAAGTCTACGCGGGATTAGATTCGAATATGATACTCTAAAGTGACGGTGTTGCAGGACTATCAATAATGCATAAATAGTCAAAGTAATACAATATAAAGAAATTTAAAAAAGATTTAGTACATTTTTTTTAAAACAGTTTTTTCCGATATATCCAAAATTTAAGCGAAAAAGATATAATTTATACCACAAATTGACAAAATATTAATAATATTATAGTTGTCGTTAGCATAAATATACGTTCTCTGAACAACAGTATTGTTTTCAATGACAGTCAGTAAGATTTCAGCACGATTTTGACATGAACATAGATATTGTAAGGCAAAATTACATTTTAACTTTAACAATTTTAGACAAAGTATAAACATAAACTACCACCTACAATTGCAATTTCTAGTATTCCTTGACGCAGCGACATTATTCTTGTACAATTATAATTGTTGGTAAGAAACAGAATTGTTGAGAGGTATATAAATTATCTAGGCCCTTTTGACAATGATTTTTCTTTTAAACTTATTTGTATGTTACCAAGTTTGGGAGGCATGAGTCACATATGGAAAAAGATAGAGACTAGACATGGCTTTGGTTTTAAGTTTCTCGATCTCGAGTGGCCTGGAACCGCAGGTCTTGAATAAGCTATCTATGTCGGATATAAGCCCGGGTCCCTTGGGTAGAATGCCTAGTGAACCCCGAGGGCCCATCTTAAGGGCGTGTGGGTTGTTTAGTAGTGGAGCCCACGGGCCACGAGGCTAAATGGGGATTTACTCGAGCGTCGTAGAGACCTATTGGGATGCAAAGCTTAGATGATAAGAAGAAACAAATGTTATTAAAATATATACCTTTACATCGGTGGGGGAAGCGGCTATAGATTTTTAAATATGTAAAAAAAAAACTGTTGCATGGACATCCTCGAGCGCGTCAGATATTGATAGCATCAATGCCCTACGTGTTTTTAATAATGTACGTATGTTAATCTGATCGTTTGCATGATGCGGGTGGTTGTATTTAAGGGTTGAAAATGAAAAAAAAAAAAAATTAATCGAGCGCGTCAGATTTTCTAAGGGAGTGTTAAGTGCACCAAATAAAAGCTCTCATTCACTAATCTGACGATTTCGATGGGACGCAAACCCGCGGCCATTTTCATAATGTGCAAAAAAAATTCGCCATTTTGAAATACTCAAGCGCGTCAGATTAAGATATGGTTCATCTTTATGTTCTAAACGTACTGTCTCATAATCTGACGATTATCTAGAGGGATTCGCCTGATCTGACAAAAAAAAATTTGAAAAACGGTTCACCTTAAAGGCCATCCCTGTAACTTCCCGCTAATTCCATTCCTGGGTGCTTAAAATTGTACTAATGACATTTTTGAGCTCAAAATATAATTTATATGATATTTTGAGCTCGCTGAGTTCAAAGAAATAATATTTCTATGCATTTGAGCTCTCCCAGCTCGAAAGTCTGATAGAAGTTTCATAGAACACTATTTTTGGAATTTTCAAACCGCAATTACTTTTGAATGGATTAAGAAATTTTCACGCGGTTGGCGGTATTCGACGCAGTTTTATCATCTTCATAAGTAATTTTGCAATTTTAATTGATCGAACCACAAATTTCGGAGTTATCGGTTTCGGTTTCTTTCGTTCACGATATCTCTCGAACGAATCAACCGCTTTTGACCAGCTTGGTGGCGATCGACGTGGTTTTTAAGCTCAAAGGCGGATTAGTTTTTAAAGTTGATCGATAAAGCCGAGATTTTTCAAAATTTCTCAAAATCTATCGGTCCGAATCGGTTCAAATTCACAGGAAATGTAATTTTGAGGGAAATATTTAGAACGCCGATTAGTAGATTCCGATCGGTTTAGTCGTTCAAAAGTTATAAACAGTATGCCACGAACGAGGCTTTATGATCAGCTGTGATGGCGTCATGGTAACAAAAACCAGAGTGGGGACGGAGTGAGAGAGTAATAGATAGAGAAAGAGTGAGAGAGGAATAGAAACGCGGAGAAGGAAATGTAGGCATCACGCAGCTGCACGCATTTAACTTTATCGACGAATTTTTGTTATTTCGGCTTGCGGAAATCGTCATTTTTCATTATTCTTGAATTATTTCCTTCAAAATAAAAATAATTTAGCTACGCTCGAGAATGTCGAGATAACGTTTTTTTTTTACAACTTTGTTGCCCTTCCCTTTTTTTACGTCACTCTCAAATTGTCAGATTAGTGGAATATACACTTTTTAGGATGTAATTAACTCACCCTACCTTAATCTGATGCGCTCGAGAATTTCTGAGGGTCAATTTTTTTTTACTAATCTGATCCTGCATCCTTCACGGGCGGCCTTACAATATATGGGCCTCATGTTTTGTGGAGGTACATAACCGGGTACAAGGTATCCCCCTGTATATTAATCTGCCGCGCTTTTGTAAATCCCGAAATCCCCGCTTGGGCTCCCCTACTATTAGTGGGTGGGGTCTCGCTACTCCCTGAATAGCAGAGGGATTTGAGTGTAGACCCAGCCCCACAGTCACCACGTCAAACTAGACATCCTTGGCGCGGACCTGCGTAAGCGCATTTTCACCTCATTTAAAAAAAATGGTTTTTTAAAATTAATTTAATTTGGAGAGATAGTTTATTAAAAGAACCCAAAATTATAAACTTTTTTTATATTTGAATTTTGACGTGACATTCCACTTAAGAATTCTTGATTGTCAAATTTTTGCGGTTAGCAAAAACAGTTACTTATATTCATCTGCTTAAAAGGTTTTATTTTTCAAATGTCAACAGAAATATCGAAACACAAGCGCCTTTTAGCATCAGTCTAAAAATGCATCAATAAAAGACGTTTCAATTTACGCTTTTAATTTCATCAAAGAGGAAGATCACTTGACACAAAGCAGGTAGGAGTCGAGTGTAACACGAGATACTGGAGGGAAAGCATTGCAAATTGAAACATTATCGTACCAAGATACGGTTCATAATTGAATGATTATTGACAGACTGTACATTACACCGCAGTGTTGCTTCTTTTTATTAATTTATAAGTTCCTGTATATTGTGTAAATTGAATATATACGACAATTCTTAGATAAAATTATTTTCAGTACGTCATATCTCTAAAGAGCCTGTATAAAGTGTATTTTTCATACTTCTGTATACCTGGTACGAAACAAAACGTTATTCAATTATTTTTAAGCTGCATTACATACGTGCACTGAAGCACCAGCAAACACCCAGCTGAAATATGGAAACTACCAAATAAGATACTAAACCAAGAAAAAACCGTTAATGTCCATTTATAAAACTTAATGTAAAATGCCAGTTGGCAATGTTTTCGCCAATACCTCCCTAAATGCTAATTGATTAGGACAATTTTTTTTCTAGTCAATCGATCATTGAATTGTGATTTATATTGTGATCTAATAGTTAGTACCACCGTAATCCTTATTCATAAAAATTAAATCAATCTAATTGCACTTACTTAACTAACGTGTTTCGTCATTTTTTGTCAATCTGTGTTTATGCTGTGATATCATATCAGTAGTTTAATTAAAACTGTGCAAATTGTCTCTTTTTATAAATAAGATGACTTATTTTAATGTACCTTATTTTAACTTAAACACACCTTTATATCGTAGTTCTATATTGTAATAGCAATATAGGGCTCCCAATACGCTTCGGTGTAATGGGCAGCTTGTTTGGGGTAGAATATAATATAGAATACATGTATTAGCAAATCAAATTTTGTCGCTTACCGAATACAGCACACGGCTTTGATTTATTTTTTATCTGATTGGGATAATGAAAGTGGTTTCTCCGTCATTTTTTACATTTGCGAAATTAGATGATTATATTTTATGTAATATGTAATCCTTTGAAAAGAAACAATCACATTTTGTTTTGTTATTTATCTACAGCGAGAATTTATTACTAATTTTGCTCGTTGTTCTATATGTTATAAAGCTATAAAACTATGCTTGCGTCAATTTCTACATATACACTATGTTATAAATGTATCATAGTATTAAGCAGTAAACGAATCATGAACAGTAAGGGTTATCGTATGCATTTAAACACTGCTTTGTTTCCTGAAAATAATTAATTGTAAGTATGGATGATAGACCTTTACATCGCTTAAAATATGGCGTATATAAATGAAAAATGAAAAATGCTTTCGAAAAGTTACTATAGTAAGACAATTAGTTTAAAACGTTTAAATATTTGTATGTATCAAGTTAAATTGGCCTAGCCTTCAGCGTGCGACGCTCATACCTGAGGTCGTAGGTTCGATCCCCGGCTGTGCACCAATGGACTTTCTTTCTATGTGCGCATTTAACATTTGCTCGAACGGTGAAGGAAAACATCGTGAGGAAACCGACATGTCTTAGACCCAAAAAGTCGACGATGTGTGTCAGGCACTGGAGGCTGATCACCTACTTGCCTATTAGACTTAAAAATGATCATGAAACAGATTTCGAAATCTGAGACCAAGACCTAAAAAGAGGTTGTAGCGCCACAGATTTTTTTTATCAAGTTAAATTATCTCTTAAGAAATAATGATATTGATCCGAATTTTCAAGAAAAATATAATCCGCGTATACGATGGTATTAAAGTGAGTCGACAACAAAATAAAGTTCTGCTCACAGCGAATTTTCAAAGTTAAATTCAATATGACGTATCAGCGAACTCTTGGGATAAGGCAGTGTGAAATCAGCTTTTGGCACTACTATTTGTTCGAGAAGGCTCAATATTAGTCGTTTTTCATTTTATAAATATGTATACGAGTATATGAAAATTATTGTGAGGACTGTTGTCCTAGTGTTTTCAACGTGCGACTCTCACTAGGGTCGAAGGTTTGATCCCCGGCTGTGTATCAATAGACTTTGTGTCCATGTGCACATTGAACACTCACTCGTACGGTGAAGGAAAACATCGTGAGGAAACCGGGCACGTCTGACATTCAACGGTGTGTATCAGGCACAGAAGAAATCACCTACTTGCCTATTTGAATAGATCACTGAACAGATACAGAAATTTGAGACCCAGACCTAAAAGGCAATGGAACAGGCAAACAAATTTTTGTATAAAACTATATAATATGTTCTTAGTTGATGATTTTTTGAGGTTAATCCATAAGTTTTATCAGGGAAGATTGTGATGTGTGGTTTGACGTTTTTGTAGTAATTGTTTCCATATTCCCAATATTTTTATTTCGTGAATGCTGTCAACCTTTTCATTATAAATCAATAATATATCAACGACCACCTAATCATTATTATTATTGAACATTGATATCAATTGACAGTTAAGCAATCTATAAACCGAAAACTATTTTTTACTAAATATTCCAAATCGGTATTATTTGTGTTGATTGTGGAAGTTAGTCCATGATTTCAAACGGCTGACTGCCATCATTGTTAAACAGGCTTATGTGATATTTGCAATTAATCTATTTAAAAATTTGCGTATATCATTCCCTCAACTATGCTGTTATATTGTTTTTTTAATATATATATATATGTACTATAAAAAGTTACGTTTCGTACCAAAAAGCATTACATTTTGTTCTATGACTCTACCGATCTTTGACAATTCAGATCGCAATTTAAAGAGACAGAAAATCATATTTGATGTCCTAATTCTATTTTGACATACGACGTTCCATATTTGAAAATTTACCTGTGATCGAGTTGTATTCGAGGTGTAAAAGTAGGGACTGTTGTAGGTAACATGCATGGAAGCATAAATTGCAGTGTGCTCGCTTATACCCTCGGCACAAACTGTTCAGAAATTCAATAACTCACTCAAGAATTATGCAGATGCATTGTAAACCGGCGGAAGTTATTAAAAAATAATAGTGTTCTGTTCCTTCCTGACAACTACGCGCGTAAATAAAACTGAAACATAATCTAACTAGTGCGAAACTGAATTTTCTTTTTTACTGTGTATTTATTTAAAATGTAGATTGGATTTTAGCGATAGATACAGTATGTATTTTGTAACTTTTACTTTGTAACTTTCAGTGTTGTAATTCGCTTACTAAGAGTTAGGGTATTCAAAATCAAATGTTTTTGACATGCGAAAGTCCTACTTAACTCTCTAATGTTACTAGAAAGGCAAATGCTCAGGTCCCAAATTTTATTTCGATTCTAATCGAAAGCGCTGTCAAATATGTCAAACTCAAAGCAAGTAGATTTTACTTTAATTAACGTACTTTTTGAAAACTGGCCTATAAGTTGTACTTTCCTAATAAATTTTCAAAAATAAATAATAGCCCCATCACTGGCTAAAGCAAATTAGCGTAAAGGCTTATTTAAAATTATAGTCATAGATTGTTATCATTACAGCTACTTGGCATTAATTTTTTTTATAGATACTGAAATGTATTCAAGATTTTTATTTCTTCAAATTAAATGATAAAAAATTTACGCCTCAAATAAGAAATATAGCTTTTTTACGTGCCTACAAATTCCTATCTCCATAATTTTTAATTACAATTCTGTCAGTGACTTCATTTCTAAACTGCTTCATGAACTGAACTAATTATGAAACGGCTGGTAACATCATTAGATTAATGTATAATTTTTTACATTAATATTGTAATATGTAATTAATTTCTTGTTTACAAAATATACTAAAATGTCGAATGATTTATTTTAACGCGAGTTTATAAACACAAAATATGTTTTTTTATTATTATATTACAATTTGCCCTAGCGTTGAATAACTTTGTTTTTAGTTTGGGTGTTATTGCGAAAAATACGTTCGTAAGCTAAATTAATTACGGTTAATTTTGAAACGTTCGTAAAAAAATATTTTAGTAACTCTGTATTTTGTCTAATCCATCTTTTAAATGATTGTCTATTTTTTCATAATCTGTGTTAGATTATTTTATAGATTATTAAAAACGATATTAAATTGTCTAATACGTAATTAAATATACTATTTAAAGTATTATTTTGTTATAATTTATATTTTATACGATCTTGGCACTACTCCTAAAAGTTATAAATAAATAACTTTGCATAAAGTTGTTAGTTCGATATATAAATGAAAAATATTGTTAATCTATTTAAACTCACTAAGTTTGTTATTTTTGATAATATTATAATTGGGAAGAACGTTTTAGTCTTTGCCTTGTTTTCCGTTTATTACCTAAACCTTGGTAACATAAGGCATTGCTTATTGGCGACGAATTTCTCTTCCAGAGATTACATTATTATTTCAATAACACGAGACAAGGTCATTCAGCAATTAGTTGCCTAGACAACTTATACTTAAAATATATTTCACCTATTCTGATTTAATCCAAACAAATAGTCGATATCTTTGTATTGAGAATCTGTTCGTTAAAACTATCTAAAATAATATACAAAGATTATTTTTAGTGTAAATTATTAAAATTGTATTATAGTATTTTTTATGCTTATAAATAAAATATGAAGGGTGTAATAAAATCTGTGGCATTACAACCCTATATGGGTCAGATTACTTCCGTTTCTTCGTTCTTTTAATTTTATATACAAGTAGGGGATCAACCTTCTGTGTCTGACACATGTCATCGATTTTAGGGTTTGAAATATTATCTCACGATGTTTGCTTTCATCATAGATGCAAGCTGCTATTTGCCCACATAGGAAGAAAAGTTCCATAGGCGCACAGCCGTGTTTCAAACGCACTTCGGGGATGAGGGTCGCATGTTTAAGCCACTAGACCAACACTGCTCTTAATATGGGCTATATTATTCTAACGGTGAAATAATTTGCCAAATGGTTCTAGTAATTCTTGAGTTAACTCAAACTCAAGAATGTTAGTATAGATAAAACAAACTCAAATATCATAAGATTCTTTAAGTCATGTCATAATAATATGTTGATGCACATTTTAGGAAAACTTTGTTTTCAAACAGTTGGTTAATAAATTCACGTGAAGCAGGTGTTATAATATCATTCAGGAAAGTTTTAAAGTACATTTTATCTCAGTTTCAACTGAAAGATAACTTTGACATAGTGGAATAACATGTCTGTTCTAGCGTAAAATGTTATGAGTTTAGATCTACAACGGCGTAACTGCAACAAATATTATGGAATGCATTACATATTCATTAGGAGACGCATTGATTCAATGATTATTTAATAAATTTGTATTAATTAATTAATAAATGGACTCATTGCACTGTGGTTTTGGTAAGGAGATTCGATTCCGGTCGAAGTGCTAATTATAATTAAATTTGTATTTTGAAATAAGACATGTGTAATGGTGGAGCTGAAGGTCTGTGGCACCGTTGCGAGTTCATTTTAAAAAAAGCGTGTGTATACTTATGTACACTCGTTAGAAGTTATACTTTTTAAGTGATACCTCTTTGGCGTAATAATTTTCTTCGAACACTTTAGAGGGACGTTTCCCCTTTTCGAATTGGATTTTTTTGTCAACTTCCAATAGAAACGATATAATATGTAGGCTTAAATAAACACAACTCTGAAAAACTCTACGCCATGACAGACAATGCAACTTGTCGATAAAACAGAGCAAGCGCCAACTAGCGGCCCAGACTGTTTTACCGACGTTTGAACAGTTATTCAGGGTGTCGGTTTTTGTGACTGTGTGTTGGTGTCGGATTTTTGTTACAGTGTGCGCGCGCATCGTTAAAATTTACTCAAACAAACATTTATTTGTTTTCCCAAACAAAACAAAAGAAGTATAACTTCAAAAATCTTATCAAAAGCTGCAATAAAAAAACAAATTGTACAATACACATACCAAAAAGCATTGACTACTTATGTATTTTTTTAAATAAAACAGACTACTTATGTATTTTTTTAAATAAAACACGTAGCAAACGAGTAATATGTTCATCCGATGTTTGTGATACCGCCCCGCCGCCCATAGTTATTTACAAGGCCAGAAAACTCAGGAAGAAAATTTTATTCATTTGTGTCCCTATACAATTAAATGAAACTTACAAATTGCAGAATTCGTTCTATCTTCAAAAAGATTGAACCAATTAAAGCAGAATAAATAAAGGTAAGCACATAAGAGCGGGAGCTGTTTAATGAAGATTCAAACAAAGCTTTTAAAAAATAAGTAAAGCTGTGTGCTCACGAGAGAACACCGTGTGCAAATAACAATTAATAAAAGCTGTGTTCACAATATCTTTTTCAAATACGTCCTCGAATTGGTAAGGAACGTTGGTAAATATCGCATCATTGGGAGGTATTCAGAAAGGGCCCTGTAAAATTTCATTTTTTTTAGGGTTGACTGAATACAGTTAACACAACAATAACAGCCTTTTTCAGAATTTTTAAACTAATATATAATCAAGTTAAAAAAAAACAAGTTATAAAGATAAATTTTCTTCCATAAAAGTTAATTACAATATTTGAATTTCTTATAGAGAGATCAGTTATGAAACGAAGAAATAATATACAGTTTGGGCCCCGACTTATTCACGTCCAGGGCTCTAACTTAGCTCAATACGTGACATCATATCCCACACCGGAAACGCTTGGGAAATCTTCACACGAGCTGTGGTGTATCTTTTACTCCTTTTCTATAGCATTCTTCACTTGTTTATTGGGATGCAACTGAATTTCCAATTGATTCTGGAATCGGTTGCGCGTTCCAATTTAAATTTTGTTTGTTTTCCGAAATAGTGGTAATTTAAATATTTATTCGATTTTTGAATTTTTAAATTTTGTTGATGTGTCTCTGACGCTAGCTTTTTTAGTATCTGATAAGCGCTATTGATAACTAATTTACACACTTTTTCTTTGTTTAAGACGATATAAAGATAATAAATATTGTATTATAGACGGGAATTTAAGACGGACCATTCATATTTATACAAAATTACATTACGATTGAACGAAACATTTGAATTTGTTTCATTTATTTATGTATTAATTATAAATTAATTGAATATACATTGAGGAGACGACGAAAATACTATTCACATAATTTTAGCTCTCGGAGACGCAAGACAGATAAAACTTTAATACCCAAATGGTAGTCGCACGCCATAACTCAAATTTAACAACAATCTTGATACTGGAATGGGCCGTAACATTAACGTAAACATCTTACATTGTAACAAGATTTAATATTAGCATTCAGCTTTTAGAATCTAATAAGGTTATAAATAATCTTAATTTAATTTGAAATGTCCAATGGCTTAGTAAATTTTATGATAAAATTGATTAACGGTCAAGATTTTGCATGATGATTATAGATTAATAAACTTTTCGTAATAAGTATTCGTTTTGAATAAACATCAGTATATACATAGGCTGCACTAAAAGTATCGGGAATGGAATAATACCACTGTTCCTGTCATATTTAAATCTTTTTAATTGAAAACTCCTTTTTTTTAAATCGAATACCATTTTTTTTTAAAAGATTCTCGGTCTTTTCACAATGTTTTGTCAAACTTGTTTAGTCGTTGAGATAATGGAATTGACTCGAGAAAATTCAAGAGCGATGATTTATTATGACTTTCGAAGTGGTTTATCACAAAAACAGAGTGTTGACTGGATGATTTCTGCATTTGGTGATGAAGCCCCATCCAAAACCACAATTTATCGCTGGTTTGCTGATTTTCAACGTGGACATGTCAAGCTCAGTGATGATCCCCGTCAAGGTCGTCCAAAAACTGCAGTCATCCAAGAAAACGTTGATGCTGTGCGTAAGCTGATTGAGGAAGATCGACATGTGACATACCGCGAAATTCAGGCAACTTTAGACATTGGCATGAGTCAAATACTTGCATGAACAATTTGGTGTTAAAAAGTTTTTTTTCCGGTGGGTGCCGCCTTTTCTCTGTTAAGAGCAAAAAGCGGTTTGCGTTACTTGGTGCGTCAGAACTCTCGAAAGATTCCACGCAGGATCCTCAAATGCTGTATACAACATCGTATCAGGTGACGAATCCTGGATATACGCGTACGAACCCGAAACAAAAAACCAGTCACGAGTTTGGGTGTTCGAAAATGAGTTAAAGCCAACGAAAATTGTTCGTTCACGGAGTGTTGGAAAAAAAAATGGTGGCCACGTTTGTCTCCAAAACCACAACAAAGAACGGTTAATGCAGAATGATATGCTAGCATTTGTTTGCCACAGGTCGTTTCTGAACTCCGTAAGAGAACTGCAACCGCCGCATCATCCTCCATCACGACAATGCAAGTTCTCACACCGCGCACAGAACAAAAGAGTTTTTAGAGCAAGAAAACATAGAATTATTAGACCATCCGCCGTACAGCCCCGACCTAAGCCCTAAAGATTTCTATACTTTCCCTAAAATAAAGAATAAATTGCGTGGTCAGAGATTTTCATCACCTGAAGAATCTGTGGACGCCTACAAAACGGCCATTTTGGAGACCCCAACTTCCGAATGGAATAGTTGCTTCAATGATTGGTTCCATAGTTTGGAAAAATGTGTCAAATTTCGCGGAGAATACTTCGACAAGCAATAAATACATTTTTAAATAGTAATGTTGTGTCACTTCCTTGATTCCCGAAATTTTCAGTGCCGCCCTCGTTAGTAAACTCGCCCACTTTAGATATTAGTTATACAATTTTTTATTATTTATTTATCTAAAATTTAACAAAACTTAAATAATAATATTAACAATAACTTTAAAAAAAGAAACGGGCAGCCTTATCGCTTAAGCGATCTCTTCCAGGCAACCCTATTTTTATTAGTGCGTCATTCCGTCCCTTCTGTCCCTTTGTAAAATTTAGTGTAACTTAAATATCCTTTTTATTATCCTACTTATATTATAAACGCGAAAATTTGTAAGTATGGACGGATGTTTGTTACTCTTTCACGTAAAAGCTACTGAATGGATTTTATTGAAACTTTACAATAATATAGCTTATTCTTCAGAATAACACATAGGCTACAATTTATAAAGATTTTGTGAGAATTGTCCAAAATATCAAGTAAGTAGGAAAAAATCTGCGAGCTATTCTGGCGGCCGCTGCCAAAACCGCTAGAGTTGCACATATGTAATGTGTGATGTAAATGTTTATCTTATATAGTTCTACAAAAAAGCCCGCCACAGGATATATCTATGTCTTATGTGTAAGCTATTATAGCCAAAATAGTGAATCATAACTGCAATAAAACTACCAATGCACATATGGTAGTAATAAATTGATTCCTACATGAAAATAGATACTTTTATCGTTTCTGGTATTTAAAGTAGATATAATATGTATTTCACGCTACATCATTTGGACAAATATTGTTTTAATCCTGCGCAGACGAAATCGCGGGCACCAGCTAGTGTTTAATTTTTTTTTATTTCTTTCCTTTACTGTTCTTTAAAAAATCCTTGATTCAAATTATGTCTTTTTCTAATACACTATTTATGTTTAGCTGTGTACCAATTAAAATGCACTCACCAGCCTCCTGTTTGTTTTCTGTCCTAAAAAAATCCTTAATTCATGTTAAATATTATGTATTATAGACTATAACTTACATACATTATTATGTTTAGCTTTAGTCTAGATACCGAAATACACATGGAATGCACTCTCGCGTGTCATGAGCCCGATACATTATATTGCCCATAAAACTAAGAACACGATATTTATTGCATAAACTTTATTGTGAATATAAATTGTTGGTTTGTGACTTTAAGCGATACCGTTTTAGAAATATCTGTTATTATGCAATTCCGAAAGTAGGAATATTAAAACAATGAAGGTGATCCACAATTGGTAGCAATAGTTTAAAAAACTGATTCAAGATGATAGTACCGGCTTCGCACGGAACATTTTGGTTTTAAAATATTTTGAAATTTAGAGAAAATATGAACCTTTGGTTGAATAGCTTTGACAAACTCTAGGCAAGTTTAAGGGTCTACCTTTGTCAGCAGTGAAGGATCAGCCCACAGTCACCGCGTTAAGTTCGACATCCAATGTCGGTGGCTTTTTAACCTAACCTCACGAGTATGAGGTGAAAGGGATAGGGAAAGATATTGTGGTTTAATTAGTTTTTGAGATCAATCTTTAAAAAGATATAAAAACGCAAATGCTTCCTCTTTATATTATTTTGTTTAGTAGTATATATTATCACTGAATTCCTAAGAATAAAAGAAGTATTGTCTTCCAAGTAAGAACTATACTACAACGTAAGCTTAACTTAATTTTGATTAGCCCTAACTCTATAGTAAACAATAAAATTGTTATTTACAGGCGGTAGATTACCTCAAAAAGCGGACACCTGCACGTGCGGCGCTCATGATTGCAGCAGTATGGCTCATGAGCGCACTCGTCTGTATACCGCCGTTATTGGGATGGAGAGTTAGCAGACCTCTAGAGCAGTTTCCACAGTGCAAGGTGAGCATTTCTACGTACCATAGATACATAAATAAGGGTGGAAGGTTACGTAGGCACCCAAGCGGGCCGTAAGTATGAAAATTGCTACGTAATACTTAATAGAATTTGATGTGTGAATCAGATTCATTGTTATACTTATCTATATTCTATCGAGAATATTTTTTTGCATCTATATATGCAATCGTCTTACACCAGCACACCAATCAACTCAAAGAAGGTTCCACGAATTGAGGAAAAGAATCGACCACAGAAAATGAATTACGTCATAGATTTAAAACACTCAAATTGGATGACTCGAAACTAAACCAAAGTAGCATCAATACAAAAAACCCTAACAATGCCAGAAAACTCAGTTTTTTCCAAAATTAAACAATAAAAATTCAGGCAAAGTATATTTCTCAGTTTCTTAACTGGAGCATGACCATACGTTCATAAATTTAAGTGAAATAAATTGTTTTCGGGAAATTTTTGCGCTGAGGAAATGGTAACATAAATTATTTTCAAGTTGACCGTTGACCTGTATTTCGGTGGATATAATTTTGAAGGCTGTATGAATATTTTTGCAAATCATTAAAACTCAAAAGTTTTTTACTAGTGAACTCGTTAAATATATAAGAACAATCTTACAAAAGTTTGCAAATTAATTATTTATTTCGATATCTCATATTAGTATATCAATAAAACTACACATTTTAGTTTGAATTCTTTAAAATCTTTTTCTCAATATATTCATTTTAAAATATAACAATCTTCCAACTAACCGTAACTTTGTTTATCATGGTCTTATGAGGTTTAAGTTTATTTAGTTTTAGTTATTATTATTTTATTAATGTTTGTTTATTTTTTTATTTTCTTTATTTTGTGGTAGCTTGTTTAATTGTTTCCCTTGCTAGCTTGTTTATGCTCTAATATAATTGATGAGTATGTGTGTAAAATTTGTGAAGTCATATCTTCTTGTAAAATGTTAGGCATATATGTTGTTTTAGAACTTATAAATAAATAAGAATTTAAGAAAAACAATTATTATTTATTAATTAATTTCATAAAATAACATATTTTTCGGTTTTGATAGAGATTATGATGATGTCGGAAAAATCTGATAATAATAGGCAACATCTCAAAGCTTGAAGACATAGGAATTATCATATTGATCTATTGTTTAGCTCGGTCAAATACTATAGTGGATGTGGTATAGTATTAAATTTACTACATGCACTTATACTTTATATTATAAATTTAAATTTATTATAATAACTAATATAATATGTATGCCGTGTGGGTTACAATCAACATTTTCATTACACATTTAATGTGTAAAATCTTACCTGAATATCAAAATATAAAGTACTTTTTTACTACACGGCCGCATTTACTTCTTTATAATTTTGGTGAAGAAAAATGTCTTTGGCAATGGAAGCCCGAATTCTTTTATATTCGTGTGTACTTCTGAGTTCTCACGTATGAAGTGCCGAGACTCCTTAATAGAGCTTGTACTAGATAAATCTCTACCGTTGGTTATTTTTGAATTCACAAGGTAGTACTTTCCCAAATCAATTATTCCGTAAATCGGCCTACGACGTGCGACTTACACGCTTTGTGCCAACGAAGCCAGAGCAGTTATCATTGATATTCCCATACCGGTGTTATATAAATCTAAATAATAATACTGGTACAATTGAAGCATACAATTGCGTCGCTCGCGCAACGATCAATCAAAGCAATGCGCTCATTTATCAAGTCTTGTCAAATTACGACGCCGCAAAAAATAGACCGGTTCAATATCTTGTTATATCGGCCTGATGTCGAAATGATACATGTGTTTTCTCTGTTTTATTCGAAGGTTTTTGTTAGAAATATATATGGGGAAACGTACTTACACACATTCATTTCATTGAGTAATGACAAAAATCCATTCAAAAAATTAATTTTTATTGAAAAAATTTGGTACTCATTTGAACATCCTGCGCTGTTATGCATCTTGCTTTGGGTCTATTAAATTGGCGGCGTTTGAATGGTATTAAAACCTTTGTTTAATTACAGTATAGATACCAAACAATATTTATAATATGTATACTAACTAACATGCTACCTTAAACTACTAACAAACTTTATTAGCACCTAATCTTATTACTCTTGATTATGTTAGTACAAACTTGACAATGATTGGTATAAGTTGAAACAATAATGTATCTGATACATTTAGACTTTTCATACATTTGGTGTGCTATACGAATATTATTTGCACGAAGTATGTTCGTAATCCGCCTAGTTCTCTCTATAAAGGGTTTTCTATACAAACATTTATTTTTCCCATCCTTAACGATAACTCGCAGTATAAGTACAAACTTTTTTAAAATTATTTATAAATTTTTGCGTATATAAAAATCAAACCAAATTTTTTGATAAACCAAAAAAATTAATACACTCGTATAACATCTATTAATATTTTAATTTAGTTCAGCTTTTTGCCGAAATGCGCATCACTTAAATCCAAAAAGCGAAAAACGGGTTAACCGTATTGAGCATTAAATTTATTCTTCACTAGTGTTGAGTTGCGAGTTTCATTTAAAAACCTTATCTTATCACGACGCAGGACAAAATACGTTACTGCGTCGGTTAAATTAGTTTTAAGTCAAGTAGGCGCCAGCCAGATATCTACCTTCTGTCTGCCATCCCGGAAATATTATTGTTTCCCCGGAAATAAATCAAGAACCTTTAATCACGCCACAATGCTTAACCAGACTGATGGGAAGGCGGTTCATTGCCAAATTTGCACTGAAAATCAAGTATTATTTTTATGCAATTTAACTTATTGTAAGCATAATCCATATACTAATAGTTCTAATAGCTTAAATATGATCATTACACACAGTTCATCTATTTTTACAAATACCAACGTACAAACCCACTAACTGCCTCTTTATATTAGTGTGGAAATAAAAGGCGAATTTTTGCACAATTCCGTTGAGGTGGATTTGGTGACGTCACTCTCCCTTATCCCCGGGCGGCGCATACCGCCCGCATTCCACATTTTATTACACTACGGTACAAGGCATAGACGCTTAGATCCTTCGACCACGCCACAATATAGATCTTTTAGAGTGATGAAAAGATCTGGGCAAATCAAGAGATGTTTTGTAGACGTCTACGGTGCTGCTACGCTGTCTCTACGACGGATTCAACGCCGCTGCGTTTAATTATTTGGTAAAATGGAAAGACAGTACGTGTCGCACGTCTATGATTGGACAATTTGGACTAAAGGTTCTGTTGGCCAATCAGAATGAAGTGAAACATATAATTGCTTTTTTAACATCTCATGGTCAGTATTGTTTATATGATATGCTCTACAACTTGACTACTATAATTTAAAATGGAATTATTGCTTTACCTAACAAAATTGGTTGCAATTAGAAAGTAATGAACATAACCAGCCGTGTGTGGTAGTTAACAATAAAATCGCTACCACATATATCTTGATCTACCAAAATACTTAACTATAAGGAGTATTCACGTGGCGTGGTGTAATATTGAGCGAGGCGGTTGTTGCACCCGGTCGCCGGTTCCATTCCCGATTCACACATTTGCATATTATAATGTAGTGCAATGAAGCTTTTCATTCGCTATTCTCGCGGATATCTTAAGCTCAATCTTATATTAGCATAGATATCAAATCGTAATTGTCGGACCGAGAGTGGTAGACTATACGTGTCTTAATTTTATTAATTTCCCCGCATTTTCTTTATTACCTTTAACCTTTTTAATTGTTAAAAAGGTTAAGGTATAATTGTCCTTTGTTAGGCGCCACTCTCATTCGGAAACCTAGAATTTTTGTAGTAATTTTAACTGATACTATTTAAGGAATCATATTATGTTCTTTTTACAAATAAATTCGATTGTAGTATCTTAGTATTACATAATAAGTTTCGGTTGTGAAACAATGTAGATGTCTGCGGCAATTGAAAATCAATAAAATAAAGAAAAGAAATATATTTTGTCTATACATACTTGTCTTCTTATACTGTCTCTTTAATAAACATCTCTTTGTCCTTCGCGACTGACAGTCTGTTGTGCAGAACCTGTTTCAACGCAAAGGAATCAGTAGTCACGTAGTCGTGGAATGTGTGGCTGTGACTTCCCAACAAATAGAAATTCTTGCAGCAGTGAAGTCGCTCCGTGAAGCCTGCGAAGGGCCCAGAAAACTTAAGAAGCCTAGCTGGCTAGCTTAATAAGCCGGGGCTTGCAATTTAAGCTAATTAAAACCGATGCAGATAATATGTTCCAATTTTAAAAACGTCATTAAAATTGGCCATCAACCGTGAATTCAAAAAAATACTTCCGCTTTCAGGATTCCAGAAAGCCATAAGAATCTCCTCTGCAATAGATTAAAATACAACGTCACATTGTATAAGCTCTCCGACAAAATTACGATAATTACAATAAAATTCGCCGCGTAAGCATTATCCTTAGATTAGGGAGTAATTAATGTTGTTTTGATTTGGCTGGTGCTTATGAAATATTTTTGTTTTGGTTTTTAAATTTTTTCATTACTAACTTCTGTTTCAGGCATAGTTAAGGCTAAGAATTGGGTCATTTAAGTCTTCGTTAGCCTGCAAATAATTACCCGAGGAAATGGAAAATTAATTATAAAAAATTGGCGCTACAACCTTGGTTTTAGATTCCTGTACCTATCTGAACTTTTTGGATCTAAGGCATGCCGGTTTCCCCACGATTTTTCAAGTTTGCTTCGACGTATTAACAAATGTTGAATTCGGACATAGAAAGAAAATTCAATTGTTTAATAAAGAAGAGAAATGAACAAAAGACAATTGTGAAATATTATCTCGTGATTATTTTATCATAAATAATTGAAATATACAAATATAGTTCTCATCATTGTCGTTTGCAAATATCTAGATGTATTAAAACATCATTTCGATACATAATAATAAAAGCCTTCTATTTCAGATACACTTAAACACATTTAAATTTCTATCATCTCATTCTTTTTAGATATCTGTGTGCACTTTTTTGGCAAAGGTCTCCTTCAAATACTTAATATAATATATTTATATAATAATATATAATAATTTCAATCTGCACTGTGCCACATTCTGCTCTGTCTCCTTAATTTGGACTCCTTTTCCTTTGGACCTTCTAAATTGTTTTCCTCTTTTGCGTTAATTGTACCTTGGGCACTAATTATACTAATACTAATACTTTCTTGCTCCACTTTTCTGTCTTTTGATAAATACGGGCTATTAAAGAGAATGATAATGAAGAATGTAATGGAATATGTATTATTCTGACAGAGCTGTTAACGCTTTCCAGCTTTACGTTTTATGAATTTATTCTCTGAAAAACATAATAAATTTCTTACTGCTAAACTAAATAGTTCAGGTCGTAATCAAATATAAGTTTAAAATGTTTCGTAAAGTACATAATCATTTAGTTATTTATAATTTGTTCTACGAGTATCCTACCCACATTGTACGGAATTGAAGTCAATGTTTTGAATTTAATTTCAGCCATATTATAATTTAAATGTTATTGTGGTATTTAATTATATAATATTTTACGAAGCTAGCGTTGGTAAAGTTGAACTTCTCAAGCGGTCAAGCTATGCTACATTTATTATGAATCTTTATGGACCATGTTAGGCTTGTAGTGCGATGGTATTTAGGTCACAATGTTCTATATAAGAGAAAACAAATTGGCAAGTATTAGCAATGAATAATTCAATTACTATCAATGTCATTCATCAAGGCTGCCTTTTTTCCTGTCCAGTTTTCCTTATGGCACGTGTATATGTTACGATCTTAGGACTTTGCGCGGTGTTAGGGAAAAATAAGCTTTATTTCCTATGTATGTTGATAAATAATTCATGATCAATTAACTGAGTCCAGCTTTAAGAATTCGCCCCAAGCTGGATTTACTAATAATAACGTTAAGACACACAGAGTTATCTATTATGAAAGTTATTTAAATCTATCGTTCAATGTACAGTAAAAAAAAAAAAAACAAAAAAAAATTCAAATTTATTCTATGACAGTATCGATACATAAACTCAATAAATTCCCAAAATGTGTACTTTAATAATGAATAAACACTTTTTTGATACACGACTTACTTTGTTTAAATTGATCAACTAAATATGAACTTTCTTTTGAGACACCTGTTATTACTTTTCATATATTTAAAATCAGATGCATGGCGGAGGCGGAGTGAGATTAATGACAATAGATTTTTAGAAAGTGATGGCAGAAGCACGAAGTATTCATCCTGGGTTCGTTCGGTCGTTATCCACAATACAGAATAATATCTGTTACTAAAAATGTTAGTATATTATTTGAATAACGTATTTTTATAAACGGTTTTTTCCCTCAAATGGCTGTTGAATGTATGTCTGTCTCCTTGTCACTTTACAAATAAGTAAACGCGACAAAACACATTTCGCCTAATTAGAATTGGTCTTTATAGGATTTTCTTAGCTTCCTCGTAAAAGAACAAACTGCCTTGTTAGCGATGACATTTTATGCTTAAGTCAAAGTTCAAATAAAATCATAGTTTTATTTCCGTTTTTTATTACAAACACACGCTTCAGCAGTAAATCTGAAGACAAAAGAATAGCATTATCGCGATTCGAAACTCTTCAAGTTAACTCTTATCTTGTCTCGTGATAAAGTTCGGTGATTTATTTTACTGTCATTTCGTGGATATAACCACAGAACAGTTGAAACAGTGGGATAGTTTGAACTGTTAAAATAGTGATCAATGATCTTTTATACTGAGCGATTTTCCGTTCTTGAACTAATCTTTTGTATTAGCAGTGTGCCCTAGTTGCTTGATCTTTCGCCTTTCAGCCCTGAGGTTGTGGATTCGAATCATGGCTAAGACAATAAAGGGTCTAATGGACTTTTCTTACTATGTGTACAGTTAACACTTGCTCATAAGGTAAAGAAAACATTGTCAGGAAATGACTTAGATCTAAAAATCGACGGCGTGTGTGAGGCACAGAAAGCCGATCAGCCTTAACTTATTTAGAATAATTATTACGAAACAGTAGCAGAAATATGAGGCCAAGACCTAGAGGCTGTACCGCCATTTTAAGACTACTAAGAAGTAAGATTAAATACAAGCTTGGTTTAAGATAAATATGGTCCTAATATAAACTAAACCTTCTTTCAAAAACTGTAGCCTTTAAAAGCCAAAAGATACGATATGATATACCAGTATGATATTTTTACATACTGTTCTATGAACCCTGTGAGCGATCACAAATAAAAATTTTGTGATCCAGACCCTACTAAATAAAGTTGTTGCTGAAATGTGACTATTTCAATGTAATGGCTAAAAATCCTTTCTTTAAAACACATGCGTGAAACCTTTTTATATAGAGGAGTTGAAGATGTTTACACGTCTATTATGTACTCCTATGTACGTTACTGATGACGTGTTATTACGTCATTGATGACGTAATAGCTAGCAGGGACAAACTGGATGAATGTTGTCTAACCTTAATTTTTACAACTAATACTAACACAACTAATACATATACATAAATTTAAAGTAAACAATTATTCTATGGATTAACTAATAAGACTTTAATAATGTTCGTCAATATCACAAAAAAGGTTTTATTAAAAATTTACTAGCAGTTTTTAAATTAAGGGTATTGGATGGAAGAAATCATTTAGGCACTTAGATGGGTATGGCTAAGCTAATAAGATACCGCCTAACAATTTAGAGTGTTTTCAATAAATGGACTTATACATGGCATACATTCCTTGGTCTATCTGGTTGGTGGATGGTGACGTGATCTTTTGCCTTCTGTGTTACCAACCACGATCAGTTTCTCCAAGTTTTTACAGCGTTTGCGCTTTGTATGAAATATAAGATAATTCGTTGTCGGCATATTACACACGAGCCCGTAGTTTCAAGTACAGTTTCGTTATTTGCCATTCGATAACGAAATCCTAAAAAATGCGTTTTTTTATATATGATTTACATATTTCGTGATTACTATCTGCAAAAAAATAGCAATACTCACGGCTACCCGACTACTTAAGACGATTTATTGATTTACGCCTAATAATTTTCATAATCAAGAATTGAGAAAAAGCGGAAGATTGCGAGGTTAATTATATACCGTTTGAGGGAAAACCTTTTTATTTCAAATTCTGATTAAAATGTGGACGTAAAGTATTAGAACGCGTTACAAATCAGTAAGACAGGTATCTACTTAAGTCGATACTCAAAACATTGCGGAATCTGGGCCATCTTAGTGATGGGTGTGTTTCGATAAATCTTATAAGAGTCGGGAGAAATATCTTTCTGAATATATTTTAATTTAGGATAATAGCCTAATAGAATAATTTTGTCAGTTTTGGAGCACAATAATATGATATTATAAAAGCTGATTAACCATTTTGCTAACATACATGTTTTGACGACTTCTAAAGTACCTTTCCATTCCAAACATTTACACTAAACATATCGGAATCTTTAAAACTTTTCAGTGTTTGATTAAATATAAAAAAAAAACAACGAGTTAAAAACAAAGTTCGTTAGTTTGTTTATCGAAAGTTACCCAGTTATATATCTCTGATGATTAAATAATAGTTATTTATTTTTTATATTATCTCTGGTTATTTATAGCTCTATAGTCACCTGGACAAAACCGAGTCTCAAATATCGATATCTGTCGCATCACTATCTGGTTATTTATAAATCCGTCGAAATTGCGCTTCGGCTTACGGAATCGAGGAATTATTTAATGGGCTCGTCTGATCTGTCTTCGATACTGGGCCATTTCACTTCACGTGACTTTTACACAAAGCTTGGGCCAAATGATTCGTGTGTAATTCGAATTTGGTAAATTAAATCTTATCCACTCTTAAAAGGGACTTTTTAAGCAAAGACCAGATTTATGGTCAGTCTTTACCATAATATTGGGTATTGGTTAAGTACCTGTAGTACGAACTTTTTAATTAAAATGTCTAGCTTCAGTATAATATTGTTGAATGTTTTCCTAATAAAGTGTATAATATAATTTTTTTATTAGTATTCAAATCTAAAGCCCGGTACAAATTTAAAAATAGATAAACACCGCCTCAAAAAAGTTTTTTGTGGTATACCAAATTCGACTTATCAGTATAGAAACAGTAGAAAGTGAATCTAAATGTATAAAAATGTTATATTGGTTTTTGTACGCTTCCAAAATTCAAAAAGGTCTTCACTGATCGAGCTGACATTTTAGCATGATCCGCATCAAGGATTTTTTTCATCTATTTTTTCATTATGTTTTCCACAAGTATTGCAAAATTAAACTTATATGAAATGTTTTCTTTGTTTTGTTTCTCATTTCTCAACGATTCAACCACAATGTGCCACAGCGAAGCGTGTCAGCGAACAGCTAGTATTAAATACAAACGCACAATCATGTTGTATTATTTGGTTGTGAATAGAGTACCCATAACACCATAAAAAAAAGGGTGCGTGTTCTTATGTACGCGCGTAAGAAGTTATACTTCTTTGGCATTATTAAAAATAGTTTGGCTTTGTTCCACCTCCAGTTTTTGATGTTTCACAGCGATAAGATGACAACTCTTTTTTGGTATTCAATTTAGTGCACTTACACTGATTTATCAATTGTTTTTTGTCTCTTGTCCTTATATTTGCTAGAGAAAAATTACATGTTTTGATTAAACAATGTGGTAATTTTTTTAATCAAAACATTACTCGATAATAATAATACAAACTGATAGTTAACCTCAATTGTAATGAAGCACTTAGGAAGGTTGATGAGCACAGTTTTTTCACAAATATTAATTAGTATTGGTTTAAATATTCAATTTAAATCACTTCTGATTATATATAATTCAAAAAGCATTGCTAAATTTCTTTGAAAAAATAATTAAAACTCCTTTATTTGTTTAAAAGGTAAATGACAAATGTCATTATGGTCATTCAAAATTCTTGGCATACGAACTTCACGCATATTCTATTTCTTTTTACTTGTAGATTGTCTTATTCCTATCTCGCTCGCGCACGCTATAATCACACTCCTAATTTTGTGTCACGGTGCGCGCGTATCGTAAAATTTCACTCTCATCAATTTTTCATAACGCGCCTAAAGAAGTATAACTTCAAAAATCATCATCATCTCAATCATCAAATAATAGGAAGTCAAGCCTTTTAGTCTCCTTCAAGAAGGAACATATCGCTGCATGCTAAATAAGTAACATGCTAATACGACATGCTGGTATGAATCAACCAAAATCTTCATACATATGTTAGAAATACTGATTAGAGAAATTCTTCAATTGACATTTGTCTTACAGGCAATTAAGTGAACCTAACATAAGTAGTACCAGACATATGTTGATTCAAATGCTTTACTATTCGAATAAGTAGCTGAGCTAGCAAAACTACGAACGCATAAAAATCATCAGGTAAATTAAAGAATGAAACTTTTATCTTCATGAACTATCTATCTATCCTTTTTTTATAACCATGGAGGAAATGCGTTTACGCATCCCCCGCACTAAAAGCAACAGGGGTATGTTTGACTCACTCCAGGCACTCTACTCCTGCTACAGAGAATGGGATCTCTTCTAGCATTATTTGTTCACATAGGGAAACCATCGCATTCCACGCCTCGCTATGTCCATTCACCTATGAGCTTATAAAAATATCATAATATTTTCTTTCACTAAACTCCGTCGTAATTTAATACGAAACTACTCTACTCAAGACATTTTATAGACAGGTAATCTAAAATTAATAAGGATAGCAGCAAAAGGTTAGAATCGCTAGAAAGCTGTAGCCTATCCTTAGGGGATTGAGAGTGATTTTATTCATGTAATAATAAAGGAAGATAAACTGCGCTCGCCTTTTATAAAAAAAATATAAAAAATATTGTATTGTTTTAATATTGAAGATAAATGAAAGTCGCGTAGCTATTCAAGCCTTTCATGGTTTTTTTATTGTAAAATTAGGCTAATACAATTTCAATTTTCACAATCATAAAGGCTGTATTTAACTATGCAAAAATGATATAGGTGTGATAAACCTTAAATCTGCTTCATGTGTTTAATTATACAAACAAATACTAACTGAAATCCAAATGTAACTTTTTTGAAACGAATTTCTTTGTATGAGTTTTGAATTATTTATTGTGTTCACATACATTTTCTTGAAACATTTATAGGTATATAACAAAATTGATACTGTGGCATAAAATCATATAAAAATATCGATTTTTCAAAATAATTTTAACCAAATAAATACATATACGAAATCATTTGGTTGACATAATCATAATACGTGTCGTCTTAAATACGTAATTCGGATAATATTCTTTGATAGATCATGTTGTAATCCAATGCACTAATCCCCACATAATAGTATTATTAGATGGGTGAAGTGAGCGTAAATCCATGGTAAGAAAACATAAGCGGCTTTGAACACGTATAGCATTAACCTAATAATATTTCATAAACATAGGCTTAATCATAATTTAATCGAACATATTTGATCTCATATTATCATTTTGTTTGTTATTATGGTACAGGGTATCTATTTATCTTAAACTCTTCGTATGTAATCATATGGTGTACACATCAACATTTTTATATGGCTGAATTTAGAAAAGCGATATTAAATCTTCTACGATGGACAAGATAATATTGATATTATATATAACTAACGATTTTAAGATAATAGTAATTTATCAATACTGTCGCATTGATTTGCTGTAAATTTTGTGTTAGGTATAAATAAAGATAAGAACCAAATTAAAATATCTTATTATTCACCCTCAGTACATGTCTGTTATAGCATTTGCTACCTCCGCGGTTTAGTTCGTATCTATATAACAGAGGTTGAAGGTTCGAATCGAATTCTGAACGTCTTTGCTATAAAAATAAATAAAAACAGATGCAGCAATTTAGTATATATAAAATTGGAATGCTAAAGCTTGGATTGTTAACATCTTAGAGGGCAATTCTAAAAATAGCTTTAGGATGCTTTTGAAAGTTTGTAAACTCCTTTTAATTCTAACGTCAATTCGAGAATAAATCATAAAACAACTCGTTAATCAATATGTATATCTATACTGAACTAAAGATTGTATCCTACTAATATTATAAACACCAAAGTTTGTAAGTATGGATGGATGTTTGTTACTCTTTCACGTAAAAACTACTGAATGGATTTTAATGAAACTTTACAATAATATAGCTTATACATCAGAATAACACGTGGGCTACAATTTATAAAGATATTGTGTTAATCGTCCAAAATATCAAGTAAGTAGGAAAAAGTCTACCGTGCGCTTCCAGAACCGCTAGATTTACACATATGTAATGTATGATGGAAATGTTTATCTTAAATAGTGTAGAACTATTTAAGATAAACATTTCAAACAGCCCGCCACAGTATATATCGATATCTTTCTCATGTGTCAATCCATTATAGCCACAATAGTGAACCATAACTACAATAAAAATTAATAATTTATTTCTAATGCGAATTTGACAGTAATAAACTGATTCCTAAATGAAAATAGATACTTCTAAAGCTTCTGGTATTTAGAGTAGATAAAATATGTCTTTCCCGCTACATCATTTGGACAAATATTAGCTCATTATTCATAAATAAGAGAGGGCTCGCCTAGTGATTAAGCGTGGAATTATCAACCCTAAGATGTGTGTTTGAACCAGGTCTACGCCTATTCTGTGTACGAAAATAAATAATTGAACTTTCATTTCTTAGCTCCAATATTCAACAGTAAATAGCTGAGTACCTTCTTGTATATGTATTTAATTATTATACATGTAACATAAATGTGTCTGATCTATCTTATTGGGGGGCATTAAGCGACTTCTAAGAATTTCTTCAGTCTCCTTTGATATTATCTTATAGATAAATAATAATTAGCTTTATATTCTCACTAGTTATGAGGGTAAATATGCCGTATTTTCTAGAATTACTTAGTTCAAGCTCATAGAATTTCTCTTAAGCTAAAAAGCTTTATCCTCCTTGATATTTTAAAACACTGTAACATTCTTACATAATATGGAAAAGCTAGAAGACACTATCATATACTGGAATACTAGTCTACGTCGTAGAAGTCAACTCGTAGATGTAAGCTACGAAATGATTTGCTACGATATAATAATGATCTTGAATCGTTAATATATAAGGAGTGGTAGGGTAAAATGATATTTTGCTTAAAAATGCTGGTAAATTAGCTCAATTAGCCTTTGTAGTACCGAATTTTAGTACGTTTCAGAAAATAAATATTGAAAATTCATTCTAAAAATCTTTATATTTAAATCCAAAAAGCATTTTATTTTTCCGCGAAACTGAATAAAAACCAAATGATGCTATTTCATATAAGTATTATTATGAATAAGGATGAAATTTTTAACGTCGCCTTTAAAATTAAACGTCATGAAATTGGTATGCTAGGGAACGGGCAGGTATTACAACATAATGAGGAAGAATCGAACAATGGGCCGACGTAATGTCTAACACTGTAAGGAAATTAAATCTTACGCCTTCGCGGGACTTAACATTTTAATTTTCCTCAATTACACCGAAATGTTAAAAAAAGGCTTACGGGCAAAACTTGAAAACCCAAAGCTTGCAAGTTGTTACCTTTTTTATTGGACAGTCAGAAGCAACACAAGGGCCATTCGAGAAAAATATTATATCAGACTAATACATAAAATTTGTTAATTATAATACAGTTAAACATACATCAGCTACCTGTATCAATGTTTTGATGTACTTAGTTACAATGGTTCACATAATTTAATTTTGTATGTTACATATAACGTTTGTTGACCTAACATGTAGTCGATTCAAACACATTTCACTATACACATTACACTCACTCATTTACTCACATGCAACCACATATTCATGCACAGACGCGTGTAACGCGTCGCATATGCTGTTAAAAAAGTATTTGTTCTTGGTAACATTTAAAAATAAACAAACTGTGATTTAATATATATGTATATTAACCTTGTTATAGAAAAGCTGGAAAGCGTGACACAGGTATTTTTTTACTTAAAAGGGTTCCTATATCTTACACATTATAATGCACTGTTTATTCATTACTTTAAGAATATTAATAGAACATTGCAAAAACAATATATTTCATCACCTGCAAACGTTTGCATACGTTGGGGAAAAACCTGTTTATAGAGTTTTTTACATCCATGCCTAAGATTTCGCGATTTTCGCGTTAAAACATTCCTCTGTGTAACAAGCAGCCGTTTTAAATGTATTCTCGTAAGAAGCGAATGGTCCTTTTATTAAATGATCTGAGAAAAAGTGCTACGTCTCTTTTCTGCTTGTGGCGTTTTCATATTCCTGTCCTATTTCCTCCGTGTACTTTATAGGTTTTAGTACAAGGTCGTCTAGGTTTTTGTCTCGGATTGTACCTAGGTTTGAGATATGACTGATAGGGTATTAACACTAATGATTGAGCGGTGCTATAACCCTACATAAGTCTGGCCTTTATGCATCTGTTTCTTTGATTAAAATATTTTTATTAAATTGATTAGTAGGTGAAATGCGGTGGTTTCTTCGCTGATTTTATCTTTAGTGCGCAAGGAAATGAAAAAAATCAATTGACCAGGATTTGAACGCATTACTTAAGGGGTTCAAATCTAGGGGGTAAGAATCACCCTTAAGCCAAGACTAACCTACCACAGTGAAACCCTTAATCCAATGAAACATGAATGCATGGGTACAATTAAATATTTAAATTGTGAAAACATGGTCGATGTTAATTACCTTTGTTGAATCATGCCAGTTTAACATTCGTTTATTCACTTCAAATAATTGTAAATATGTGACTTAAATGCATTGTAAAATTATAAAATGATTTTAATTTAAACTTTTGCTTATATACATACGTCTTTGCCATTATTGGTTCGATCGTGTCAATATAAATCAAATGACAGCAACCAGATAAAAAGAAGAATTACACGATTTATATGAAATTTTCTCCAATATATTTAGTACAGCCCAGATTACTTGAAGTGGTTTCAGCTATTTGTTTTCATACTACTTCTTGTTTCTTAATAAATTAATCTTAACTTCTCTAAAAATCTTTTAATGTATTCCAAAAATATAATTTGACTTCCGATTAACAAAGGCGTAACGACTCCCACGTGCCATGTATGTCCCCAGAGCAGGGGATATAAATTGTCAAAGTGTGACATATGTCATTTTTTGTACAAAAAAAAGTCAATCTGCCGGCATAGAAATTACCATTTTTATCGAAATTCAAATAAAAACAAAGGAATGATGGAATTTTTAACAAGTCACGGTGACTATTTGAATAAATGCGTATATTGATGAAGTATCAGAACATATATTTTTAGGCAATTTAAACGTGAATACAAATGTTTTGTGACAATTTAACTCCTTCAACGGATATAAGCTCAAATTTATGTAAATAACGTATATAATTCCCGTTTAGCCCAGATGTGTAGAACGCGCGTAAATATAATGTATATGTAAAAATTAAAACAAATGATCCTGCTAAAACTTCTGGTCCTGCTACAATGGTAGCATAAATATTAAATTCTATCTATATAGTTGAGTTCTTAACAAACCAAACATTATTTATCTATTATGTTATATATGTCAGAGCAATGGCATTAATGTTAGCTGCCACTGTCATTATGTGTCACAGAGCTCATAAGTCAACAACGTCAAATTCAAATCAGTTTAAAACCGTTAATACCTGTGTTTTATTACATTTGTCAATATTACTAGATCTACGATTTGCCGACTTTCAAAAGTAATATTATAGTATGTCGGAGCAATGGCGTTATTGTCATCTGTCATTGTTATTATGTGTCACAGAGCTCACAAATTAACTACGTCAAAGTCAAATCAGTTTAAAACCATTACCTGTGGTTTATTCCATTTGCCATTGTGACTAGATCTATATTTTAGCGCCTCTTAATGGTCAATAATAATTGTGCCATTGCCCTATTGCCATTGCTTGCACATGTATATATTGATTATATAAAAAGAGTTTATAGTTGTTCTGGAAACAAGGATGCAAACATGCAGTTTTTCTGTCCATCAGGAACGAACGAACGAACGAACGAGCACATTATAACAAATTTACAAATTATATGTTGTTCACGCAACACACCAAAATTAAAATAATTGGCACTACGAAGGTACATTGTAACTGAATAATTACAAAACATTTATTTAACAAGTGGCCGAGGCAAAAAAAAATTGAATCTGGAAATACTTATTTAAATAATACTTATTTTATGGAAAAGCAATTTATTTTTACAGGCTTTTTCTTATTTATTACTTGAACTCTGAGCAAGGATTTTAGCGAGAGAATGGTAAAAGTCTAAGTAAAAAAATCATATTAAGGCGAAACGAAGTTCGCGGGGGCAGTTTGAAATAATAATTACGCAGAAAGATAATTATTACTTTCCTGCAACTGCAATCTTCCTGGACTTTATGCCTATTTAATTAATTGATAAATGTAACATGATCTTTACATTTGAAGACCGATTTTTCTCTCATTGGAGTCTAACTTATGCGTGTGTGTGTTGGAGTGATTTTAAGATCAAATCTTTCTATAACGTAAAACGCTTTAGCCAAAGACCCTGGAAGTAATTATCACTAAATATAAAGACGTATAAATATTGTTTAAACTATATTATGACATTTTCAAGTTTAGTTTGATTTATGTAAAACAATGGGTGTAAATACTTTGCAAAAACGTGACTCTGTCAAGCTTTAGCATAAATGTCCCGACATATTATCGCGATGGGAATGTCGTGTCCGACCGGAAATGCGGCCGCAGCTATATCCGGTCCGTTTCCGGTATATTTCATGCAATTATGCAAAATAGCTTCCTTTTGTTTCGTAAATAAATTTAACGGATTTAACAGTCATTTGGCCAAATTCAATTCATGCTATGTGTGTGGAAAAAAATAAAATTAACTGCTATTCTGAACCATTCGCGACACTCGCAAAATAGAAGTCAAAGTATCACAATAAATAATTCTCAATGTTTGTATTGTTTCATGATTTTTTTATATATTTCGTGCATTTTTAGATAAATAAGAAACCAAGCTATGCCCATTAAATTTGATAAATAATTATAAGTTACATTCTAACGTAATGTACTAAAATAATTTAATGTCGAAAGTGGGACAAACTGGCTTCATTTTGTGAGGCTTTAAGATGACTGAAACTTCAAACGATTTTGCCGCTATATTTTGATCTCAAAAGACTACAAAAGAGTTTTGAAATACGTTCAATTTCATATTGAAGCGTCGCCTACATTATTTCAAAATATGAAGCGAAATAAAATATAGTTGTCCTGTGCCTATTTTATGTTTAAAATGTTTTCAATCTCTGCTCGTTCAAAGGCAGTTGTATGGGTTAAAGTACACGATACTTGCTTAACATTGATTATTTATTAAACACCAAAGTTGATTTATTATTTT
Organism: Pieris macdunnoughi; assembly: GCA_905332375.1. Lineage (NCBI taxonomy): Eukaryota > Metazoa > Arthropoda > Insecta > Lepidoptera > Pieridae > Pieris > Pieris macdunnoughi. The sequence continues at coordinate 5,027,737 of CAJOBZ010000012.1, read as the reverse complement.
TGAAGTGAAACCTCTTTAGTAAAATAGTAAAAAAGGTAAATTTTTTTACGGATGAAACGCAATAATAAATATAAGCGTCACGAAGATGTGCAGCGTTTTTGTCGAAGAAAAGGGAGAGACCGATTGAGAGACAGTGCGAAGGGCGAATTACCTTATAGAAATTCTATTTTCAAAGTAAAGTCATAAAGAGAATTTATAAAATATTAGTATTTTATAATTTATTAAAATCTCAAATGACGAATAGTAAATTAAAATGCCACGTGTTTTTAGTATCGAAGAAATAAACTAAAAAAATTAAATTTATAATTTGTATTAATTTTCGATACTTGATATTTTAATGACAATTAAATTCACTAAATTCCTAACATTTCTTCCCTTTCCTCCTTCTAAGTCTCGGAAATCTAAAGTTTTAGATTAGTATAAATATGAGCAAGACTTAAAAATTAGTTTGCCAAAGAAGTTTCACTTCTGACATGTGTACTTTGAACGCACGCAGTTTTTTTTAATGTACCAGCTGTAAATCCCGAAATACCACTATTTAATTAATATTAAAAACGTCTCGAATGTTTTACTTATCGTTCATTTTAACCGATATTGATTAATAGCCTATAAAAGATATTTGATGTTCTATATAATAAATAGCTAAATTATATATTGTGAACAGGTTAATAATATTTCCACCCTTCAGAAACATTTTTACAATTTTCGTTAGATTTGCAGCTTGATCCCATTACTATGGAGCCTCGAAGACTCGAATATGGACTATTGAAAACTAATATTTTCTCTCCTTAAGTACTTAACTTGAGCCATACACCGCACTCTATTATTCTACCCTTCGATATTGTATTAATATATATCGGCGCCATCTGTGAGCGGCCCGACAACGCCGCTTTAACCCAAGAGGTTGGTTCAAATTGTTCACTTATTTTATTACTTCTAGTGCTTATATTTTTTCATGGCTTGAAAAGGCTCAAAAGCTTTTTGATTGAGGTAAATATATTCCAAAATAGATAACAAGTTTAAGTATTATAAATAAAAAGAAGATTTTTGGTTTTAAATATTGGTTTTAAAAAGATATTTGAAATATTAAATAGATTTTCTTTTATTATACCTAGACTACTAAAGCGATACACGCAATGCATACACATTAAACAAAATTATATATTATTGTCTTTGATTAACATAACCTTTACACATTTAAAGAAAAACGCTTTTTACCGGATTAAAGTTATGTTTATTATTATAAATTTACAACTATTTCACTACTCAACTATTACACGCTGTAAAGCACGCGAAACGTCGGATAAATTTAAAATTATGTCAAATAGTTGTAAATTTATAATAATAAACATAACTTTAATCCGGTAAAAAGCGTTTTTCTTTAAAATTATATATTATTTAATAATTGTCTCAAATATCTAGATATTTGGCTTTTTTATGAGATTGTTGTTTATTGCTAAAGACAAGACTATTTTGACAATTGTGAAAAAAATCAATTTTGTGTCTTCTTTGTATGTCACTTTACGTTAAAAATTGGTTTGTTTTAAACCATTATATTTAAATCTTTAATGAGTGTTTATATTTATATATCCTATAATAATAATAATAATATAAAAAGCCCGTTTTATTTCCAATCATGAAAAAAAACAAATTATAATATACAGCTTAGATTATTTTACATTTTTATACATTTTTTTTTCTTTTGCTTGTTATTCTATATTCTAGCTTCCTTCAGTACCGTCGATCGGAACCCCTTCACGGGTAAAGGCCTCCTCCAGCTTTTTCCAACTGACTCTATCTATGGCTCTCTTTCTCCATTCGTTTCCTGCTACCGCTTCTATTTTTCTATCCACCTTTTTTTTGGGCGACCTCTTCTCCTTCTTCCTCTTGGTCCTTTCCAAACCGTTGTCTTTAAGGTCCACCTATTATCTGTGTATCTTGCTATATGCTATAGTATACATATTAATTCCTTTATATTAACTATGTATTACTATAAATAAGTTAGTGGTTTTTCCCCCTATATCTAATGTATTAGTAGACAAAACAATAGGTAATTACACCCACAAGTCGGCAAAATCAAGTTAGATTTTAAAACAACTCACGTATCTTTAAAACATTGTCATACTTTGATGTAACACTTGTTACTTTGTATATAATTTTAGTTATCAGCGTTCGGAGTTGGCAGAAATTGTGGCGAAAGTTTCAGTATTTGTTACAATGTTGGACTGTCGTGTACGGTTTGAAGTCATTTATTTACCAATCTTTTACTAAAGTAAGATTTTACAATAATTAGTTAACACATACAATTTGATACTCCTAGGTTATATGTATTATAAAATGTTTCTGAAATAGTTTTTGGGTTAATTCTTTTATACAAAAATACAAGGAAAAACTCTTTAAATATGTATAATTATGATACAGTTTAATTATGCGTATGCGTTTTTTTCTCAAATAGTAATTTCTGCTCCTTGTTTCGGATGACAAATGAGAAACCTCACGCAAACTTGGTTTTTTATGGAATTAATAAAAGTTGTAAACCCAAATTGAATTCGCTAGACCCTTGACACACAAAATATCTATGTCCGAATAGTGTCTCTATCGCTTTTTACGTAAAAGAGTAATGTATTGTTTTTGTCGTAAATCTGAGTGACGTGGCATCCAGCCAAAATCGTGTTGAGGTAAACACACTCAAATTTTATGTTAGCCTTGCTTTAAAGGAGAATAAAAGTCCTCTGTAGCTTTAAGCTCAATAAAAAGTTAACAGGTCTGAATAAAGCTTGCTTTTCAGTCTTCTTAAATTTATAGTTTGTGGGCGAAGCTTTATAATAAAGCGGAGTAGATTTTTAACAATAAAATCAACATTTATTTGTTAATTTATACTTATATTATAAAGAGGTTACGTTTGTTAGTTGGGGGGAGGGTGGATCTACTGATGAAATTCTGTTACCAATAAAAAGCCTCGATATTTGTGACTCTTATTAATTGTACTGAAACGATGTAGAGCTATTTAACGTTTATCTTTATATATATATATATCAATTACGCGTCACGTTGTTTGTCCGCTATCTCCGTACTCCGTATCAAACTTTGCACACCATGTGCAGTTTAGTCTAAGGTAAAAGATAGGATAGCTTACATCTTAATTTATACCCGCAATATTATTTTATTGCCAATTATTTGTTTATTATTTGACAGTCACAATTCTAACAGATGGCGCTGTGTTGAAAGTACCAACGTTTCATATAAACTACAATTTAATGGCATAACCACCAAACAAACATAGTGGTCCCCATGACTGGTGTTCTCCTATCGTTTCCCTTGAATAGTTTACTACTATTTAATATAACAAAAACCTTAGCCACAGCAACGCTTGGCCGAGTCTGCTACTTTTGTACAAAAATAAGTCCACCATCGCCGTCTTTCTGTCTATGTACACAAGAAACTCAAAAACTACTGCACAGAATTTGTTACGGTTTTCACCAATATTTAGAATGATTCATGGGGAAGGTTTAGTATAATTTACTGGTCACAGATTTAAATTTAAAACTTTTTTTGGGGTAAAAAAAAAAAATAAAAAAAAAAAAAAAAAAAAAAAAAAAAAAAAAAAAAATTTTTTTAAAATTTTTTTAAAAAAAAAAAAAAAAATTTTTGGGGGGGGGGAAAAAATGCCCCCCCAAAAGGGGAAAATTATTTTTTAAAAAAAAAATTTTTCCATTACGGGGGCCGGGGGGGGAAAAGAAAAAAAGGTACCTTCCCGGGCCCCCCACTTAAACTTTATGGTATGGTATTAAAGTTCAAATAGACTTTTAAGTATTATTACGAATCTTTTGTATGGGAATATAGAAAAGTGTTGTTTTTAGACTTTTTCACTCGATTTTTTTAAATTTTTCTCTCCGTAAAAACCATCCTCGTACTTCAAGGAATATTATAAAAAAACGAATTGGCCAAATTGGTCCAGGCGTTGTTGAGTTATGCGCTTACCAACACATTTTGCGATTAATTTTTATATTATACGTAGATGTATCGACACAATGAGTTTAGACATAATATTATATGTTACCATATTTTGTGATTTCCCGGTGAAATAGTTATAAATAACTGTGTATAACGGAAAGAGAACTATGATTGACTTCAAACGTGTCTCATTCAATATGGAAAACAAATATGCCACCAATATGTAAACTCGTATAATATTCAAGAGGGCGCCATCGGAGGCTTGACATTTCCGGTCCGCGCAGGAAACTGTCATATCGGATTAATTACTAATGCATACACGTCGCTTTGATTCCCTAGGTTTTGTATCATTTTTTGCATACACATTTTGCGCTTCTATTAAAGAGAGAACGTTTGATATATTTCATTGAAGTATTTCGCTAGTTGATATTATTAAGTCTATCATATTATATGTATTCGAATGCAAAAATAAAATCTGAGCGGCCTAGTGGGTTTAGCGACTCTCATCCTCGAGGTCGTAGGTTTGAACCCCGGCTGCGTCTGTAAGGAATACATCGTGAGAAAATCTTAGACCCAAAAAGTCGACGCTGAGTGTCGGGTTGATTACCTATTTGCCTATTAAATAAAGGAATCTGAGGCACAAACCCAAAAGGTCTGTAGCACCACTGGTTTGTTACAAAAATAAAATCTACTCCAACAAATATCCTAATACATACATTCTGATGACATGCGCGCCCTAAACATCATTAGAGAATTAATCTCCAATAGAAAAAACAATGTAAGGAAACCCTCAGTCTGTAGAAAAAACTTAATTGATACAATCAAATTAGATTGAAATATTTTATACTTACTTCTGTAACTCTGTATTTGAGTTTCCTTAATTTCCCAAATGGGGGCATTCAAAGTTGGAATCAGCAGTCAGTTATTAAAAAATGAATGTATGAATAGTCCTAAACAAAGTGCCAAAAATGGCAGTCGGTGCATAGTTTTAACGAGGTGCAAAGTTGTTAGCCTGCGGATAGGTTTAAACTACATTCAAATGATGCCTTGGAAACAATTACTTGGCACGCTCTAATGTACACGAGTGCTTGTGTTAAAAGCGGAAGCGTGTAACGTCAGTCAAGGATTTAAATTTTGGTTAACCAGGAGCTCATTTTTAAGTTATACGTTACAGTAGTGAATTGTATAATCTCGCGTTTTATATAGTAATTTATTTAAATTATTAAAATATAATAAGAGTAATAATTACGAGCATATTTATCGCATAAACCTGGAGTATATTTCCTACGAGTAAACTGATAACTAGAATGATAACTTTTAAGTTGAGCTTTTTTTATTTTGGGTTTGTAAGAGTATGTCTACATCTGTAATTTTATTTTTTAAAAGGTAAGTTAGTTCTTAGTATTTCTTTTTCGCTAGAGATCGCTCGTTAGCGGATTAGAGATCGCTCGAATATATAATATGTACTAAATATGTCATGCAACAAAGTTATTAAATAAATAACTTAGTCAACAACGAACGGTGTACACGAAATTTAAATTAAGATTAAAGATTGAGGAAATCAACCATTCCTTAATATCTTATACGCAAACGATGAATAAATAATTTTCTACGATTCTCCATCTTATGACAACATCTTGTGCCTGTGCTCTATAGCCTGGTTTCGTATGTTGCCAACTTTTTCGAGGTGCCATTGGAGATAATTAAATGTTACTTAGTCTGAATAAAAAGTGTATTATTAAATGTTTTTAATTAAGTTGATAATAGCCAAAAAATATTCCCTTGTACCACACAGCACCTATTACAGATAGTTACGTCGCTTCATTCGTTGGAATAGACTCAGTCGTTACGGACACCTTGCTCTAATGATTATGCACAAATTATTTTATCCAGCAAATACTCTAATGAATTATAATATGTACTGTATGGTTATCTTTATAAGGTAATGAAGTGCTACTGTATTCTAAGTGAATTAATTATTCCGATGTCCACTCCATGTGAGAATTAACCAGTCGGCAAAACAACGGCAGGGATCCTATATTTAATCAATTTAAATTTACACTTTGACTATAAATCTAAGCCTGAGGTATCGCTTTATCGCTAGAACTTTCAATAGTTAGGTATCGAATAATATAATAATAATACCCCAGTGGCGCTACAACCGTATATGGGCTAGGCTTTTGATTACATCTGTTTTTATTTTAATAGACAATTAGATGCCCAACCTCGATACGGCTCTAAGACATGCCAGTTTCTTCGCCGTACTAGCAAGAGTTAATTGCACACATATAATAATATAATTGGTTCATAGCTGAGACGCACACAACTTTAGTGTTGAAAAATCGCTTGCGCCAGGGCAATACTGCTCGGACCGTCATCGTTAGAAAATAAAACTGTTGTGTACCAATTCATTAGAAAGAGATAATAGAAGCTCGAAACCATAGCGTGACTAACTGAACAGCGGTGTCTAAGCTATTTATATTTTCCATAACAAAAACTTATAAAAGGCCAAAAGAAAAACCGATCGGTCTCATGCGTTTAATATCGCAATTTTCCCCTGACGTCTCATTACGGCGCGTGTGATGAAATGGCGGAGTTTTGACAAACTTTTACGTAATACAAAAACTTAGGAAATAGAATTATGGCTCGCCAGACCAATAACGCTGAAGTGTAAATGAATTTATGAAGCTTCGGGGCTGAGTCACGTATTAGTTCGTTTAATGTGTTTAGCCCGCAGGTTTTAGGTTTGATTGCTGGAACAAAATCAGTTTGGACGGGCCGAAAGAGTGTGGCTTGATTGAACAAAATAAATTTTATCAAAAAAAGTAGATAATAATTAAACGTAAGTAAAAGTATTACTTAATAAACATGTTGTGTCAATATGACTCTCGATTATGAACCACACATGCGAGCTCGGTTTTTCATAACCAAATTTTAGACATTGACAAAACTCGCTAAAACTCGAGAATGGCTGGACCGATTTTTGTAATTATGATAATGAAATATTTTTGGAAGTTCAGGGAAAGTCTAAACGGTGGGAACCTTAAATAATAAGTAAATAAAAATGCTAAAAACAACATTTGAATTTTTCCATAAAAACTTTTCCTAGCTAGGAAATATATGTCTTTTTAGAAATAAAAAATGTCACTTTGGTGTCATATATATATAGCCTTCAGAAATTTGTGTCATTGCTGTTGTATGAGGTCCAATCTCTTTGGTCTTTTTTAAATATTAAGTATTACGTTTTGTCACAATTATTTGTACGTGATACGAAGTTCGAAGGTTCACAGTTTATAAGAAAAATTTACTAAAAGATATTGTAATATTTTCTAAATTAAATATTTCTTGTAATCTGTGAAAATATATACTTTGAACCGTATATAACTTTCATTCATAAAAGATTTTCGACTTTGAACTCACAAAAGTTAAAAGGAAATCAGCCCATTGAATTGAGAAATGAATGCGGGCAAATTAATTTGGTGAAAATAAAACGTAGAGTTGACGTCTTGGGCCTTTGTGCGTGGATCGGTGATACGGACATTTTAATCATGAAAAAACGTATTTTTAGGTAAATGTTAAAGTGATTTTTTGTCATTCTTTGACTTCCAGCGCCTAAGAGGAGTTTTATAAATTGTGTATTGGAATTTGTTAATAAAAAAATCTCAATATTATAATCTAGAACTGACATTATCTGTAGAGAAAGTTGCATTATCTGTATTTATTTCCCCGGTGTTGGTATCGACTAAAAGATGGAGGGTTTTGGCAAAAATGGCTCCATTTTGCATGCAACTTTCTCTACAGCTGTGATACTTTTTGACATCCAACACCTTTTGTCTTCAGTCACCGTAACCACGCACGCTGTAAAGCATCGGATAAATTTAAAATTATGTTAAATAATTGTAAATTTACATAACTTTAATCCGGTTAAAAAGTTTTTTCTTTAAATCTGTAAAGGTTATGTCAATAAAAGACAATAAAAGTGTAAATGTTTGAATTATATATAGCTGCCTCCGCGAACTTCTTTTCGCCTTAATATGATTTTTTTACTTAGCCTACCCTTTTATAAGCTTCATACCAACATATGGAACGTTTTGCTATGCTACCCCATCGAAACTGTTCACTTTTGCGAATTGAAAACCAAAGTACTAAATAAATAATTATTTTTACAGTTTTTCTTTCCATAAAACCTTAGAGTTCTAGCAATAAATCAAATTACTGGAATCGATCACCCGCCTTCGAGTTTTCAGCTTAGGAGCATAGTTTGCGATTCATTTATTTAAATTAAGTTGTGTAATCAATATTTATATATTTTGACAAGATTCGTAAACTTAATTAAATGACATTGATATTAAATATTTTTAGTTTCAAGTGTTATTTAAAGTAATTTTCTAAATTACTTTAAATTCGTAATTTATTCTTCGTAATTTCAACACAATATTTAAAAAGATTTCTATTTCTTATTAGAAATGTGAATAGGATGTTAACCCAAAAGCGAAACTTTATACAAGTGTTTCTCATAGCGAACTTGTCAAGAGCAAGTATCCAAACGTTTGGTAAGGAGTAAAAAAAAAAAAAAAAAAAAATTGGAAGGTTTTAAAAATCCAAAAGGGGGGGGGGGGAAAAAAAAGGGGGGGGGGGGAAGGGGGGTTTATAAAATTTTTTTTTTAAAAAAAAAAATATTTTTTTTTTTTTTTTTTTTTTTTTTTTTTTTTAAAAAATTTTTTTTTTTTTTTTTGTGGGGGGGGGGGGGAAAAAATTTTTTTTTTTTAGGGGGGGGGAAAAAAAAAAAAAAAATTTTTTTTTTATAAAAAAAGAAAAAAAAAAAAAAAAAAAAAAAGGAAGGAGGAGGGGAATTTTAAAAAAAAAAAAAATTTTTTTTTTTTTTTTTTTTTTTTTGGAGGGTGTGGATTTTGTTTAAAAGGTAAATGGGAAAAAAGGGGGGGGGGGGGGGGGGGGGGTTTAATTTTTTTTTTAAAAAAGGGGGGGGGGGGGGGGGGGGGGGGGGAAAAAAAAAAAATAAAAAAGAGGGGGATTTTTTTTTTTTTTTAAAAAAAGAAGAAAAAAAAAAAAAAAAAAAAAAAAGAAAAAAAAAAATTTTATTTTTTGTTTTTTAAAAAAAAAAAAAAAAGGGAAAAATTTTTTTTCGCCCCCCCAAAAAATAATTTTAGAAAAAAAATAAAAAATTTCCCCCCCACTAATAAAGACAAGCCCTTCGATTCTGATTTAACTCAACTTTTTCGACACTCAAACAGCCGCTTCTAAATACGTGTTCCATTGGCGGTCGCTCTCAAATCAGTCGTGGAAGCAGTCATATTTATGATTTGACATTCTGAAAAGGTGGGAGCTTGTAGTTTATTGTTTATCAGAATGACAAATCATAAAATGATTGCTTCACGACTGATTTGAGAGCGACTGCCGACTGCGATAAACCGCTGTGTGAGTTCCCAAAAATTGAGTAACAGAATCGTTAGGGCAGTTATCCAAACGTTTGGTAAGGAGTAAGAGCATTAGGTCTAAATGTAACAGTTGGAAGGTTTTGATAGCCCTAAGCGAGTGGGTGCCTCAAGAGATAGGATGCCGCGAAATGTGGTTTAACTTGGAAGTTTATCTTTAGTAATATAAAAGTAAAAAGATATTTTATACAGATTATATTTAGCAAGAGCTTTTGATATCCAGAGATGGATTATTTTTATTTAAATAGCGAGAAGTTTTGCTCATTGTATAAAAATAGTTCTTAATTAGTATTTTCTTAATTGTTAAAAATTGGGGTAAATTTGTCGAATCACGGCTCCACCTTAAAACAGCTCAAATTTTTTTTCTATCGTTCTTTACGACTTGTATGCAGTAGTACCCCAAGTAATATTAAGGAGGCGCCCAGCAAAAAGCTAAGTTGTTACATGCATAATGAAAAGTAGGTTAGGTTTGTTTTTTTTATTCTAAGTGGAGTTTGTGATCAGGCAAGGTTAGGTTAAATCCAAAATATGTACCTTCTTTCATTCATTTTACAAATGACGATGTTTCAATTAATTTCTATGGGGTCAAAAGCTTGCGCCACCACATTAGGCATGGTACACAATTGCCGAGTGATGAAAATATGTAGAACAAAATTTGGAGCTGTTTTAAACTAGAGTCTTACTCAATAATTCACCTTCAAATTGGCTATTAACCACATCTAATTAATTATTTATAGAATTTAGAGACATAATTTAGATTTCAAACTTGTGAATCTAGGTATCTTGAAGTTCTCTAGGTATCTTTTGCCTGAAATAAGATCACTTTGATAAATCAATATGTTTATGTTATTTATCAGTAATCACAGTACAGCTAGTAAATATATAGTATATTTACTAGCGGATATCCTGTACGCACGTCGTAAATAGAAAAACATCTTATTCTACGTCTAAACCATTCTCGAATTCAATTAAATACACACAAAAAATATTATCACAATCGGTCCCGCCGTTTAATTATAACACACAAAAGATTTATTTATATGTATAAATTGTATTGAAATATTCATTATTTAATTTAACCTATCTTAAGTTAACGTGATAGATGAAATATTGTTATCTAAATATTAAACCTTGTGGTACACCCAATATTTAAAAATTTAATGATAATGTGCTATTAATTTCAGAGTCTTTAAGGTCAAAATTAACGACCCGTTAACTGCATCTCACTTTATGACTGTCAGGAGTCATTAATTGTGGTTTAATAGGGGCATTAAAATTAGAACTCGCGTAGTTACATTTTATATCAGACTTTCGGGGTAAGACTTTTATTGTTGAGGCAGGGTTAACTTGGTTCAGAGTTGTAAGTGAGTTTCCTTTACTTCATAACGTTTATTTTAAATATTGTTAAATATACAAATAATAATATTGCAAAAAAAGATTGTTTATTTATACAGAAACTATAGGCCTATAACAATGTATGGGCCCTTTTGACGTGACAACGTCTTATAATTCGATGGAGCCGGCTGCACGCACGAAAAAACATGACTCATGCGGCGTTACCTCGCTCTGAGGCGTTCCATTTAAGGCTTGAAGTGCAATCGAGAGCGCGAAGCGACATAGAGGCACAATCGGACTCCGCGCTCTTCAGCGTTCGAGTTGTCTCTCTCCTACTTGAGTGAGCGATTCGTGACGTTGTCACGTTTAACTATCGTCAGTAAACCGACTTTACAGACAACCGATTTTTTTTAAAGTAAATACATATTACGTATGCAGAGGGCCCAGCTCTTCTTCAACTCATATGGTAATAATTACTTGTATTGTGTGAATTACAAACTCTATTTGTATTTGTGTATATGTGTACATGTGTAATGTTATAGAATGACAGCCATAACATACCACAATTTCATTTTACATTAGTTAATAACAGAACATAGTTTCTAATATTGTATAAGTAACATATACTAGTCCGGGAAACCGTGACTCGAAACCTTATTTACCTAAACCTTCCTCATGAACCATTCTAGATATTAGTGGAAACCACAATACATTTCGTGGTATAGTTTTTGAGTGTATTACGTAATAGAGACAGACAGACGCAGCAGACGATTGTTTTTTTTAAATAATATAACTATTGAGATCTACATATTTTCTCTAGATTATCATATATTATCTCTCATCGTTAAGGCAGCGTTCGTAAGAAACGTTTTCGTTTGACTGTCCTCAAAGAAAAAGTCTTTTTAATACAGTTGCTCAAAAAGTGGCGTATTGCAGGGACGTATAGCGTTCGGGATGTGGGCTATTACACACTCGTGTTTTTTTTTTACCTTTTCCGAACTAGTGCGTTTTCTTTCCCAACTGTCAAAATAATGTCTATTAAAAAGAAAAAACCAACCACGAAGTTTTTACTAAAAAAAAATCATAGAAATTTTTATGATTCATGCAAATATTTCTAAAAAGAAGCTACTGCTTTGTTTCAATATCAGATTTAATGATTTGATTCAATGAGTTAGGTTAGATTTCATTTCATCTCATTAAATTTCATTTCATATCAATAAAAAATTGTACTGAAGACTTGGCTGTATGGGCATAGTTCCCTTTGCCTACCCAGAATGGGTGAAGAAAAAAAAATATCAGCTTATATTCTTTTACGGTTGGCGCCATTTTCCATAAATGTTCTTTGCGCGTTTAGTTGTTTGTTATATTATATATTAAATATACATGAACAATCATACGAAATTAATAATAGTTTGTCTCAAACAGTAAATAAATATGCAACCTAAAACTTTTCCAGTTAGTATAAAAAACTGTACCAATGTATATGTGAACAATCATTTGTATAAGAAATAAATGATTAGTTAGTTGAGTTTATTGTGTTTTTATTATTTTATTAAATTGCATAATTTTTTTCGCAACTGTATTAAAAATAGTTGTTCAGTACACGTGCGGAACCGTCATTGCAACTTGTTCCGACTGTCAACCCTCACCTTCGGCTGCGCCTCGGCTCGGGTAGACATTTGTCGAAACTCTTTGCAATGACAGGCTTTCCGCACTTGTAATGAAATATACTATTTCATTCATCGTGGTAATATATGACACTTACAAATTACATGGCTTTTGATTGTTAAAATAATTTTCAAAACCACTTCAGTAGAACAGGGGCCTTAGTCAAGATGCCTTAACAGTAGTGTATATAGAAAGTCAAAAACTAAATTTGTATGAAAACTTCTTTTAAGGCATCTTGACTAAGGCCACAGGGATGTGGAAGATGATGAAGGACTATTTTTAAAATGTTTCATGCTAAAACTCGGCATTTAAACTAAACCATTTAACTAAAACATTATTTATATTTCACCTATGACATTAAAAAAAGTACTATCTATTCATATATGTAACATAAATCAATAAAAATGATATTTACTATCATTTATAATCTATACAGAAACAGCCTAATTAAATATTCTATCTCTACATGTTATGTTATAACAATGGCGTATACCAGTTTTGTTTTCAATAACCGTTCGGAACAAATAAAATTATTCATAAACTATACAATGCGGGGCCTCGCTCAAAACAATCAATCATATATATTTAGCTTTACTTACGCACTGTGCTTATAATGAAATTGTTTTACGATTCGTTACTATTTATAAATAATCATTATGACTAAGAGTTAAGTTCGGTGGTGGATGTTGTAGGGATGTTCAAATATATGAAAATGAAGATCATTAACATAATATGTTTAAGGAAATAACATAAAGGTAAGTCCACATCAAAGGAGACCGAAGAGCTGGCCGTTACCTGTGACAAAGATTTAGTCTAGGTTTTCAAAGGGTAACTGCCATCTTCGGTACCATCATTTTAATAATATAATTTAGTTATTATATTTTAAGGTTACTTATTGTTTTTTTTTTGTTAAATTTGAAGGTTACTTTGTTTGAAGTTGGGTGTCAACTAGCTTTACTCCGTTTAAAATATGAGCTTATAATTAACATAAAATTAGGGGTAGTGGGGTTGCGATCTAACAAAAAACTAACTTGTCTTATTTAAGGGTTCTTAAATCTAAATGACACTTCAATAAAAGTGTAGTAGACCTTTTTGGACATTATCGCAAAACAATAATGTTTTATTACAACTTATGAGTGTGAGAAAAACTATAGGGCTCATTTTGGCTTCAAGTATGCGATGATTGCTAACATTTGTTTTACGCTTTAATTATTTACTAAAATATATATGTAACTTAACTAATGTTAGGTTACATAACTCACATGAAGATTTATACTACAATGGTATTCCTACGTAATGTTCAGATGTGAATCATATAAAACTGATGCAGCCATGCCGTTGTGACGCGCAGGTAAAACCGATTGCTGGCAGAACAGCCTATACAATGGTATATTTATATATGTTCTATACACAGTCTATATGTAGTCTGAAGCAACTATTACTGATGTCACAGACTAAAAGAATTGTCGCAATTTGAAATACATTTTTTAATTTAAATTTTTATATTTAATAAATATAAAAGTTTATTAAAGAAACAGTCATCATTTTCTGGGTAAAATCCGTAATATTATATTTTTTTCATTATGCCATATTTAGTTCATGTCGTAATCTGTTCCTTTATGCATATTTTATGTACCAAGTAATTTTTACGTTTCACATCTGCCAGGCGTCCCGTGACAGCTCCCAATTTTTGTTTGTGGAAAAGATATACTAGTATATAGTATGTTTTTTCAACCGCGTAAAAGGTTCCAATGAATTCAAAATTAATGGATTATCATAACATTTTTTTTTTGATGAAAGGGCGAAACACAATGAGTTGTTAGGTGAATAATGTTCCTTCACACAACATATTACCATCATAATGCACCCAGAAAATACAGCAAGCATGTTCTTAAATTTTAGATCTTTAAAAAAAATGAATATATCAACTTTTTAAGGTATTGTAATAATATCAATTTCTTTCGATATTCACTTCAATAACAAATACACAACCAATTTGTACAGTGAGTAAGCTACTTCGCAATTCTATTTGGAAACAAATTCTTTTCGCAAACACTCTAGTCACTCAACATATTGCCCTCGCTAACTTTCACATGCGAGTTTGCTCGGATATCAGGCATGAGTGATAACGTTATGGAATAAAGCTCATATGTAAGGCATACAAATGATAACCATATTACACATACGTATCGTTTTTTGTACTTAAACGAAAGCACAGATTATTACCATGGTTACAGAATTGATAAATAATATTAAATGGATTAATATATTATTATTTAGCTGTTATTCCGTTGCTATGCACTGAACTGTAGTTGCTTTTATATCTTCCTTGTTAACAGTCACGAAATTTAAAAAAAAAATAACGATGTCTTATTAGGGACCATAAATACTATAAATTCTAGCATTTAAAAATCGTCGAGACAGCCCTCCTTATTTCTCTTCTAACTGCGTTCTACATGTATTGAATGTCCAATTCTCATACCAAAGATAAATGGGTCACATGTTTGTTTTTATTTCATGGGAATAACAAAAGATTTCGTTTGAAGTTTATGCTCGATAGTCGTGTACAAGTTATATCTCAATTTACGAATAATGCTCGATAAAAGTCAAAGCGTGATAACTTAGCAATGTCGATACAATAGCCTATATCTACAAGCTATGAAAAAGAAAACGCGGCTAGAATATAAAAACCCGGCTAAGGTGGAGTCAATATCTTGGCTAAATAGGTGTCACGTGATCGTTTCCAACAAATCGTTTCGCTCTATACTACCTGATGCTCCGTTTGCACTCACTTCTACTGTCTATAGCTTAGACAAGGTAAAGCTAGATAATTAATAGAGTAACCTAAAAAGTACTTTGGTGAAAAATATTTGCAGTAGTACGAAATTAATTTTATTAATTGTTTAGTTTTTTTAGAGTCTAATCATCTTAACTGATGCTTCTTTAATAAGAGACATTTAATTTATAAGGAACTTTACCAATCAAACTTACTTTAAAATTCGCTAAAACATTATGTTGCAAACCCTGGGTATAAACCCTTTTTTTGTTTTTTTGAAGTTGTACTTCTTTAGGCGCGTTATGAAAAATTGATGGGGAAATTTACGATTGCGCGCGCACCTATGACACAAAATTGGCAGTGTGATATAGCGTGCGCGAGCGAGAGGGAATAAGACAAACTACAAGTAAAAAGAAATAGAATAGGCGTGAAGCTAACTTCACGCATATTCTAGCTTAGCAGCTTAACAAGAATTTTGAATGACCATGACAATTGACATCTGAAATGACATTTACCTTTTAAACAAATATAGGAGTTTTAATTATTGTTTAAAATTAATAATTATATACCTAGTTATTTTCATTATACAAAATATTTGTGAAAAAACTGTGCTAACCTTCCTGAGTGCTTCAATACAATTGAGGTTAACTATCCGTATGTATTATCGAGTATTATTGTTGATTAAAACTGAAACATGAACCATTATCATTGCTTTGTTTATTGCGTTTGTTACAGCAACTTTTAGAAATATTCTACGACCCTATATATCAATAATTGAGAACAAAGATTAAGCACGAATACAATAAGGAGAAAATGAAGGCTTGGAGCGATAAACAGAGAAGTAAACATTTAATAAGTACCTGCATCTAAAAAAAATGACCACATTATTTAATCAAAACATCAGATTTAATCTAGAAAATATAAGGACAAGAGACAAAAAACAATTGATGAATCAGTGGAAGTGCACTAAATTGAATACAAAAAAAGAGTGTCATCTTATCGCCGTGAAACATCAAAAACTGGAGGTGGAACAAAGCCACCATCACCTTCTCGAGACACAATGGTTTGAAGTAGATTTCAATGAATTTGATTGTGATGGTGTCGAGGAGGAATGTTAATTATAAATATGTGTATGGTGATGTTCAAGGTTCAACCTTTCAAGCATAGGCATATGCTTACAACATTACTTTATTCCCCACAGGGTAGTTAGAGATATTGTAATACCTCAAAACATCCAGTTGCACTTGTAGACCGAAACTCTGTCCTGCCAGAAGTGAGCCCATTCCCACTTATAATGGACAGTGGGTATAAACACCTTAATACCTGAGGCGAACCACCACCAGAACTTAAATTAATAGAGTATTTAATATTTCAGGATATACAAATAAAATCATTTTGGAAACAATTGATATCCCAAAAGCAAATAAAGCCAACAATGACAAGGTAATAAATCAGTTTTGACATAACTTGAATACTAAAAAAGCCAAACAAAGGGTGCACAACAGTGACAACATAACTTAACAATTTCATATTTTGTAGGATAAAGAAAGGTAAAGAAAATCATGTCGAACTGACAACAAGAATCCCCAAACAACTCCAAAGAAACCTACAAGGAGACACCGGTATTATATTTAAATTATCTCTATCTCTAAAAAAAAAAAGAAAGTTCATCCAGGTCTGTAGCAGTGCACAAATTATATTATTAACACATTATATAATTATATTAATATAAATGTGTTAAAAAATTTATAATATGAATTAAAAAAATTTAAGTTTTGCAGGACAGAGCTTAAATTAAATTCTCTTATTTGTTGCAGAAAGCAAGTAGTTTTGGAGAAGCCTCGTAGATGCACAACCAAGTAATGATTAATTTAAAATTACAAACCGAAATTCTGATGAAGACATTAGAGTCACTTAATAATAAATAGTATAATGAAATAAAAATGTTTTAAAGATAAATAGTGTTTTATTTGTTTAATGAAGAGAATAATAATAAATATTTATTTAATTAATTTTTCAAATGTAAACTGAACTTTATTGACTTTAATGACTCCTTTTCCAGTCTTTGATTATTTAATTGTAATTAATATTGCATGCAATCAAAAACTATTTTTAAAATGCCAAAGGTATAACTTCTTAGCGCGTACATAGTACACGCACCCTTTTTTTTTTTTTTAATATTGTCACTGTTTAGTGTTTACATAAGTTTGCTTTGTTGCAAAACTAATGGAACAAAGTTTTGTCTAAATAACTATATGTCTCATGTATTTTTGCACTTTTTGCGTACCTTATCTACTTTTTTTCTCACAGTGGTTGCCTGGAAGAGAATGCTCGAAATTATGTCAAATATAGTGTTAATAATTAAAATAAATAAATATATATAACTATGGGGACAATTCGTTAGTTTTATTCAAAACAGATATATATTTATTAACATCGTATAACTCTTATAGAAAATATAAGAGTTTCGCAGCTTTTAGCCTTGTATTAATAATTATATTCATGTTATACGTCCAGTTAACTTGATCGTGTAAACGCGGCAAAATTTTAGCTATAACTTATACCCCAAGGGTCGTACTGGACCCCCGTTGTGAATACTGAATACTTAATTCTTATAACATTTTCACATATAGCTTTTTTCAATAAGTAGGAAAACGTGATATTATCGTCTATAACGCGCTATTTTTATCTCTATCGATTCTGTAGTATCTGAAGCAAATAATGATTTGGGTTATGAACCTTAAACGATATCTTTTATATCAATTTTGTTCACAGAGTATATGTTTGCTACGGTTTTTCATACAGAATATGAATGTACCAATGATTCGTAGGGCAATAACAAAAAGGGTTTTTATTAAACTTAAGCTCACCCTTCCTTCGGGGCAATAAACGTGAAATACTAAATTCTCATTTTGTAAAAAGATGTCCTTACGAAATTTAATGTTTTTTTCGTATAATTCATAGACTCAAGAGACTATACTTTATTGTTATTAGTTTCATTGAAACGATAATAGATTTAATGGGTAGATTGCGTTTCTTGAACTCATTCACCGGAATAGTTAACACTAAAAGACGTAATTATTTGAGATGCTATTGTGAAAAAAGCATCTACCCCTGTATATTCAAGGTACCATGAGTACGAGGGTTATCAGTAATACTAAGAATATAAAGCAGAAGGCAAAACGATCGCGAGATTCGTTAAATTGTGATTGGTTAACGACAGAGTCCAAAACGCGGCATGCGTCATGATATTATTTTGCCAGTACCACAATCGAATGCACGTTTCGTCTTGCGTTTTACATTCTACCAAAACAGAAAAGTTTACGTATGAAACTTCTGCTGCAAATGTAGGATTTTTTTGTGATGATTTGCTCTATATACAGTAATACTACTCTGTCAACAATGTATTATTGGGACTTGAGCTATTTCTAGGCTATATTAAACACTCGAAGTAGTCTTGGTAAACCTCGACTCTCCGACCAGTATTACCTTTTAGCCTAACCACCAGAGGCCCTGTAAATTTTCAAACTAATGTTTGACACAGACGTAAATGTTTAATTCTTTGCAAAACTCATAGGCTACAAGGTAATACTGGCAGTCGAAGTTTACCTAAATAATAAATTGTTGACAGTGTAATTCAGTATATAGAGCAAATAAATGTAAATACTTGTGGCCATCGTAAAAGGATTGTTATGAAACGTACGCATTGCGGGGGGTAGGTACTATTTGGGAACACGCCAATACCTACTTTTATCTCGGCCATATATAAGCTTTATCTATGGAAATAATGTGATTTGTGGTGGAATTAAATTAAATTCTCTACTTGATTCGTACTTCTAAGATTGAATCAAATATATACAGCACACATTTTAACTAAGAATATATTACTCCTATGGTAAGTAAGCATCACCTTTCTTTGATAATTATGTAATTGCTGATGCAGTATTTGCTAAGAATTTTGTTTACACATAATTAAAGTCCTTTTCCGATGTTTCGCGTGATTTAACCCGTGACCATGTTTGCTGTGACTTGGTATAACGTCTTCTTGATAACCGATTCGCTTTTTTGCTAATAAATTATTTAAACCTTGATATCTTCACGTCAGAGGGAATAGGACAAATTAGTTCTTATAAGTTAATATAATCAACATTCTCTATTCCAACCAGACTTAAAAAAATTGCTTGATATCGTCCCTAATGTCTCGAGGGTTTAATAAACAAATCCAATTTGGTTTGGTTTATTGGTTTTTTCCCCTGGTTGGGAATTCTGGGGTCCGGGGTTTTTTTCCCGGCGGGCCAAACTTGGGGGGGGGGGTTTTGGGGGTTTTTTTTGGGGTGGGGGGGTTTTTTTTTTTTTTTTTTTTTTTTTTTTTTTTTTTTTTTTTTTTTTTTTTTTTTTTTTTTTTTTTTTTTTTTTTTTTTTTTTTTTTTGGGGGGGGGGGGGGGGGGGGGGGGGGGTTTTTTTTAATAAAAAAAAAAAATTCCTAGTATTATGAAACTTTAA
Organism: Pieris macdunnoughi; assembly: GCA_905332375.1. Classification (NCBI taxonomy): domain Eukaryota; kingdom Metazoa; phylum Arthropoda; class Insecta; order Lepidoptera; family Pieridae; genus Pieris; species Pieris macdunnoughi. The sequence goes on along the minus strand of CAJOBZ010000012.1, from coordinate 5,008,048 downwards.
AAAATGTCTGTATAATATGATTAGTAGGTACGTATATTAACAAATTTACACATGCAAAACAAATTTATAAAGATTATATCATATTATTTTATCAATTAATACTCATTTTATTTTACTAAGGAAGAAATAATTTGCTGACATTCATATATATGTTAACCTCATGTATTGGGGATGGCGTCTCCTATGACGTCACAAGCACAAGCCGTTGGGATAAGTAAAATAAACAAACAGGGGAAATGTTTTTCGGTCCAACAACGCAAAATGTCGATTTCCACCTGTCAACGGCATCACAATTTGCATAGCTTTACATATGGATTATACAAATTTTTGTAACCATTTCATATAAATCAACAAAGAACGTGAACGTTGTTACGGTTTGTTGGAAGCGATTCTTAGCTCTGCCCTGCGATTCTGTAACTCACAACTCACACAGCGGTTTTCGCATCGGCGGTCGCTCTGAAATCAGTCGTGAAGCAGTCATTTTATGATTTGGCATTCTGATAAACAATAAACTACAAGCTCGCACCTTTTCACGCTGATGTCTTGGATTCAAATCGTGTCGTGGATGAATGGATTGTTCTGTTTATATTTGCAATTAATATGGTCGTACAGAGAATACATGTCATGCTACTCGTTACATGTATGTCGATGTTGTTTTGAGATACATTTATCTTAAGATGTACGGTGTATACCCTTTTTACCCACTCATGTATCCGACATTATTTATTCTTGGTTCTGTGGGCTACCACGAGCTAATAGTACGCCGAGAATTCGCGCTTGTGATGTACTTCATAAAATTGTTACATGGCAAGGACAGTAATTCGGCAGTACTTCAGTACATTAGCTTTAATGTACCTGATGGGTACGTCAGAAAGCGACATCGTCCACCGTTACTCCATGTGCCCACGGCTAGGACTAACCTTCTGAAAAGGGCACATATGTTTCGGTGTATTGGTTTAGTTAATGAACTGCATAGGTTAACGGACCTTTTTCAGTCTCCGTTGAGTGAACTGGCAAAACTTTTATTATTTGTTAGTGCCTATAGTGCTTAGTTATTTTTTTTTTATTTTTTATTATGTAATTTTGTTTTTCCTGATTGATTTTGTATGTTTGCTTTTTTTTTGTTTCGTCTGTAAGCTTTTGTTCACTCTTGTCAATTTGGGGTCGCCTGTTAGGGCAGGAGTGTTGTTATAAATAAATAAATAAATAAATAAATAAATAAATAAATAAATAAATAAATAAATAAATAAATAAAATAAATAAAATAAATAAATGTTATACGATATGTTGTGATTCCATGTCGCTGGCTGATACTGTATATATATAGGCTAAAATCCAATTTTATTTCCAATACAAATGTTAACAATATACAGTTCAAATTTGTTATAATTATATAAGTTATAATTTTTTTTTGTCGTTATCTCAGCTTCCTTTAGTACCTACTATTGATCAGAAGCCTTTCACGGGTGAAAGCTCCAGCTTTTTCCTATTTTCTTCCTTGCTCCTTTCGATATATGTAGTTGTCTTTAAAGTCCATCTTTCTATATGCCAAATGAGATGTAGCAACAAAAAATGATTATGAGTTAAACATTCCTTGATATGTGTAATGTAATGTTTTGTATATATATCTCAGCCATTCATCCATCTCAAGACAATTCTTTAAACATTTTCAGTATTATAAAATACTTTTATAAGGAAGATTCAACTCGCAAAGGACTAGATAATAACCAGATAATGCCGCGAAGCGTCGAAGTGAATTATTCCGAACTTTGTTTTAGTTTGATATATTTCGATTGTTCACACTGCAATTCAGATGTTTCCTGTTAAGTCCAGCAGCTTATATAAAAGTTTATTTAAATTGTATTTATACCGCTCTTTTTATGTTCGCGAATTTTTATAATGTAAAGAGAATGTTGGCTAGGGGTGTTCAATAAAAATATAAAGAATATCACGCAATTATCTTTTTAAATGTTATTTTGTTTCGTTCATATACGAGCCAAATGTCGATTAAGATATTGTTGTAACTTACCTAAACACTAAACAACTTATTAAATTGGTCTCGTTTCACCTCGTTTCGTACCAAAATGGTTGTGTATAACATGGACACTTCCTATAGAAATTATTACCAGATTCGTAGGAAAGTTTTTCAAGTAAATTTATTAAATTTTGGCGCGAACTTAACTATTACCCATTTTTAAGAACACGTTCCGACACGACCCTAACAAATGACTTATATTTAAAAAAAACAAAAGAGAAACAATTGCTTTTTTATTATTATTATATCTTAATGGCTATGTCTGCCAGTATTTATGTTATCTTTCCAAGGAGGATGTATCGCATTATCACTATTTATTGAACCCCCTCTTATTTTAAAAGTTATAACGACCTTTTTAACAAGTCAATAAAATTATGTAAAACAAGTGAGCTTTATACTTCATAATGTTTTATATAAATTAAACAAATTGTTATTTAAGTACCTGCAGTATGTATGGTGAGATGTATAAAATTACTCATCCTATATACTATACAGGTATTTTATGTTTTTGATGACAATGTCTAGTTCTTGGAGTCAATCATCAACAACGCAAGTCAGCTGGTCTAAACACCTTCGGCAAAAGTGCCAAAAGATACAGAAAAATAAAGAAAAGTCTCCTTTTCGTTCTTTACGATTGGAAAATCTTTTTCCTCTCCGTGGTGGACGCAAAACCTTTATTATACACGAAACACTAAACAGAGGCGATTAGAATTAAATGACCAGCAATAATGTAATTGTATCGACAAAATCGCTTGACTAGACGCTTACACCATCTGTCTAAACGTCTTTGTATGAAACTTGTAGCCGAAACTGAAGGGACCGAAGGCCATTATACAAAACGGATTACCCCATTCGACGACTAGAGATTAATTTCACGAAGTTTATTTTAGCTATAGGAATTATCGTTGTAAATAAACAATGGCTTAGTATACAAAGGATACTCATTCATTATTGTATAATTATATTATTGCTTAGGAATTTCTACATAGTTCGAATAACAGTTTAATTTGTAATATAATATCATAATATGCTGTCTGTCGCTGCTGCCTAGCTTCTCGGCCACATATCTGTCGCGAGCCTAATAGGCTATTAGGGGTCCTATCTAATAAAATAATAAAAAATATACGAGTATATAATATCATATAGTATCGCAGATTTATTAGTACGCTTATAATAAATAAGAATAAAGAAATGTCTGTGATGTTGTATTCTACCTTACCTTAGTCGAGGTAGATAGAATACGGAATTCCACGCCACTCGACGTCTGTTGTTCCACTACTGAGCGTTATTTAAGGAAGTTTTAGCCGCGTACCACCACTATATGGAACCAGCTACCCATTGAAGTATCATCGAACCAATTCAACTTAGGGTCCTTCAAGAGAGTACCAATTCTTAAAAGGTCGGCAACGCACTCGCGAGCCCTCTGGCATTGAGTGTCTATGGGCGGCGGTATAACTTAACATCAGGTTAGCCTCCTGCCCATTTTGTTCTAAAAAAAAAAGAATTTGGTATAGTTATAGTGGGTGTGTGATCGGATTAGAACCATTCACCAATCACTAGCCAACAAAGCGCTCCATAATTTCCTCTTTGATTTTATATTCTTAACACCCGAGATCTCGATACAAAATACTAACTTGCTGTTTACGAGACCTTGTACCTTCGAAAAATTCCGTGTAAAAATAGATTTTCATATTTGAGTAATGAATTATATTTAAAGAGGCAAGGTACAAATTTTATTGAAAACTCGTCGTCCAATCAAATATGTATTTCGTGTTTCATATTATTACGTGTTATTTCAATGGGTCCACGGATTGTTATTGATAAATTTAATTCATTTTATTAATACGTGGTCACTTGCAATATTGCTGTTTTCAATTTATAAAATACTTTTTGCATTTGTATTGTTTACTTTTGCAAATATAATAATCAACCCGCATTCTATTTCGAATATGTCAAAGTCACGATGATGGCTTGTCAAAATTAGGTATAAGACAAATGACAATTAACTTATTCCCTAAGTAATAAAAAGTAAGCCAAAAAAATAAATACTTACTGTCTTTATTAAAGCATAAATCTGATTTATTAACACAGAGTAATCGCAAGGTCTTCACGTCAGTTCCTATACTTTTAAATCCATTACATGTCGTGTTATTTTTTCTATAGTTTATGTATTGTTTTGTATGTGATATAAATGTTAAGACTGCCGCATTAGAGTTATCTGTAATATGTCAATTTTAGACATATCTTAAGGTTTGTCAAATGTCAAATCAAACGTAAAAAGTTAAAACCAAAAATAATGGACCCCATTGTTTATTATTCAAGTGTATACCACTTTATAGTACGTGAAATAAGTTTTTATTTCCTTTGTTAGAATGAAAGTCGCTTTAGCACTTACTCCTAACTTGCAAGTATAAACTAGTATCTTAACAAATCTCTATTTCATTAGCCCTCATTCTCGGAAACGCAAACTTGGCTATTTAGCTTTAAAGCACAATAAATTGTGTTTTTCGTAAAACTAGCTTCCACATAGAGAAATTACAGCAACAATTTATAAATGTCGCGTACACTGCACTTAATCAAGTGAGTGTCTTACCACAGTTCACTTACCAATTAATAGTGGTGAATGTATTTTATATTTATGGTTTCTTAATCGAATAAATTGTAACAATATTATTAATAAAAATAAATAACTCTACCACGGTGTGAGAGAAGTGCTGTCTCTTTTTATTATAACATAAACTCAATATAACAAATGGAAATGAAATAGTACTTTAGTTAATAGAGTGCAATTAGACTTTCATTTAGTTTATTTTTTATAAATAATAGCTTAATTTGTCTTGTTTTAATATATATATATAAAACAATACATTTTATTTCATTAGCAGTCATTTTAATATTTGGCATTGTGATAAGGTTGGGAGCTTGTAGTTTATTATTTATCAGAATGCCAAATCGTAAAATGACTGCTTTACGACTGATTTTAGCGCGACCACCGCTGTGAAAACCGCTGTGTGAGTTCGAAAAGTGAGTTTCAAGCGGGCTGTTGTGAAACGACGGATATGATACGGGAAGAATATCATATTCTGCCTCGACGTCCGATGATACTATTGTATTATAAGAGGGGAGAAGAATCAATTCAATAAAATTTTTGATCCCACGTATGAGAAAAATACGTTTAAAACTTTTTAAGTTCCACAACTACGTGTTCAATGTACTACGATTTACCCTTGGAAGTTTTAGCTCAAAATACAACTTAAATTGTGATTAGAAAAGTTCGTCTTTGTTTGGATTTAATAAAGAGAAATTGCTCTGTGATTAAAGAAAACTTCGTAAAAATTACGACCCTATGAAACTGTCTAGTTGTTAAAAAATGACACTTTTAGCGTGTGTATTAAAATTTAGGTACGGTATTAAATTTGTATGATTAAAAATAGCTGTATAACAAATGCATATCACTCACTCCTCGTTCAGACACTGTGCACCAATATGCTCAATTAATATATTGTACGGTAAAGGAAAACATTATGAGAAAACCAGCATTTTCCCCAAAAATTGATGTTATGTGTCTGGCGCATTCCTAAAAGAAAAATCATTATCATATTATGTAGTTTAATACACAGCTACATTCTGATGTATTTTGTGTGAATTAATACATTTTTTAAATTAACGACTTACAATATGTTAAGAAATATCTTTCGAATTGATAACCTCCTTCGGTTTGTATCAAGTCGGGTAAAAACAAAACAAATATTTTCCAAATTATGTGAAATCTACGATCTGACGGCATAATTTTGTATTATAGGTACCTACGAAATATTAGTTTACCATAATAAACAAATAATAGATTTTCAGTTATTAATTTTTTAAAGTAATAAAATTCTCTACTTTAATCTCACATAATATAACTTAAAATATGCAGCTTAACTTCAAAATATTCTGCCGCTGAATTTCACTAAAACGACATTCGCATAAATTGAAATAATTTTCGTTTCGTCATAAAATAGTATTTCAGTAAAACTAGAATACGTTGGAAGCAGGGACGCATTGATGTTATTAAATTTTCGGAACTCTGGCAGTGGCCATATTATTTCAGATTTAAATTCAATAATGCTTCCCTTAATTTGTTGAGAAATATTAAAATAATTCAACAATAATATGTGTACCAGATACATAACTTAGGTTACGTTTAAAAAAAAATATTCCACAAGTATTCTTCTACAAAAGCCAGCAACGCACTCACGAGCTCTCTGGTATTGAGAATCTCCATCACTAAGCACCAGGTAGTAATCCTGCCCGTTTGCCCCCCTGTTCTATAAAAAAGGCATTCAATGAACTATTAAAATAAATTGAAATATTAAATTTAATCAAAGCTTATAAGACTTAACCAAATATATTAGGATAATAACATTTATTTAATGACGGTCATACATAACTTTACCTAAACGGATGGTTAGAAAAGGGCCTCCAACCTAAATTTTGAGCCATCCCTGCTACAAAACAAGTAAATCTATTTGTAAGCTGTGTTTGCGTCATTCATTCCGTAGTGTTCATTAATCTTAACAGAATGTTACGCAGAGTGGCGCCCAATGGTTGACACGAAAACCACCTTTGGTACTTACCAAATTGCTGATTACTAATGGAACTTAATTATATAATCTTTAATGCAGTGGTCCCCAGTAAATTTTCAAATTAACAATTTTTTAATATTACAAGATTTTTCTGCTAAAAGAAAAACAGTATTGGTACTAATCTTGGTACTACAACAATAATAATTGTAATAGTGTGTAACGTATTTTTACTTTGGATTAAAAAATAAAATAAATCAGTGGCGCTACAACCTCTTTAGGTCTTGGCCTCAGATTTCCGAACCTGTTTATTGATTATTTTTAAATTTAATAGGCTACGGTTGTTAAGCTTAGTTTTCCTAGAAAAGCGGTGCCGTTAACTAACGGCCGTTATTTTACGGTTGTTAATAACGGCCATCTTTACTTTTTAACATAATGCAAAAAAGCAATCATTTTGTTATACAGATTATAAACTTCCGTGTGTGTGACAGAGACACAATGGTTTTTTCATGTATAGAGTTCACAATCGTTCTTTCTCTTTCAATTTGGCTCACAATGCTCATTGTGGTCAAATAAAATATAGCAATTTTTTCTCGACATTTCAACGGAAATAAGCTTTATTCAAAGCGTTTAGCGTCTTAGCGAGTTGTATTTTTAAATTTAAAACCTTACTCGGTTTCAGCAATCTTCTCATAATAAATTCGTTTAAAGCCACGGAAATACGGTATGACGAGGAATAAAACATTGGGAAGAAAACAGTTTTACATTATTGTTAACCTATATTACCTAACCAACCTATATTAGATTTATTGTTCAATTCATCTCTTTTCAGGCAAATGAGTAAAATAATATAATAAGACCTATTTTAATTAAATTTTTTAAGAAATAGTAATTGGCTAAAATAAATTTTGCGTTTATATTCAAAACTGTTCAACTGCTGTATGCCCATTAATAACCCAATAGCGCAATGGTTACACACCAGGTAGTAAAATTTCTTTTTGAAGTTATACTTCTTTAGGCGCGTTATGAAAAATTGATGAGAGTGAAATTTTACGATGCGCGCACCGTGACACAAAATTAACAGAATGAAGTTGCCCACGGAAGATGCTACGGTATTGGACATAATTTAAAAACAACATTCGAATAATAATATAATTTATGTTACACTTAATGTAAGAGAATAATAATAAATATTTATTTATTTAATTTTTCAAATGTAAACTGAACTTTATTATTTATTAATAGCTACTCCGCTAATTAATAAGTGCTAAGTTAACTGATTATTAATATCTTATTTGTTGTTTGTTCACAGGTAAACTTCCTGATAATATACAAAATCCTTTTGTAAGTAACAAAATTTTATAACGCGGGGTGTGGGTGCGCTGAAAGTTAATTTTTCAAAATATTTTGGAAATATATATATCTTATGTTACTCAGGAATAATTTTTTTGATTGTATTTAGAGTTGGCTACAAACATACAAAACTTTCATCTTAATAATATTCGTTAATGGACTGAGAGTCGTATATTAAATTGTGTCCAATGGAAAATTAATCATATATATATATATATATATATCTAAAGAAGCAACTTAATACATTTATTGTCTGATTGGTTGACTGATTTAAGGAGAGTTTTTTATTAATACTTATCTAAATGGCTTAAGTAACGAATTATTTTTATAAATGAATTTAAAGTCTTCTTATAAATATTAAATTTATAGTTATTAGGCCAAAGCTGGTAGGTATTTTTAAATAATATAATATATTTCCATAACAAAAATATAATATTCCAAGTTGTGGTATAGTAAGTTAATAAAAGTTCGGAAACTTAAAAATAGTAAAAAAGCGATATTAAATGCAAATTGCATGCTCCAGTATGTGCTTGAACATTAATAACGTGGATGAGCGGAGCGTTTTTGCGTACCAACCACGTGCTATGCGGCCAAGGCGTGTATGTTATACAGCATAGGCGAAAACGATTTAATATTAGAGTTAAAAGAACTGAATTTTTTAACTGTTATATATATTTCTTATACCTTTTAAAATTCTCCACTTGCAACAAATTGGGGTATCTTATATTTGAAGTCTAGATTCATTAAACATGCAACTTTATTCTTTTTAATTTTTAATCTGTAGCAATAATACTGTTTAAAGATTTATTTATATACAATAAGGTAAATAAATAAAAAATTCAACTCAAATTATCGGTCGTTTAGCAGTTAAATAGAATAGCTCAGTTCATCATCGTGCTTCTTTTATTGGATTAAACCAAATATATATGATAATGATATTTAAACATCATATAGTTCATTGCGGCATCAGTACAGTTACTTCTGCAGCTTATACTTTACCCACTAAGCCTTATTAGCTAATGCAAACAACAACTTCGAGTACAGTAGCTTAAACTAAAACAATTTTAAATCAAACTTGCACCATAACGGCGTAAATTAATTATATTTCCCTTGGGTGAGTAATTAGTTATTTGTCTAGAATGCAAGTGCACCCGTTCACTTAGGCTTTATCTGACAACCTAGGGGATTAGAAAGCCACGTTTGATTAATTATAGCTAGTATTATAGTATTTAGAATCCTCGAAAATGTTGATAGCATTTTTTAAATATATTATAATGTAGGTATTAAATAAAAAAACAACTACAGCCATCGTACCCAAGGCTGTAGTTGGTCCTCCATTGTTAGGCCTCCATTTCCAAAAAAGTGCTTGTCTCTTTTGTCGCCAAGTCGCGCTCAACGACATCAGACTCAATATTAGCCATTTTTGAGCCAACAGGCACCGCTAGGAACGATGGCATATGGCCGGATGGGATGTTTCATACTTTGGAGGATGGGCAGGACCTTGATATAGGATGCTACTTAAGATTTAAGTAAGCGTCAGGTAGATAGTACTGGTGACCCCAGAACTTTCCTGGCTCAACGAGCATTTAAGCTCAAAATGTTTTCCAAATATATTTTAGTTTTCAATATATCAATTTTTAATTGTATTATTTACTATACTTTTATATGTATAGTATCGGCATCGGTCAAGACTTTTGAAGGTTTTAATAATTATAAGTTAAGTAGTACATTACGTATAGTCCCACCAACTTATCTGTGAACTGAGTGGTAGCGCCACCGTCGCTTTAGTGTTGCAAATTAATAAAAGTTACCCATGATTGGGTATGTCAGATAAGAAACTAGGTACCTAAATAGATAAACATAATTTTATTATTTTAAACAATACCTAACATTGTTTTATAATAATAAAATGGTAATATAAGTACTAAATAGTCTTCAAAAATAAGTAAATTAATGTAGGTAGATACGAGTACATACATTAGCTTTTTCTCTGGCATTCAATTGATATAATGTAGGTACCCCACTTACAAACTAAATGTTTAGCAAAGTAGGCCAAATGAAATTTAATAACTTGCAAATAAACTTCTTCTTCTTGCCCTTTTCCCACTATAGGACGTTATATTTAAAAAAAGTGGAGTGGAGAGAATTAACGCTAAGCCAAACGTACCTATGCGGGAGAGCCCCTCAGATTATTCCAGCGTTATTTTTACGTGACGAGAACTATAGGTAGTTGAATCACTCAGCTTTATATTTTTTAAGTAACAATTACGTTAAAAAGTAATCAATGAAAAAAATATCGGGTAATTTACAAAAAGCAAGTAGACAACACTAACCTGTAGCTGCCGAAATTCAATATGGCGGCCGTAGTTCCCATTTTCTCCATTTCACAGATAAGTTGGTGGGTCTTTAAGTAAGTTATCGTAGTACTTATAAGTTAACATGTACTAACTACTTACATTTTTGAATTCATCATTTAATTAGATAAACTTCAAACCACTATTCAAGTGTCAAACAAGCAACCATCAGTTCAGAAAGTTCTTTAAAATAACCGGCAGCAAACTCAGTACTTAGTCTTAAGCCAGCCTTTCATTCTACAAAGTCAGAGCTTCCAACTCTTATTTGCTTTTGGGAATTTTGAAAGGGTTAAATTCTAAAACACCTAGTTTAGTATCGTATGTAAAAACCTCACCCCAACATAGACTAACAAAGTTACGTATTTCTGCTTAAATTTACTGAATATCTCGTGAATTTGTAAGGAAATTGTTTGTTCTGTGACCTTTTTAGGGAAATGGGGGAAATGGCCGAATGAATTATATTGGGGAGAATCTTGGCACAGTATTACACTTTTGAATCAAGGAAATGTATGAAGAATTGAATTTGAACATTTCTTGTAGAAACATAGATAAGATTTGGTTGAAAAGTTTTTTAACGATTAATATACAATATGCTCCATTTTAAATTTGTTATTTTCGTAACTCTATATATAATCTATAATAATTATAAACATTAGATATAATTAGATTAGATGTTTAAATATTTGTAAACATTAATAGTGATCAACACAATTTCACAAATTAGTTTTTTAGTAGGATCATTCGATGGTAATTGTATAGCTTAAATATCCTATATCTAATTTATTTACTACTAGCGGCCCGTCCCGGCTTCACACGGGTGGACCATTTTGTAGATATTGATATGTTCTTTAATATTGTCGAACATTGTTTTATTCTAACATCAATAGTTTTCGCAGCGCATGCATTGAAAGATATTTTATAGGAATTTTTTTTACACCTTGGGTAACATTATTGTAGTTTTAGTAGGGATGCTTATATTTTTCTTGCAATAAAAATAGCCTATATTAATCAGTGATAATGTAGCAATCCAATGGTAAAAGAATTGTTTAAGTCGGTGCAGTACTTTTTTAGCCAATTCGTTACAAACATACTTACATACAAATCTTTCCTCTTTATAATATTAGTATTGATTAAGTTCAATTTAACGAATAAATATATTTAAAGCTAACCTGCAGCTTATGAATTTCAAATGAAAGATGAAACGAAGTATTTAGTTTCACTATGATTGGTCATAGCGACACGATGGATCGAGTTACGTGTCTGTGATTGGTATAGAGGTAACAGCACCAATCACAATTAAACAAAAAATTTCATAGTTTAGTCATTCTTTTTACAACCGCACTTTCTTGTTTTGTAATTTTCTTCCACAATAAATTACTTATACATAATGCGTGGTCGCTAAGTATATTATTTTTCAGCATGGGGACCTCAAACGATGACTATTATGTCAGCAGTGTTGGCCTAGTGGCTTCAGCGTGCGACTCTCATACCTGAGGTCGTAGGTTCGATCCCCGGCTGTGCACCAATGGACTTTCTTTCTATGTGCGCATTTAACATTTTCTCACTTCGACGGCGTGTGTCAGGCACTGGAGGCTGATCACCTACTTGCCTATTAGATTTAAAAATGATCATGAAACAGATTCAGAAATCTGAGGCCAAGACCTAAAGAGGTTGTAGCGCCACTGATCTGTTTTTATTTTTAATAAATTACTTAATAATGTAATTTTCTTCAACAATAAATTACTTAATAATAAATTACTTATACATAATGCGTGGTCCCTAAGTATATTATATTTCAGTATGGGGACCTCAAATGATGACTATTATTAATTGAAATAAGAACGGGGACATAAGTCTTTTTTACCCTATATAAAAAGATGTAAACAGCATGAATATGATATTATTTACTACTAAACTATTTTATTTTTACGAACCAATATCGTCTAAAATTGAGTTAAAAAAGGGCGTAAGAAAATATATTTGTACCAACCAATTAAGTAGAAGAATATTCTGTTTATTTTTTAGTTTCTACTTCAAAAGGAAACAGTTGGAAAATATATTCCGTAGAGTGTTTTAATCCAAGCATTATGCAGCAATTTACATTTCTGTAATTGTTGTTTTAATATTCAATAGTTTGTCTTGCAACCGGTCTTTTTTAATTTTAATATGAAGTTAGCCGCAGTCAGTAGTAGTATACACTATGTAATAAAACTATGTAACGTTTGCAACGTTTAATAGAATCAACAATTAATAAATAAATTATAAATACTCAATATACTTAATACTTATATAAAAATGTTTCGTCTTCTCGTGACGTTTGAAAATATGTGTCATTAATATTTAATGACAATGGAACTTCGAACGAGTCCTTTTTTTCCTACCAATTGCATTATGGACACTGTAGTAGACTGAATTTCTACACTTGAAATAAAAATAGTAATTTCCCAAAGCCGATAGGTATCTGTATTTGGCAACATGTCTGTAGACTGTATTAAAAGATTTTTGAAGTGAAACTTCTTTAGGCGCATGAGGGTAACGGAACGTCACGAAGATGTGCAGCGTTTTTGTCGATGAAAAGGGAGAGAGCTATTGAGACCGATTGAGAGAGAGTGAAAAGGTTGAATTACCGTATAGAAAATCTATTTTTAAAATAAAAATTTCGTAAAGAGAATTTATGAAATATTAGTATTTTATATTTTATGCAAAATAATTTATTGAAATCTCAAATAACGAATTGTAAATTAAAATGCCACGTGTTTTTATTATCGAAGTAATAAATTAAAAAAATAAATTATAATTTATATTTATTTTCGACACTACTATTTTAATGAAAATTTAATTTCTAACATAATATCTTCCTTTTTCCCTCCCTCTAAGTCTCGGAAATCTAAAGTTTTAGATTTGTTAAAATTAACAAGAGTTAAACATTAGTTTTCCAAAGAAGTTTCACTTCTGACATGTGTACTTTGTACGCACGTACTTTTTTTTTTAATATACAACTTTCAATATTCATTTGATATTGAAAGGATATTTGAGCAAACACTTGTCCTATAAAAATCACGAGGACTCAATCTCATTAGTACACGGGTCTTAATTAGAAAAATAATGAAACCAAACGACATCCCTAATGAAACATTGAATTTGTTTTACATCAGTGCACAAGAAAATGTAATTATTCTTTGCTTCCGTCTCGATTGACAATATAAAAAGTCAGACTTGGTAACCGAGGACTTCATCACCTCCATTCATGGCTTTTGTTTCAATGCATTTAATGAACTTATTTAGTGAAATTGACATTTTGTCAAGTCTGTCACGTGACAAATTTTATACAAATATGCTAATAGACTATCTTCTTTGTAGGGCCAGGTTGGTATCCTGTTAGCTTGAGCATGTGATCATCCGATTAAACAAGTGACGGGGAATTCCCCGTTCCGTTCGATAGACGTGCATCGCACATAAGTTTATTGATCTCAGGGATTCCAATATTATGATTGGTTATTTAAATTTTCAGAATTTGTTTTAATTTAAAATATCGCCTATTGTTTTCAGTGGGGACCCTTTGTATCCACAGGGCCCTAGGCTGCAACCCAAAAAGCCCTTTAGTAGATGCGCCCCTGCCCACATGTGTATTAGAAAAAACAAATGATCTCGAAACAGATACTTGAGGACCAGACCTAAAATGTTGTCGTCACTGGTCTTTTTAGGTATCCCCATTAAGACTTTTCATATGTGTAAAAAGCTGACAAAGCTTTTTTTGTTACGTATTAACGTTCACATCATTCTGCACTCGGTAATAAAAGTCAGTCAGCGCGTTATTCGTATCTATTGTAGAGATTTATTACAATATTTAGAAGCTTTAAGTATTTTTGTAGTCCTAAAAATATATCAAAAAAAAAAGTGTGTGTGTGTCAGCTACGACGCTCGATTGGAGTTTACTCCTTACGAACGATAAAATGGCGATAATGTTCTGTGGCTGTCGACCACATTTTCATACTAAAGGTGGTAAGAATATATGTTTTTATAATATAAATGTTTGTAGTAGTAATAAAACGTACCAACATCATCTATGCCCAAATAGGATTTTCTTTCTGTGACCAAAGTTACCTTTATAGTAAGAGAAGAATAAGAATGAACAATCTTTTTAGTTTTAATTTCACTGACCATTACTATTGACAAAACTCTATGGCACGCTAGACAATCGTCTTTTATTTTTTACACCTGTCAACACTGACAATGTTGTAACGTGGCTGTCAAAACGTGAATTCAAAATAGAAAAGTCTGTGTAATGTATTCCATCTCATTCTTTTACACGTTCAATCCTACAGATATATATGTTTGTCTCTTTCTACATAACGCCTCAACTTTCGTGACATAACGCCTCAACTTTTCGTGTTACACATAACGCCTCAACTTTTCGTGTTACACTTGATTTTACTCCTCATAAAATTTCCGTACCGAGCCTTATAACTCAAATCGTTTCTTAAGGAGTAAACTCCAATAATTCAAAATACATTTTTTTATATCAGAAGGTAGATGGGTTAGAATAAATAATTACCATTAATAAATATTTATAGACAATATGTAATGCTTTACAATTAAACAATTAGTCACAAAACTCACTGCCGGACTACTACACATTGCTTTCTAGTTATCTGCGTGCACGCAAACATACGCGCGGAACGAACGAGACCAGATTTTGTGGCTGCGTGCGAGTGTCGATAAAAAGATGTCAATGTGAAGTGTCGATAAAAATTAAAAAAAAAATTGTTTGATTATAAAAAATACCATAAACGGCCTCTCCAAAATATATAATAAATATTGGTGTGTATATGTGTGCGCGCGTGTGTATGAGAAACTAATTATCGCATTGCCTTTTTCTTATTATTTTTTTCCGGTGGTATTCCTTATACACGAACACAAACATATCAATTCGATGTGAAGAAAATTGAATAATCAAAACATTGATACTTTAAGTATTGTAAGATTTCCATGATTCCTAATCGTTTTCCCAAGTGCAGATCCTCAACGGAACTGAATCTCGTTAACCAACCTTATTCTAATCGCGTTTCGAACGTTAAGATAATCGCGGTTCAAGTTGACTTCAGGTTAAAGTTGCCAAGTTCATTTGAGCGTTATGATTTAAAACTCGAATTAGTTTTTACGTGACAAATTTGAGGACACGTTTTACGCTTTAGAGACATTAGTTTTTATCATAATTTTTAAATAATTCGGATAAGGGTAATTAGGTAATTAGTTGCATTGTATTAGAAGCTAGCTGAGGCGACATAGTCGAATAAATTAAAATAAAAAAGGTTTATGGGTCTTAGCATACATATGTAACAATTAACACAATGACTAACGGAAAATTATTGTGATTTTTAGTATAACAATTTTGTAATAATTACTTACTTACAGTATATTTTTTTTTTGTGAGTACCTTTATAACGGAATAAATTTATATAACGCTTATTTTCATTGTTAAAATCCAATATACAGTTTTTACAATTTTGTTACCTATTTAAAAATAATTAAATATTAATAAAAAGAAAATTAAAATAAATTTAAAAAGTGTGGCAGTGTACCCTAACGCTGGCAGCATTTCCTCGCTTCATTGCGATACCTATTCGTTGAGCGAGGAAGGCACCAGCTCTGAAAGTATTATCTACTAGTTTATAATATAACACATGTTAAAATGAGGACAATCAGATATTTATGAAAATATGTTATAGAAAGGTTCTACACCTCATATTAAATTAAATGGCGGTGACTTTGACTCCTGTACCTCCAACCCAACTGTTTTTGTCAATCGCGATGGTTGCTAGCGCCATCTAGTAGATAATAAAGGAACATACTAGTTTCTTTAAATATAAAAAAGAACACTATTTTGACCGGATTGAAGTTATGTATTATTATAAATTTACAACTATTTAACATAATTTTAAATTTATCCGACGTTTCGCGTGCTTTACAGCGTGCGTGGTCACGGTGACTGTCAGTCATATAAATTTAAAATTATGTTAAATAGTTGTAAATTTATAATAATACATAACTTCAATCCGGTCAAAATAGTGTTTTATTAAATGAATAAAAGTTATGTTAATCAAAGACAATCTTAATATATATATTTCTTCTGTGCGTGTGTATGTGACTGAACTCTCAAACGACTGGACCGATTTTGATGAAATTTTTTGTGTGTGTTCAAGGGGATCTGGGAATGGTTTAGATTCACAAATCAGCCCGGCAGATGGCACTGCAGTCGGTACTTTCATACTTTGCTTAATATCCTAATCGCTTTAAATATCATGCAGGACAACGTCTGTGGGGTCCACTAGTACTATATAAAAAAGAATCTTAACATAGATTGATGATTGCATATAGATAGGCGTCTCTACCTTTTAAAATATCAGTCTTCCGTTGCTTTTAACACAATTTTTACTGTGTTGTATGATATGTAAAGGGATAAATAAATTTAAATTCATGTTACATTTAGTTCGCCTCAACGTAATAGGTTTATTCCGCATATGCACGCGTAATGTGTGTGAACGCAAAGTTGTTAAGTCAACAGCGCTGTGTCTAGTGTCGTCTCATTAGGACTTGCTGTCACGCCTCGGGCTTAAATGTGGATAGGGATGTGACGAATGTCGATAGTAAAGTTTGGGGCTGACTTTTGAAGAAATATTATTAAAGTTTCTTGATATTATTAGTTTTATTTCTCTTTAAGTTCTCGTCTTGGTCATAAAAAAATTATATTTTCATTTTATGTCAGCGTTTCTTAATATAATTCACGATCTTCGTCTTAATCAATAATTAATTTTGGTTATAAACTTGTTACAAAAATGTCCTACCTTACTTAATATCTTACAAAACGTGAGAATTTTATCTAAAAATTGAGACGTTTACTTCCAATCATAAGAGATACAATTTTATATGGAAAAGTGTCGTGTGCCAATGTAGTGAAAATCACTACGTCGTAACATTTTATCGATATTAGTTTCACTTCACTACGCCATCACATTCATATTTAGTGTATTTTTCTTCCGAACTTAGCTTATTTCAGCATATACCTATATTGAAAATATAGTTTTATTGGATAAGATAAAGTTAAATTTACTCAGTTTTCAATAGTAAGGGCATTAAAATGTTTATTGTCGTGAAACAATATTCTTTATAGGCCCTAGTGTATTACATTTTTAGATTCTTGACAAATAATTAGACCTACTAGTAAAGGTTTTCTGTGTATTCTGTAATTGAATATATATACTAAAAATCAAATCAATGAAATTTATTTTCCAACGTACTAGTCTGTTCCATGGTAAGAAAGCACGTCTTGAAGATTAAGAGCATAAGAGCATAATAGAAGATTTCGCACCAGAAACACTTTTTTTAAATTAGAGGTTCTTACTTTAGGATATTTTTTCCCTATTAACTGATACCCCTTCCTTAAGACGGAACAATCTTTATTATTGACTATCGTGGATCTCCATCAATTCGTATTCACGCCTGTATGACTCGTAAAAGTCATCAAAACTGAAGGATTACAATAAGTTTATGTTATATTCTATAATAGTACACGAGCTCCGACGGAGTGAAGGCCTCTTCCAAATTCTTTCATTTGTTTCTTATCTTCGCTACTAACTAATATATCCTCCCTATCTCCTAGCTCTTTTATTTCATCTTCCCAGGTTTCTGGTAGGCTTCCTCTCTTTTTTCTTCCTAAGGGGTCATTTTCAAGTAATGGTATATTTGACCCATCTGTCATCACAAACGCGGGAAATGTGACCGGCCGATTTCCACTTTAATTATTTTGAGTGTGACGGTAACACTATTTTAAAGTTATCAAGTCCTAATACTTTAGCATATTACAATATTAGATACGGATGCGTATTTTATAAACGACTTCTTCATTATAATACCTAAATTTCAAAACGCGCTAAAATGGGCTATTTTTTCTATTCTTTGAAGAGTTTGAAGTCTTTCATTTTGAACAATAACCTACCGAACAAAGTCAATGTCGAGTTCGCGTTTTGATTATGTCGAATATTATATGAAACGAGCCGAGTAATGTTCTTATTCACTGAAATTTCTTTTTTGGCAAATGGCGGACTATTTCTTAGCTTCAGGTAGAAAAGATACAATGTGAAAGTGATTTTACAAAAGTAAGGCATAACTTTAGCATTGTATTTACGCGGGTCTGATACATTTACAAAATGTACTTTGAAACATTAAAATGCTTTTATGATAATTTAACATTTTTAAGTTGGAACAATAAAAATCCAGTGGCGCTACAACCTTAGAGATCTGGGCTTTAAATTTCTGTATCTGTTTCGTAATCATTTGTTTTTTCTAATAGTTAAGTATCATCTGACATCGTCGACTTTTAGTCTAATGCGTGCCGGTTTCTTTACGATGTTTTCCTTCACCGTACGAGCGAGTGTTAAATTTGCCCATACACAGAAAGTCCGTTGGTTTACATTGGCGGGGATCGAATCTACGGCCTGAGGGACGAGAGTCGCACCCTGAAACCACTAGGCCAACACTGCTCTTTACTGTTTTAAGTTGATATTAATTATAATGACGTTTCGCTAAATATAAGTAATAATAGTGATTTATTTTCTTGACATTTTCCTTTGAATAATAGTAATGTAGATGGACGGTAAAACTTGCTGAGTTTCTTGGCCATTCTTCTCCGAACAAGGCCTCCTAGTAGTTTTGCGAACGGATGGCGTAGTCTTGCTCTTTTGCGAATTTTGTAAACGTTTTTGAAATTCAGAAGCTAAGACGCATCTAAACTGAAGAAACGTATTTTGATTTGATTTGATTGCGTTTTATTCTATTTATTTGGTTCCTTAGTTCTATGTTCTAAAGTCTAAAAGTAAAAATGTAAAAATCCTTTAAAAGCTTTTAAAGCTAAATAAATTTATATTTAGAGAAAAGGTTTGGAAGTAAAAGTTTACGCTTGTTACTGTACTAGTAGTTATTTTGAGTAAAACTGTCTCTCTAGTTCACACTAAGCCTTTTATTCTTAAAAATAATTGGTCTTTTAGCACTGTTTGGAAGTATTCATTTGTCTTTATTTCAAAATGATTTATTGATTTAAAACAAGAGTGAGACACATGCTATCATTGTGTGTGTGGCATTTTTTGTTCTGTCATCAATAGTTTTCGGAGCGCATGCGATAAAATATATTTTATAGATTTTTTTTAAACCTTGGCTAACAATATTGTGGTTATTAGTATCCTTATTTTCTTCTAGCATTTAAAATAACCTATATTTATCAGTGATAATGTAACATTTGAATGGTGAAATAATTTTTAAAATGATACAAATCTTTCCTTTGTAATATTAGTATACATAGATAAGACAACCAACAGATTTGCACCTTACCTATCCAAACATTATTTGTGGCCTATCGGCACTACTGTTCTGGAGATTATCTTTTTAACTGACGCTTAAATTAACCCTTATTTGTCTAGGGAAGATAGAAATAAGCAAAGAGTTCCACTCCTTTGCCGTTTTTACAAGAAACAATGAACCAAATCGCGCAGTGCGTCACCTGCGTCTACAATGAAGGGTGAAACTCCAGCGTGCTTATAGATGCGTTGTTTCAAAGGGGGAATCAAATTGTGTAGTTCCATGGGAATTCTCTATATAAATTGGGCGATTATTTAAATGATTCTAATCATTGGGAGTGATTTGCTCCAGTTCAAACAACAGTTTAAACCTGACAATTAAAAAGAGTGGCGTAGAGTTTCTTGCCCGTTCTTCTAGCCCGCTTTATGCCATTGACTTGCGAACTGGTAATAAATGTAAATTTAAAATCAATTCAACATTTTTTCTGTTGACGTTCATAAGTGTACTTGGTTACCTATATGAATAAAGTTATTATGAGTTTGAGTTGAGTTTGGGCACATAAGAGAAATGTTGCGTAGGCTAAAGTACAAAGGACTTTATTCGTCAAAATCTATAATTGTAAAGCAACAATATTGAGCATGGGCAGTGAAATCCCACAATTTCTTTTGTAAAATTTAATTTGCCTGATTGATATTGGGTGCCTACAACGCTTGGTAAACTTCAGCCAAATTCAATTTTACACACTTAAACTATTGCAAAGTTTTAGTTGTAAATTGTTTGAATGTTCTAGAATTCGCTAATTAGAGGAAATGTGTTTGATTTATATTTACTACGTGTTTGCATGATTTGAAATTGATGAGTACGATTCGAGGCGTATAATTTCAATTTTATTACGTTGAATTCACATGCGTAATGGCCCTAATGATCGATTAATTATTGTCTTAACTCCAATGTACGATTTTCCAAAACTCAACCTTAAAAATAACTTTGGACTTTGCTGCTAAAACAATTCTAGCAATACTTGGCTAAAAACTTACGAGAAGTGAGGTTTGAGCCAATTCTGTAATCAACAATAAAGTTATCTATGGAAATTCTTATTATATTGTTTTTGGAGCAATGTTTGTTAAGTGTTATTAGCGTCTCTGGGGTCGTAGGTTCGAACCGAAATGTCTATGCGCAATTAACACTCGCTGATACGCTGAAGGAAAACATAACAGACTCGTAGGGGATTTTTTTAGGCCGAATACGATAGATAATGTTTTTAATTTGATTAAAAAGATATATTCACGCTGTTCCTTTCTTTTAAAATACTATGTTACTTAAGAAGAGTTATTAGTTTTTGGCCATTCTTTCGATTGGCATCATAAAAGTAGGGGTGTTTTTTTTACATTTAAGTCAGTTCGATTCCCAGACGAGGCAAGTAATTTTTAAAAAATCTTTGAATGCAGAATTAATAACTTTTAAAAATAACATAAAGTCTTCTTTTAGTAAAATACCCTATCTACGATATTTAAGGTACTTTCCCTTCATTTCCCATAACTTTGGGACGCCCTGTATTGGTAGGCGGTGGTAGCGGACTATCGAAAGTGTACGGCATTTATCTTTTATTGAAGATTGTCTAAAGTATTAATAACCTGTGTTATTGCCGTACAGATAAAAGTCACCGAAAAATGACTCTTTTCTGAGAAAAGTAATTTGCCCCATACACCTATGTGTTCCACAAAAAATGTACGGCATGCTGGACAATGTTATCTATTTGTGAAGTACTCTCAAGATCATTTAATTTTATGTTGATTCATATCATCATCACCTATATGCTAATCCGCTGGGAATATGTACGGCGTTTACGGGTAAAGTATCTGTATATGTGTCCAAAAGGAATCACACAAATGCCGTACATTTTGCCGTATAAATGACCTATATTGCTTCTGCAACTGTCGTCGAATTAAAAATTTGCACCGACTTCCGGCACCATCACTTTTGTACGGCACTAGGTTTTTCGACATTTATTTTTAATCATCTATACACTTATAACAAAGCCGTACATTAATAATTAGTCGAAATTCCCCCATTGTACATGAGAAAGTCCATTCACTCACGTACTCACATGTACCGCTCAGAAATGACGGCATAGTGCTCAGAGCTATTTTCAGATATAGTAACAGCCTTCTAAGCGTAATTCACGTTGGGTCATTTCACAGGTATTTTTGTTCATGGGCTTGTGGTCTATTATGGCATGTCTTAAAGAGCAGTGTTGGCTTCAGCGTGCGACTCTCATACCTGAGGTCGTAGGTTCGATCCTCGGCTGTGCACCAATGGACTTTCCTTCTATGTGCGTATTTAACATTCGCTCGAGCGGTGAAGGAAAACATCGTGAGGAAACCGACATGTCTTAGACCCTAAAAAGTCGACGGCGTGTGTCAGGCACTGGAGGCTGATCACCTACTTGCCTATTAGATTTAAAAATGATCATGAAACAGATACAGAAATCTGAGGCCAAGACCTTAAGAGGTTGTAGCGCCACTGATTTATTTATTTGTCTTATGGTCATACATCATCGCTATAATAAATAATTTTATTTAAATTTCTAAAGAACGGTGCAACTCAATGTTTTTATAATTACGATTAGTTAACGACAAATTTAAAGAGATATAGGCCGGAAGGACCTTCCTTTGGTATACCTACTAAGTCATCGTTAAATGACGGCTACAGTGATTGTTATTTATCTCTATTTCAATGTTGTAAAGTTATTTATTCATAATTATTATTTTGTAAAGATTGCTGGTATAGATTTTAGACGTCCAATTTTTAATATTTAACATTTCAGATTCCTATAAAGTTGATTCTAAAGTTCGTTCAGTATTTTTTATAACGTATTCGTATAGATATAGTTACGTTAAAGAAAAGTGTCATGCCGCACACTAGCCTTTAATCGCACCAGTGGCCATTCCAGGAGTTTCTGACCAGGCTTCAAGAATAGAACGTACCACTACCACTAAACAACGGCAACGCACTTGCAATGTGTTGGTCTATGGGCGGTAAATACTTTACCTAAGTGACCCTGTTCGTTGAAAAAGAAAATACAGTATCCCGAGTTGAAAAGCACATCTGAGGCTGTCCAAGCTGTGGTTTCCTAGAAAGTACTGCGACCGTATTCAATCGTAGTCACTCAGTACTCACTCGAGCGTTAGGTCGTGCACTGGTAAAAAATGGACGATTTGGATTGCCAAGTCATTGTATTAAATATGCGCACCGCTACACGCGAAAAACGTTGGACTACTGTTTATCACCACTATGACGGCCGTCATGCAAATGACAGCACCGCTATTTGACGTTACGGTGACACTCAACGTTCTCTAGAAAACCTACTCCGATGTTATTTATAGACAACGTATGGGTGACGTCACTCAACGTTACATTACGGCCGTTAGTTAACGGCACCGCTTTTCTAGGAAACCGTAGCTTAAGTAATTCTTCTTACTGTTTCGTATGTATTAAATTTTAAATATGTAGGTATATAGGCCCCACAAGAGACCCGATAAATCTCGTAGATCCAGGTATCAGAAACTTGTTTCTGTGTGACACGTGTGACAAATTGCTCCACCCTACACATCTCCGATTTTAATGAGGTGTTATATTTCAAAGGCTTTTTCATAAATGCTTGAATAAGGTGTTATTAAGCTAAAAATTTGTATGTGTATTCTTTGGCGTGTATATAATAATAATAATAAGCCTTTATTCATCAACATCTTATTGACATACATTTAATATAAATAGAGATATAAATACAATTTTAACTAAGACGCGGCCCCTGTCCTGGAGAAGGGCTCCTCCAACTTTTTCCACCCTAATTTATTTTGAGCCATCGTCATCCAATTTGTTTCAGCTTCCCTCTCGATCCCGTCGGCCCATCGCTCTATTGGTCTTACTATATTCCTTTTTCCTGTTGGACCAGTCCATTCGGTTACAGCTTTAGACCATTTGTCATCTGTACAACGGGCCACGTGGCCTGCCCATCTCCATTTAAGTTTTAGGGCATATTGCTCAACATCAATAATTTTGGTTTTTCTGCGAATAGATTCACGTGTATGTTTGGCGTGTATATATGACGCACATATGTTGTTAGAACAGTGGTTATTGCAGGTTTTCGACCTGGGATAGTGCGTTGGAACTCTCAGTGTGCCTCGGATGTCATTCGCAACTTGCTTGTACGGTGAAGAATATCATGTCGTACAAAAGATCACATAAACTAATAAATATAGTTATCAAAGCAAGACTAAGCCGCTATATAATATACAAGCTGTTCTCTACGGCTAAAGCTTTCCTCGGAAAATGGACTTTGAATTTTATATTTTTTCTGTTAGACGGGTTATGCAGTACATTCATTTCTTCTATAAATTGTAACATCACTGCTCTATTGTCTATAGTTTCCGCAGCGTACGTGATATAGGGATTTATATTGTTGTTTTTTTTCACCACTTTGGTGATGTTGTTGTAGATGTATTCATACCTTAACTTTTTTTGAAAATATTTTATAGCTTATGTTCATAAGGAATAATGTGAGATCCTATTGATGAATATTTTTTTAAATTGGTCAAGTCGAGCCTATTATAAATGCAATGTAAACAAAAAAACTGTCAAATTTCCTCTTCATAATATTAGCGTAAAAAATGTAACATTTCAAAATCAAACCATTAAATCTCCTGTTTATCGGCAAAGTTAAGAAAATATTGTCAATATAAATATTTATAACCAAAAGCTAAATGCCACGTCCATAAAATCAAATTCGCCTTTCCGTGTTTAATTACCATAAGCATCTGAATTTTCGCTTGCAAACTCGTTAAAGACGAAATAAGGCCTAAACAAACTCGCATTAATATTCAATTGACAGCTGAATTTTAATAATGTTCCGAATTATTGCGCCAGTTTAAACATTGAGTTAGTAAATATAAGATGTGGCAGAATATAACAAAATAAAACAAAAAAAGTAACGATTACAATAAGCTTATATTATTATATCTAATATTAGTAACTCATCGTGACACCAGATGTCGAGGTCGATCCCCGCTGGACCGATCAAGTAGGCGCAGAGGCTTGCAAGACGGGAGAGTGGAGGAAGTTGTGCGGCGTCACTAACACGACCTTCAGAAATGAGTGCAAATGAAGAAGAATTAGTACAGGACCTCCGACGGAGTGAAGGCTTCCTCCAACTTCTTCTATTTGTCTCTCAACAATCTTCCAATATTTTCCCGCTACTCTTTTATTTCATCTTCCCTGGTTTCTGGTTGACATTCTCTCTTTTTTCTTCCCGCTGGTCCATTCCAAGTAATGGTATTTATCTCCCATGTGTCGTCTGGACAATGAGACCAGCGCATTTCCATTTTAACTTTTTTGAATGTGGGTTTTGTTTGTCTTACAAACTATTATTCGTATTACACTGATTTTTACGTTGTCTTGAATTTTAGATTTCAATTGCAATTCAAAAATAGAATTGGCAAAATATAATCCGCATCAATTATTCAGTTATTATATTGAATGAATTCATAATCGTACGGATAGCCGCTATAGGTAATTTCGTCCGACTTATGCATTTGCAAGGACACGAAAGCGATAAGGACAAAATATTAAATTTTAAAGCTACGCTTATTCATTTAAATGACATATATATAATGGCGGCATAAATCTCTTCCTATCAAATAGGAGTTTATAAATAACAAACTATGGTACAGAGAGCGATTTCTTTTTTACATAATAGGGGGCAAATGGGCAGGAGGCTTTCCTATTAAGTGATACCGCCGCCGATGGACACTCACATTGCCAGAAGGCTCGCAAGTGCGTTGCCGGCCTGAAGCACATTTAATATTAACTTTTTAACAAATATAAATTTCTATGCCTACAATCCCGAAACGATATAACGATGTCTTTTTATGAAAATTCTGTTACCACATTTTATAATCACGCCAATACTGTTTAAAAAGGGTAATAACGATTACAAAAAGGTGATAATATCTAAGTAGTAAGTATAAGTAAAAACTATAAAAATAGACGCCACCTGGTTCTTCGTTAACCAATAGGTTTAATTTTATAATGCTATTACTAGTTTTTATAATAATTAAATATTCCTTTTTTTTATTAATAATACTCTACTCCCCTGCCATTGTGTCCAGGAACGTTTTCTATCTCTCAAACTTTTCCAAAAAACAAGATACATTATATTAATTCCAATACACTAGTTCACGAATGGTGTGTTACGGTGTGTTGAAATATTTCTTAGCAGTAGTAAGTTAACCTCCAAATTTCACCGAAACAGTGTTACAAAAAAAACAAAAGCGTGTTATGCACTAACTTTAGCAAATATAGAGGTGCAATTATTGTGTTAGAAACAACAAATAAGAGTTCGCATAAGTTACAAGTAGTTACAAAGAAAGGTTGAAGTTAAGAAGTTAAGCCTTTCGAGAGAATTTCAGTCATTAACAAATGTTACGAAGTATTTCGCTCGCTTAGTTCTTGTTTCTACGGTACAAGTTATGAAAGCTAGCTACAAATGTGTCAAATATAACGTAGAGAACACAATTTATTGTACATATGTTATAGAATTTTTACTCGAACTACTACATCAACTACGGCATAATATCATTTATTCCTGTAGGTAACGTAATGTACACTTATGAACGTCAGGAAATTTAAATTTAGTGCCAGTTCTTAAAAGGCCGTAGAACGGATGAGGAAAACTGGCAAGAATCTCTCCGTCACTCCTTTATAAAGGTTTTCTTTTACTAAATGTCAGAGAAATTACTCGTGATTCTTTTTTGTTCCGTTGTTAAGGTGAGTTGGATTGGAGTTTTCGCATGCCAACAGTTGCTGCCAACGTACAATAACCTATGCCAGGGTATAATATATAACAGCCAGTTGCACTTTGTAGCTATCACCATAACATTTTAAACCAATTATAAATTAAAATTATATACAATTATACGTAATGAATAACGACGCTTCGTTGGACGACCAATTAGTGTTCCACCATCACATAAATTTTTGTATTTTATTTTTGAAGTTATACTTCTTTAGGCGCGTTATGAAAAATTGATGAGAGTGAAATTTTACGATGCGCGCGCATTTTAGACACAAAGTTGTCAGTGTGATTATAGCGTGCGCGAACGAGATGGGAATAAGACAATCTACAAGTAAAAAGAAATAGAATATGCGTGAAGTTAGCTGCCAAGAATTTTGAATGAACATAATGACATTTACCTTTTAAACAAATAAAGGAGTTTTAATTATTTTTTCAAAGAAATTTAGCAATGCTTTGTTACTTAGTTAAAAGGTTATGAAACATACGTAGTTATTAAATTGAATGAATAAAATAATAAATAATAATTATTATTATTATTCATATTAATTAATAATTGAATAATATACTAAATATTAAATATTATTAAATTATTAACGTTAAATATTTGTTATTAATTATTTAATATTTAAAAAAAATAAAGAAAGCCAACGAAGTATAACTTCTTACGCGCGTACATAAGTACACGCACCCTTTTTTTTATATAAATAAATTAAGTCTGTTTATTACCTCAACCTGTGGCTAAATAACATTTATCAAAGTGAATTGTTTTCACTCAAGACATTAATCCTGTCCTATCTGTTTTTTATAATTTTACGCAGTAATAATATACTTGTGTAAACTCATTTTGTTTTGGCTTTTTTATTTAGAACTGTGTCTGATTAAAGCACATAAATAATTTCAGAAAATATGAAAATCTAATATTAAGCTTTATAAAACTGTTTCAACGTGTTACGTGCTTTTATTTGTATATTAGACAAGATACATTCTGTGCCTGGGACATCGTCAATTAGATAGAGATATTTACTCATAAACCGTTAATTAATAAAGTGTTAATTTCGCAGATAAATAAAGATCTATTTAGCCGTTTTAAGGCACATACTCAGAGCAAAGAGACTAGAACTATACCATTCACACATACATTTCTAATCTTAATATATATATTTCTTCTGTGCGTGTGTATGTGACTGAACTTCTCTCAAACGACTGGACCGATTTTGATGAAATTTTGTGTGTGTGTTCAAGGGGATCTGGGAATGGTTTAGATTCACAAATCAGCGCGGCAGATGGCACTGCAGTCGGTACTTTCATACTTTGCTTAATATCCTAATCGCTTTAAATATCATGCAGGACAACGTCTGTGGGGTCCACTAGTATTATATATAGAATAACTAAAGCGTGTGTAGTTTTTAAGGAACTGGCAGTCAACGTAAATTTTGAAGCATACATTCAAGCAGACGTTCATAAGGGTACATGAATAAATTATATTAAGATTTTTTATTTAGGTTTTACGAGATATGGGGTTAACGATCCCATGGCTGCAACACCAAGACTTGCAAATGCGTATGCACTTCTCTTGAAGCCTCTTAAGTAACTGCTCGGAAATACCTGAATTGCCTAGTTTGTTGATTTTCATTGCGATAATACTGCTTAAATCTACTACTATTTCACACAAAAGCATGTTTAAATTCCTTTGAAACTACTGTAATTAAAGCCTTTCCAGTTTTGTTAGTGAAGTATCTTTACCAAATAGGTGGCGTGCTCAAAGTGAACTAACTTGAGCTAAATAAGATCGTTTAAGCTATTCCATCACTATGCATCAGTTCGATAACGCAAGTTAGCTACGAACTATAGGAATGAGTGTTGGGTTTAAGTTATAGCTTAGAGCGATTTATTATAATAACTAATAATTTATTCTTAAGTTAACATTTATTCTTTGGAAGTCTTTTTTATTTGATTTGACTTTGTTAAATAAAATTTATAATCACACTGTTAATACAACAAGTACTTTGGTCGTTTAATAGTCACATTTAGTATTAAATATATATCCTACTGTTATCAAGCCTATTTAAACTAGTTACAAGGTTAGTTACTAGGATTACAAGTTCAAAAGTGTTTAACAATTTTATAGATTTGGAACCCTTTTAAGTAAAAGTTACCTCTTTTTTAACAAACTTACCACTACAATTGGTACTCATAATATTAATATGTACATTTTACTGAGATACATTTTTAACATAAACATAAAACCGTTTCGCAAGGCACTTTTTTTTGCGAACTAGCGATATATACGATCTCCAACTATTCAAAGTTAGAGTGTACTCCTCCCTCAAAGGCCGGCAACGCACCTAGTAAAATTGGGTGTACATGGGCTGCGACGACTGCCCTTTTTGGGCGGCCCGTGGGCTCGTTTGCTGTATATTAAAAAAATATATTTTACTTTATTTCATGTCCACTCA
This sequence comes from Pieris macdunnoughi, assembly GCA_905332375.1. Taxonomy (NCBI): domain Eukaryota; kingdom Metazoa; phylum Arthropoda; class Insecta; order Lepidoptera; family Pieridae; genus Pieris; species Pieris macdunnoughi. Next base: position 4,979,081 of record CAJOBZ010000012.1, on the reverse strand, counting down.
GTTATCTTTAAAGAACTGTTTTAGAAACACCTATCTTCAGTGTTCACAAGTCTTAAACTCTTTAGTACTACACTTTTTTAGCCGAGTGGAGGCCCGTCATCTCGCCACCGCTACGCTCTTGTTGCAGTTAGAGACGCATTTCACTATCTTACTACAGAAATCTTCCAGTTGCGATCTGAAGCTTCTTACAATTTCGGGTTAATGTTACCTTTAATCGATTTGTTACTGCAGGCACCTGGAGGCTCTAAATACAGGACAATCTATAATGAGATGCACCACTCTCTGACTTGATGTAGTTCCCACCGCACGTACATGACGGATTTGTTTTCAAGCTTAATTTGTGCAGGTATTCAGCAAATGTCCCGTTATATTCTGCATCATTAGAGGGCTAAGTCCTTTTGGCTAATAATTTTGTAGATTTGGTTGTGTATACTTATAAATAATTTCGTTGTGTTAGCGGTATGAGCTTCTTTGTACCGTTTGTCGCACTCCGATGTCGTTTTCTGTCTATTTTCTTTCCTGATGTGAGAAAGTGGTATCTTTACGTATTCCATTTTTGTCCCCAATGACACTACACTTTAAATTGCTAAAGTTACTCTAACACAAAAGGTTTGGTCCTTTTGTGTCTACACAATAGCCCCTGGTCAATTTATAGAACAATTGCGAGTTTCGAATAAATTAAAGATGTCTTATATATAGATTTAAGCCGTTTATAAAAACCAAATATTTAATTTCAGAAAAACATTTCTTAAACTCCCAAAACTAGTCATTTTAATGTATATTAATTACACTAGATTTGAACCTCGCAAATACCTTTTTACAAAATGTCGATAAATCGCTAAATCGTCTAACTTGCCAGAGCAATACAAACAGTCAGTGTGTAAGCTATCGTATTTGTGATTAAATGTCGACTTGTTCTGGACTTTACGGCTTACCGACAAAGAGAGACAAACACACTAAAATTACTTATACAGTATACACCTTATAGGTGTTCTAGAGATAACTTAGTTCTGTAGTTCATTGATATTCATATCTATACAATAATTATATGCAGAAAATAAAGAAATTGAGGGTGCGACTTCTACCCCTTATAGTGCGTTCCAATAACTTATTAAGAAACAGACACAGAATTCTAAGGCCAAAACTGTTGTGTTGTAGTGTATTTTTACTATAAATTACAACCACATAAGCTTTCCAGTCCTACGACAGTTATAAATGTCGGGTACACAATGAAATTCTAATTTAATAAGCAAGTAGGTCATACAATAAACTAAAAGTCTTTTTAGAATCCTATGAGCACAGGCCCTCTGCAACCCCTTCAGATGTGCCCTTGCTTGCGCTTGCCGGGTCCATGTGCCGCCGGCCGGCCGCACCAGGTCGTCGGACGAACGCCGTCGCAGGCGTATTTGCGCTCACGTCCCCTCGCGACGATGCCAACGCAGGACACGTTCACTACACCGATTGTCTTTACCTCTTGCGACGTGTCCGGCCCACCTACCTACTACTACTATTATACTATTATAGCGTACTTGCCAGTACAACATCTTGCAGGGATCACATTTGTTATTTTTTTAATATCTGCATTTCGTCTTCTTTCCGTGCGCTTGATATTTAGAATACTTCTGTAGCATTTCTGTACTAGCCAAGGCTGTACATTTTGCTCACTAAGGCTTGCTTAGTTTTATAAGCGTGGAGATTTCTTAAATCGTCGGAGCTACGCCCCGAGAGTATAGCCACACGTAGGCACTGTCTTCAACTGTTAGTTTGCATGCATTCGTTTCATAGCAAATAGAATTTCATTATGTCGTTTATATTCTATTGTTGTACGCGAGTGTTTAATATAGGGTAAAAATAAAATCCTCTATTATTTAAAGCACCCCGATGACCGTACAGTAGCTATTTGGAAAACATTTTTTTTGTAAACTCATATTTACTAGTTTAAATGCTGTTTTCAGATTTCGATTTGTATCGATTATCTCTGCAATAGGCACAATTTACGTTTTGAAAACAAAACCTGAATAAAAACATTAAGCAAAAGAAAATAATTAGGCGTAATACTTTAAAGACTAGATCGTAAGTATTTATCCTTTCAAATTACTTCCAAAGAGACTTAAGTACAACTTAACTTTTATTACTTTAAGTAGTTGGATATTTAATGTAGGTTTAAATGTAATGGCATTTACTAAGTGGTTTTTGAAACTAATTTATATTATAATCCTTACTGCTTTTATAACAAATCAGTCGGTTTACTTAGTGAACTTTAAGTATTGTATTAGGTAAGTGATTAGTTTCCCCTGAAGATCAAGCATTAATAAAGTTAATATTTTAAGTATGTGTAAAAGAATTTCATAGTTATTTTTCATGCTGATTACTATACGGTATTATGTTGGTTAGCAGACTGTATAAACTGACAGTTTAAAACCGTCTTTACCGTGGAAGGCGTGGTTCTTAACTACGTACTTCGCTCACTCTACTGAGCGTCCGTCCAACTCTTCAGGGGACAACCCCACAATGGCCCAAGCCGAGGTCCGAGTCCAGGAGTAGACCTTGTGCTGGTCGCGGTGTGTGTACGTTAGCTGAAACAAACGGAGCTATGCTGTCAATGCCCTTTATGCCAACAGCTTTATGCCATTAAAAACATCTATATATAATATAAATCATCGAAATCAATGAAGCATGAAAAGTATTTTATTATTTGAAATAGATAAAGCGTTAGCTCAACTTATATTATGATAATTTTCTTTGTTTAGAGAAACAATTAACTCCGAGTCCCGCCTTATGATTCTTCATAAGGTAGGACTCGGAGAGCAGAGACTTGACACTAAGTATGACCTTAGTTCTGTGCGCCAGAGGCGTAAATATTTTTCATTCAAACATTTTATGTCGACGTATTATTTATAAGCTATTATTTCATACAGACACAGTTACAGTTTCCTTGAAACTGTACTGTAGATGAGAAATTATTTCCGGTACCGCTGCAGAGAAAGCCACGAAGAAGCTAGTGTAGCTATTATGTGTATGTATATTAAAACGTATGTGATATAAATACAATACAATTGTCATAAAAACGTTGCATTAGGAATAAAAAAAATATTATTACTTATTTAAAATATTCTCTTATCTCGCGAGACCAACAACACAAATGAGTATATGATTTTACTTTATATATCTCTTTACAAAGAAAAATGTATATATATATATATATATATAATATATATTTAAAGCATTGTATTTGGTCTATAGTTAAGGGTTTGATGAAAATGTGTCCCCACCCGTGTATGCAGTGGAAATGCACTTACCTACAAATACAATTAATATTATTACTGTAAAAAGGAAATTATTCAAGAGCCCTCATTTTAAACGCGGTTTGAATAAGATAAAGTTAGGCCAATAAAAATTAAATTAATGAATCCAGGAAAATGCATCGTTTCGTTGTATCCTCTGAAGTATACCCCTTGGTACTGGGTATAGGCCTCCTCCAGCTTATGCAGTTTAGATTTAATTTTCAATACTTATTTCTATAACTACTACCTACTACTATACTTGTAACAATAAATTAAAAAATTAAAAAAAAAAACTGAGTTAATCAAAGTTTTATAATTAGTTATTGTCGTTAAATTATTGGTCTTTAAATAAGAACTGAATGAATGCGACGCTTAAGAATTTCTGGAAACAGCTTAAAAAAGGAAGTAGACTTTTATATCTTTTTACACTTATTTTGAAATCAATCACAATACTATAATAATTATTTTTATCCATTCTGTTATTCAACAGAAAGACTTCGGCACGGATTCGGCCGGCCACATTTGACCTCGGCTCAGTAATTCAAGGGACTTAATTTATTTGTGACAACACAGCCCTCGCAGGATTTGAGACCATAATTTATAGCTTTCATTTACCGACGCAGAAAAAATTGCAATGTTTTCTCTTTCAGGATGTAACACGGAGATTCAGAGTCGAGATTTACCACTAAGTGTGACTTTCCTATGTCAAAAACATATATTATTTGACATACCGGAGTCATATCGGTTTGGTCACCTAGTTACACTGTACACAAAGAAAAAATTGAAAAGATCTAAAAAGACATCATAAAATGTATCTCCTATAAGACCTATAATATGTTTTATACCTATAAAGACGCGTGTGAACATTTAAAACTTAATACTTTAGACTCTCGACGAAAACAATATTATTTAACGCTTCTACATGACTTAATCTCAAATAAAATTAATTGCACTTCCCTTCTAGAAAAATTGCCCTTCCTTGCTCCAGCCTACCAGACTCGTAATCGTGCTTTGTTTCATGTTCCTCACATCAATACTAACTATGCAAGAAACTCAGTTTTGTATCGCGCAGCCCGGACAACGACCAATATTAAGGCCTTGACTTGTTTAAGCTATCGCGGAATATGGTTAAAAGGAGTATTAAGAATATCCATAGCGCAAAATCACCTGCATCATGAGCATACCTCACATACACACCTTCACGTACTTAACCTCACTTTTACACCATCAAACAACACAGCCAAATTAGGTATTACATAGTTGAATGTATTGAATAATTTTTATTTGTTTGTTTAAATAAATAAATAAATACATGCGGTCAGTATAAAGTCGTATCCCTCTCAGACAGACACATTTGTGCGACTATTTCGTTATTTACATAAGTATGGTTGTCTCTGAACCACGGCAGAGCAATCACCCTTGAGAATCGAACGCTAAGCCGCTATACTAACACTGCTCTCGACAGAAAATTTAAATATTATGTTAGCAATTTAAAATATTTTCTTTGTTCAATGAGTATTCTTTTGACTATGGTTTAAACTTTAAAGTAACAAAGTAGGTCATAAAAATTCAATAATATTGATAACAAAAAGAGAAAAAATGCACTGACCAAGAAAAAGTCATCTCGCTCCGATGCACAGATTAACGGATTGGAAAATATTGGTGTCCTTCTCTATCACACTGTATTAAAACACACGACACGTATTGTACAATCATTTGGAAAATTGTGGAAACTTTTCTGCATTTTTGTTTTAAATCGTGTTAGCAATATTGACTTGGTTTTATTTTTACCTACCGTGGTTTGTTTTCTACATAAAATAAATTATGATATATGTAGCAATCTCTCGACAAGTTCTAATAATATGTTGATAGTTTTTTATTAATTATGTATCTATTGTACAGATATTTCCTCTCATCGCTTAGAAGCGGTCTCTTTAAGGAAAACCTTAACAGGAAAAAATAATAAAGAGCCTAGACCAAAAAGTGCGAACTTTAAGAACTATCTTAAATAAAAAATTTAAATAATCGACTATATAAATTTTTATGATATACTTATGATATTTATATTAAACAAGGTAAGATATCGAAAATTTTAATGGAATCATTTATTAAAAAATTGCTCCAGGTGAGGCTCGAACTCACAACCCCGGCATGGCTCACGGCTACTGCCTTATAAGTACCGTGCGCTAACCAATTGCGCCACTGGAGCGACGCGCGGGGAACCAAAATTGTTGAACTATTTATGTGTATAATGTATAGTATAATACAAAATAGTATAGATATTTTGAATCAGTTCAAAAACATAATGTTTTTGTAGCTCGATAATCGTACATAAAAAAAAATGAAGTCATAATAATTAACTAAAATAGTACAATACATGTAAGTAGTTTTAACTCTTGAATCTAGAATCTATGAACGTAAATATATAGTTGTTTAATATTTAATAACCTCATTCACACGAATCTAACGCGGGAATACGAAATTCAAGATGGCCGACACGTCACGGAAACTAAAATATAAAAACATGACGCGTCGGGAAATTTAAAATGTAAACTTGTTTAACGTGTACGTCTACTTTAATATTACGTGATATGCTTTTAATCTCTGGAAATTGAGAATTTATTTTATCTCTGAACGTAGACGTAATCGTTTTTTAGATTTTATTTATCAAACTCAAACTCAAACTCAAAATATCTTTATTCAAGTGGGTAACCAAGTACACTTTTGAATCGTCAAGTTAAATTAATCGTAAATTAACATTTACTACCAGTTCGCAAGTCAAGGGCAATTTACTATCATATCGCTTTAAGTACATATTACAACATCCGACGCCAAGAAGGCGGAGTCAGCATCGCCTATTAAAATATTACCAGAATTACATCATCTATGATATTTTCTTTCGGTTAATTAACGATTGATTACGATAAGGAAGTATAGGGCAGTGCACCTGTTTTACTATGAAGATTAATTTAGGATCAATAGATACTTATTTAAATTTATACTAAAAATCTACGTATGTTTTAGACTTTTAGTGAGAAGCCGACGTACAGTGCAATCATTTGGTCATGTCAATTTGATTAGATAAGGAACGTAATTAAATATTTATTAAATCCAATTGATATCCCGCCAACTAATAAGTCATTGTGTTATTGGCTTCATTACATTCACAATTAAAACAATAGATTTTCTTAGATACAAGCATGGCGAGGAACATATTAATAAAATTACAGTGGTCCAAGAAAAGACACTTAAAATTTTCTTAATTATTAATAAAATATTAATTAAAGTGATTAATATTTTAAAGGCAAGGTACCTTTGTAGCGTGGCCGAGTATTTAGACCATAAGTTTGACACCAATTCTAAATAACTTAACTTATTATTATGACATTATGTTAATGTTCTTATTATGTATATGACATTGTAAAAATTAATATGACATTTGCATGCCTATTTATATATGGCTGATTGTGCGGATAGTTGATCGATCTAATTGTACCACTATCTTGGCAAATAAACAATTTATTATTGTTATTATTACTAACAAAAACCCCATTTACCATATAAATTATTACAATGGGCCTGACCTCATAAGTTGAAACAATTCTATGTATTTAACTCACAATTAAATTTATAAAGCGCAATTTGTTGAGTCGCGATACAGGCAGCTCGGTTAATTAGGAAAACGTGAGCGTTTTGCGAATTGTTCTTACATGCCGCTAGCGAAACTTACCTTTACACCGGCATTAACACCGAAACGAGCCACAAAGATTCAATACTTGATTTTGATGTCAAATCTCAGTCCTAAATTGACAACGTTTAGAGGTAAGCTGAGAGAGAAATACTTTCTGGTAACTGGTCGGACTTGAATTCGTGTATGATGGTGATGGTGTTATTTCGACTATGAATTTGCGTGTTGTTCCCACGAGAATGTAAGTGTGTGCTCCTATTTCACCATGCCTCCTGCTGATAGAGGTTGCTCTTTGTTTTTAATTTATTTTATTTACTTAAGATGTGGAACATGGTGTAATGGTTGCAGGTTCTTACAAACATTGTGTTAAACAAAAAACTTGGCGATTAAAAAAAGTGGCGGAGAGTTTATTGCCAGTTCTTCTCTTCCGTTCTACGCCTTTGATTTGAGAATTGGCAGTAAATGTAAATTTAGAAGCATTTCATATATTTTTATTTTTCGACGTTCATAAGTATACATTTTGTTAACTATATGAATAAATTATTTTTGAATTTTGATTTTTTTTCGACGGATACGTAGATGGATGCGACATCCATCCCATTTCATATCATATTCATGTTGATGTTACTTTGGTACATACGATCTTACGAATAAGCAGATTGGTAAGTTATTAAGCGATCATGATGATCAATGTTCAATTTGAAACATTGCGCATTGTAACAAGACCACTTCAAGATAACAGCATTCTAAACTACAGTTTAACTAATTTTGTTTTTTGAGTTCGAAAATAAATATATAACTTTCTTAGTAGTATCAAAATGGGGGTGTTAAGTACCTTGATTCAAATTAAGTTACACTACGGTGTGAAAGAATCTTCTATAACATAAATAACAATATATGGACTTAAATAATTTCATAGTCGAGCTGCTTGTTACTCAAATGCTGATAACGTTTATTTACGTTATAATATTGCCAGCACGGGTTTCAACAATATTATGATTTAGGGACATTTACGATAATAACACTGGCATTTCTATGAGAATAATATACTGACTGAAATTCTCCGATTTACAAGATTTAAATCGAATAAACCAAAAGTATTAACGGTTTAAAATAGATTTGACTTTGACATTGTTAGTTTATAAGCGCTGTGATAGATAATGACAATGACAGCTGACAGTAACGCCATTGCTCCGACATTTTTAATTTGCTATTTCGACTGGTACAAGATTTAAATCGAATAAAAAACAAAAAAACCAAAAAGGTATTAACGGTTTAAAATAAAAAAAGATCCTTGCATTGTTGACAGGTTGTTAGTTTATAATCGCTTTGTGTAACAAGATATTTTTATAGAGTGGATGATGCAACCACAATGACTATCCTAGTACCGATAACTCGCCATTGTCTCCGACTTCTTAATTTGCCATTTCGACTGGTACAAATAAAGGGGGGGGCAGCTGGCCGACCCGTACCCACACCCTAGCGGCTGGGTCTTTGTTGAATATATATTGCTCAGCGCCGACGGTGCGCATGTGGTCGGCATGACACTAAATTCAGCCTAAAACTAGACTTTTAATTAAGTACAATTGCATTCGATATGTGCTATTTACGATCTACAAATTTCTTTATCTACTTTTCGGATTTCCCATTCTCGATTCCCCGGCGACTAAAACTTTGCATTCGGAGAAAAAAACCTAGATCAAAAGGGCCACTACTTTGTTTAGTAGAAGTAATGTAATTCAGAACAAGAATATAAGGCAGAAGGTTCACGTAATGTGACTCTCTAGTTATACACACTTACTGTACCAAATAGCTGGTCAGTGCGTTTTAAAAACCTAGTATATACTCGTTTCGTTTTCCTTAGTAGTATAGGTCCGTTAATGTTTAACGTAAGCTTTTATAGCTATAGATACGTAACCATTATCTACCCATTCGGACAAAACTTTTGTTCCATTCTCACGCCTCTAACCCTCTTCAACCGGTCCAAGAGACCCAACGTCCGTCCACTAATGAATTTATGTCTTTGAAAGGGTTATTGAAAATTAGGTAGACGTAAAGAATCTCAGTAATGTTAACCCTGCGTGTGCTCTGATTAACAAGGGGTCGTATTGTCCACGGAATTTCATTGTGAGTTTTATAGAAGTTGGCGGGTTAAATTACTTTGGGAGGTATGTTTGTTTATACCAAACCTCTTGTGGTCGAATAATTAATTAAGCAAAATTATTTAATAAAACAAATGAATTTAACTTACAACTTACAAAGGAATGTATTTACCATCACTTAAAGAAAATTAAATATTCTATCATGCGTCTATACCAAGTACTTTTTAGGAAGTCTGACTTCACTTCACTTGACTTAAACAATAAATGAAAAACCGATGATGTGGTCCACAAATCAAAGTCATGGCCAGCAAGTAATCGCTATCAATAACCGCATAATAAACAATATAAACCGCTGAAACCTATATTGAGCTACATTTAGAGCGATTTGCTACACAAATCTGATACAAATTGTTGCCCACTATTTTGGCGGTAAATAAGTCAACGTCTTAAGACCGCGTGGTTACGAGGGTCCAATGACAGCTTGACCGCTAAGTACCCTTCTTAGATTAATGGGCTTAGCCTATTTGTAACTAGTGTAGGCTTTTGACTTTACCTGTTGGGTTCGATTTTAAATCAATGAGGCACGGACTAGGGGAAAAACAAAAGACGACGCGTTTCCTTTGATTGGATTTGTCAAATGGAAAGATGGATCGTATGGCGTGTTTGGGCTTGGACTGGAGATAGTATTGATCAATCATAATTAAACGTAATGCGTCTTTGTTTCGTTTTAAGTCTCTTCTAGGCTTATACGTACTGTATGTCATCATCAATAAATTAAAGTTTTACATTTCTCCATTAAGACCGAACAATGAAAATATCAGTTTTATTGCCGCCCACCACCACTGTGTGTGGTTGCCTGGAAGAGATCGCTCGAAAGCGATAGGCTGCCAGTTGTCCTTCTTTTTATTCAATGGTTTCAATTGTACTCTATTTCTTGCAACAAAGTGTAAATAAAAATAATAAATAAATATGTGGAACCTGAATAAAGTGTTTCTAAACCTATTCGACTTAGGGTCCTTCAACAAAAGAGCGTACTAACACTCAAAAGCTGACAACGCACTCCCGAGCCCATGGGCTGAGAGTGTCCATGGGCGGCAGAATCACTTAATATCCGATAAGCCTTCTACCCGTTTGCCTGCTTTTCATCAGAAAGGTATATAATGAATTTTGAAATATCAGTTTCCCAACTAAACTTACCACCCGCATTCAAGTCCAATTATAATTGTTCCAGAATCCTCATTTAAAGCACCTTCTATTATTAAAATTATCTATGAAATGTAAATAGTTTTTAACAACATTAACCCAACAAGTAGTGGTTGTTAAAGCTTAGCGAAACAGTTCAATTTAACTGTACCGTAGTTTTAACCGTAATTGTTTAGTTTCGTTTGTTGAGTAGAACAATTTGTACTGTTTTGGAAAGGCCAGTGAACAATTATTATGCTTTCGTAAATTTTTGTTTGTAGTACAATGTAAAACTAATATATAAGCTTATGGTTTTAAATATGGTAAGGTTTTTAAAAGTTCGACTTATGTTTAAAATGTATTAACACAAATTATGTAATTATTTATTTATTTATTTATACTTCATTGCCATAATACACATAATTATACATATAGAAAAAAACCAAAAAGTAAGTAGGTTACATAAGTTACTAGGCATCGGGCAGCCTTATCGCTAACAAGCGATGTCTTCCAGGCAACCCTAAAATGGAACAATAGAAAAAAAATAAACACCTACAGAGGGTAAAGTACAAGAGATGCATAATTAATTAACAAAAAGACACTAAGAATAACATGCAACTATAACTAAAATTAAATTAAAATTATAATTAATGAGTATGGACTATAAGTATAGCGGCACACTTATTAACCGTTCACGATTGGTGCACGCTTTTTATTTATCTATTTGCGCGTGTGATGATGTGGATCAGCCACAGCAGACTGTAGAGCCATTCATCACTATTATTATGTATACTATACACTGCTATATGATTTATATAAAATTCTCGTGTCGCGGTTTTGTAGGTAAACTCCTCCGAAACGGCTTGACCGATTTTCATGAAATTTTGTGTGCATATTGGGTATGTCTGAGAATCCGACAACATCTATTTTTCATCCCCCTAAATTGTAAGGGTAGTCCACGACTAGCTTTTAATATTTAGACAAAACTTTTTGTTTTAATTTTTTTATGATACAACATGCCAAAATACATACAACCCCTAATTTTCACCCCTCAACAATCAACCCCTATTTTTTATTATAAATGATATACATGGCAAAACAACGTTTGCCAGGTCAGCTAGTGATTTATGTAATTAGAAATATACCACCAAATACAATAGCTACTTATGTACAAACTCATACTTCGACGTCATATGTTTAATAATGTTCAAGTGCCCTTCCTTCCTTTCGTATGAGTGTGTTTCTTTTTTTTAATTCAAAAATATTATTTAAATATATAAGACACTTGTTTAATTGGCTATTTAAGTACCTAACAGTTATGTCATATTCATGTAACTATGAGTTTTGTGTGTTGCAATAAATAAGTCTAACTCACGTACGAAAATACCGCGTAATATTATTTCACGCGCACACGCTGGCTCTGCGTCCGCAAAAGTGTCTTGGCCTCCGAACAGTACTTCCCAATAAATTATACCGTGAATTGTTAAACTCTGCTTTTGAAAGTCGGTTAAAACACGGGGAATTTATTATTTAGTGGTTCAATTTAAATCAGCTAAGTGCTATAGTCTGTTATAATCCGGACTGTAACGTTTTATGAATTTTCATTTTATTTGCAAGGGGGCGCCAAAATTACGGAGGTGTTTTTAATTTCTGTACCCCCCCCCCCTGGGAGAGTCGTGAGATTTATTCAACCCCTCCCCCACCCTCAATCTCACGTGAGATTTACAAAATGTGGGTTCTTACGAAAAAAAAAATGCTCGGCTTTTTTGCGACAGTTAAACAGAACAATATTGCTGAGGGTTAATTATATAACACAGAATCGTACTAGAGCTCGAATAGCAAAAAAAAATAGGAAGTTGAGCGTTAGGATGGAGAACGGGAGTTGCAGGATGGCCAGGGCAACCGTTTTCCTATATTTTTTCAACAGAAAATAAATTGCGTGATTTTTGGGAGACCCCCCTTCCCCAAGAGATTGTGAGATTTGACTGGACCCCTCCCCTCTTAACACGTAATTTATGGACGCCCCCTAATTGGTTTGAAAACAAATGGTGGCTTTTCAATAAATTAATTTTCGTAAGGCATTTTAATAGTTGTCAATAAATGTTGCTTTTTAATAATTTAAGCCAATTTGAATTAAAATTCTTTAATTAAAAACATAATATTACAATTAAAAAAAAACAAGAAAACTTAAAACTAAATCTTTTGATAACAAATACATGGCGATTCCCTAAATAAATGTTTACTCATGTATAGGAAAGAATACATATATAATATGGTAATGCCGAACCGTGTATGCTCAGGAATTATTTAACTTAAAAAACCCAAGACCCATCCGATCCGAAAGAATATCCAAACTGAAGTCAGAAGCAGAATCTAGTTGTACATAATCGTATTGGCATACGAAATAAGGTTGTATGTAGCTTAAGCACTTAACGTGTTTTCATTGAAACGCGTTTTTACCTTTATTTACCTTTCCGAAACGAAATGTATTGACACATCCATTTGATACTATTCACTGAATATCAGTTTCACTAAGAATTTAAGTTCGCCCATTTGAGTACCTTCATTTGTAATGAAAGATGAAATAGGTTTAAAAGAAAACCTTTGTAACTTGAGATAAACAACGAATTGTATTTGAAGGATCTCAAGCATATTACGTTATTGGCATTTTTCATTCCCTGTTTTCTGTACTCATAAATCAAGCCTAGGTCCAGAAGGATAACTATAAAATGACGGGTAAAATAATAAAAAAGATTTATAAAACATTATAGTTTTATTACATTATCATCTAAGATGTCGTAGTGCAGATCTGCTTAAAAAGAAATAATGTGAGAGGTTTTTTCCGCCAAATACATAAAAATAATCATGATGTCAAAGCGAAATTAATAGGAAACATGCAAAAAATACTCTTTTGTTTTCGTACACCGGCATTCAAATTTTACAGCGTGAAAAAAGATACTGACTGTCGATTCACATTTACAGAATTTCGCTGAAAATGGATTTCATTTGAAATATGTTAAAACGTTCATCCGACGGTTCATGCGTTCGTATGCTGTCAATTTTGTTCGATTTTCGAAATTCACACGATAAAAAAACAATCCCACAGCATAAATATTCATCAGAACAATAAAACATAGACGTAGGTCGTTTGATCGGGTTCCCTGAGCGGCACTTTTCAGATAAGGGAAAATGTTGGTAAAAATTTCCCAGCATTTGTATAATATTACCATAGTTTTCGCAGATAAGACGGTGCCCAAAAGGCATATTTATGAACTATGTTTCGTTTTGATATGCAGTTGTTTTTATGGTTGCCATAAAACTGGGTCAACAGCTGATGTTCATAAAAAATATGGCCGGCAGCGTGGTACATCATTTGTTTTTAATCAAGCACTAAAATGGCCACTTTCTTATCTAATTTCTTGTGGCCTTAAAAAGCCATGTTTTAGGAAAGTCTTCCAAGCTGCGCCCAAATTCACCAGCTATTATTGCCGCGTTAGTACAATACATTCCATTCCCAACGAAACTCTTTCGGATTATAAATCAAAGAAGACTGACCTATTAAAGATGAATCGAAGTAGATGCATATTCAATTCCTACTTTAAACAACAAATGGTGCTTTCTCAAGAATGTTTGTATTAGATTGAACTTTTTGCCGTCTTATACTTAGGGTCGATTCGACCAAACTTCAATTTATACACGAGTAACTATACCAAGAATAATCTATTCCATGATTTTAATCTCGAGTAAATCCATAGTCGTTTGTCCACGTAATCGATAGTATAATTGCGCTAGGAATAACAATACGCGAATAGCAAGAGAATGGTGAACGAAAATAAAACTCGGCAAATAAATGTTGTTCTACAACGGGACAGTGTAAGAGCATACATCATGTCAACTCGATTTTGCCGTATTATAGAGTGAAAAAGTAGCTTTTAACAGGTGTCAAACGACAACAAAAAGTTTTTATTTCTTGTTTGTTTGAGGCTTTCGTCTAAAAAGGAACTTCTGTTGAGCCTAGTTGAATTTCATTCTAATATTATAGAAAATAAAAAAATCTAAAAATAAATAAATAAATAATAAATTGTTTAAACGTTTCATTATACAATGCCAGACTATTAATTTAGTGCGTTGCGTTGACTTGAAATTAAAACACAGAATACATATTTGTGAAATGACAGAAATCAGCTGATTGGACTGACTGACGCCATTAAATTATTCTAGGAATAGCTGTTATTCCGTGCGAAACGGCGGTATAGTAGCTATTCCCGAATAAGCCCACTATTCTTAGAATTTGTAGTTGGTAAAACGTAAAATTGATTTACTCTCGATTAACTGACGATTTATTCTAAGATTAAGATTTACTCTTGTTTGGTCGAATCGGCCCTTAATCAATTATTTTTTACTGACAGGTCACTCGTCACTTATCAAAAGTAGCTGACGAAACTTACTTGTCTCGTTTTACCTTTATAAACATAAACAATTGCACATCTATTTGGTATACGTAAGACGTACCATAGTATATGTATATGAATAAGATCTTAGAATAACCAAAACTCTACTAGATTTTGTTACAAAGTTCATAAGAAGCATAAAACATTGTTTTACAAGGTAGCATTAAGTTGTGAATTGTTAATGCCACAGTCCGGCACTCGAGTCGATTTTAAAAAGAAAACTATTTAAGTGTGGGGCTTTTAAAAATTAAACGGCCTCAGTTTGCGTTTGAATTACAAACTAAAAGCGTTTTACTTAACAAGCACGCTTTTAATTGAAATGTAAAATAATATGTAAATATTTTAATAGTAGGTTTTGACGGAAGTTAATGGTTTGGCCTTTATTTATTACTCTGTGTATGCCCTACAGTTCTGAATTAATGTCGATGTGTACATGCATATATTATGTTATCTGCTAAAGCATTTTCATTCTTCTATATTACGAACAATAAACTACTAATGATTGAGACAGTTTAGACCAATTCAGAAATAAGTGGTATACAGTGTTATTTATTTTTTTATAGAACTGAAGGCAAACGGGCAGGAGGCTCACCTGATGTTAAGTGATACCGCCGCCCATGGACACTCTCAATGACAGAGGGATCGCGAGTGCGTTGCCGGTCTTTTAAGAATTGGTACGCTGTTTTCTTGAAGGACCCTAAGTCGAATTGGTTCGGAAATACTTCAGTGGGCAGCTAGTTCCACAGAGTGGAGATATATTTATTTTCAATGCTGTAATGGCATTTTTAGTCCACATCTTTCGTTATGACTGTCCTTCAAACTATAAATTGTAAGAGCGATAAAATGAATATGACATTCTGATATGTGCTAAACAAAAGGGAATAGAATTCGTTAGTTAGCCGCGCCGACCTAAAAATATTGTTCGCAGTGAAAGTAAAGATAATAAAGGTAATTTGGACCTTCAAACGTTTCCTTAAACACATCATTCGATTAGAAGCTTTGCACAAGTGTAGAGTCACATAAAAGCGTTTTCACAGGAGCTAAAAATATATGAAAAGCGTTCTAACCTAATTGTTCGGTCAAGCATAGTTAAACATTTTAATTCGATTTATTATATGATCATAATCTCTTTGATAAGTCACTAGAATGACCTTCAATAGGAATATAATTATAATTCACTCAGGTATAATTTATGAATGAATGAATTGATGCTTTTAGGTCAATCTAATTTTTGATGAACGTAACGTGCAATAAATCATTTGTTAATATTTATTAGTAAACATATAGACGTATTGCTTATCTTTTTTGTCAATGTTATGTCTTTAAATGATAATCGAGTTTTACTAGAAATGGTTTATTTTCGTTGTTGGCCCAACGAAAATAATTTTTCATCTAAAGAAAATTATTGTCTTTGATTGACATAACCTTTACACATTTAAAGAAAAAACTTTTTACCGGATTAAAGTTATGTATTATTATAAACAAACAAACATACAAATCAAGCTGCGCATCTCCCGGCTGCATCACAAAAACAAAAACAAGACACAAACAGTTCCCCGCCAGCCAGCCTACTTGCCATATGTAAAGGGAGTTACAGATAGAATTAGCCGGATCCTAAAACGAGCTTCTATTCATACAATTTTCAAGCCGCACAAGAAGATTCAGCAATTCCTAAGACCAATCAAAAGTAACACCCCATTGCAAGATGCAGGTATATACAAACTGGATTGCGACTGTGGCCTGTCTTACATAGGGCAAACTAAACGCAATATGTCCAGCAGACTCAAAGAACACATTGCAGACATAAGACATAGACAACACACAAAATCAGCAGTCTGTGAACACATACTAGATAGGCCTAATCACTACATACGCTTTGACCAACCGAAAGTACTTGCGAAAGAGAAAAGATTCTTCCCAAGATTGGTACGCGAAGTCATTGAAATCAAAAAACACCCCAATTTCAATAGAGAAGACGGCCTAAAATTGTCAAACACCTGGGATCCAATAATATCCAAATTAAAATCTCAAAAGAAAAACAATCCGCGAAAATAGAGGACACCGTGAGCCATTTTTGCCAAAACCCTCCATCTTTTAGTCGATACCAACTCCGGGGAAATAAATACAGATAATGCAACTTTCTCTACAGCTGTGATACTTTTTGACATTCAACACCTTTTGTCTTCAGTCACCGTGACCACGCACGCTGTAAAGCACGCGAAACGTCGGATAAATTTAAAATTATGTTAAATAATTGTAAATTTATAATAATACATAACTTTAATCCGGTTAAAAGATTTCTCTCTAAAGAAAATTGTTTACTCCCTCCCTCCTCCTTCTCCCCTTACTCCCCGTAAGGGAAGAACGGAACTAACATCATAACCGGCCCAATTGTCAACTAAGCGACAGGCGTACTTTTTTTCGGGGGGTTTCCTTTTAATAAAGGGAGGGGGTTTTGGGGGTGGACCAGGGGCAAAAAAAAAAACACCCCCCCCCGGAAAGGCTTTGGGGGGGGTTTTCCCTTCCCCGGCCCTGGGAGGAAAAAAAATTTAAAATTTTTTGGGGGGGGGGGAAGGGGGGCCCCCCCCCCATAAATTTTCCCCGGGGGGGGGGGGGGGGTAAACACCATGGGTAGAGGCCAAAATGGAATGGATAAAGTACGAAAATAACGTAATAATTCGACTGTCGTTATAGTAAGTTAAACGTATGTTAATTACACAACAATTACACAACAATACTGTGTATGTTAATTAGAATGTGTAGTGCCACTATTGGGGTAGGAAAAATAAATAAAAATATGTTTATTATGGAACATAAGATACAGGTTAGATACAGGTACTTATTCCACGTCATTAAATTTGAATCGGTAGGCATCCCTACTAATCGGCAAAGAAGACAGAGGGTGTAGGCCGAGAGAAAAAGCCGGCGTAAAAACTCTCGGTACTCTTTTAAAATAGCAAATCATCAGTCAACACTTATTTTAAAACAAGTATCACAAATTAATTAGAAGTAGCCTGTCTAGCACTTAGTCCCAGGCCCTCTTATCAACTAGATAATCGTTAACTTATAGTAAGCCTTTTACAAAGCTTTTCTTTAATACGAAATAATAATAATAAAATACACACCAGCAAAGTTATTGAAAAATACATCTTAAAAATACTTATTTTGTCAACAATTCGAGCCATTTCAACCAATACACTCACATCTCTATTTCTTCTCTTAGGTTCGTCATATTATTATGACAGATTATTTTGTTGCTCTTTATTTTTTTTATTTTTTTTTTAATGGCTCTGGCACGGTTTGTGCATTAGCCAGCGTCAAGTATAAGATTTTTTTTATAATTCGTGCTTGCCTTTTTAGAAATTCGGCCGTGTTCTCCATGTACGGTTTAAGCACTCGCCCGGTACCGCACAACCCTCCCAAAGGCCGAGAACAAATTTAAATTAAATTAAAACTTGCACTCGAACCGGGAATCGAACCCGGTACCCCTCACCTTTGTTGCTCTTTCAATTCCAAGAAGGTTTTAGCTTCGTTAAAAAAGATTCCAAATTCTATGTTTATTGTTTTCTTGTGTGCATAAAGTGTGCCAAATACATGTGTAAATAACAGCGTTTTCATATTTATATAGGAACACGTTTGTAAAACAAACACAGACGTGATTAGGTTATTATTGAATAGTAAATAGTTATATTTAATTTATTAGAAGTGATTTTGTATAACAGTTATTACTGCGTTTCATTGAGGTACATTTAACTAGAATATATGAACGTAAGTCGTAAATACTGGAACGCAGACAATCGTGGTTTTCATCGCTCGCAGGCTCTTGAGAGCTTTTGGAATAGCTCTTAGGCCCACTTCAGATCGTCTAGCCCTTGCGTTTGTTCGCTACCGAAATACTGCCATTTTGTTCTACATTTTATGAAAAAACATTATTAAGATGTTTTAAAATACATTGTATTGCTATACGAAGTTTTTAGTGAATATTAAGACACACATCTGTAGCCGATATATTTGAAATACGCCAAATGCCAATAATTTGAGTGGATGGATAGGTCGTCTCTGTTCTTTAAACGAAAACATTTTTAATCCCCAATAAGTCCCAAATATAGTTCTATCATACTTATATAAACACGTTATTTAATGTACACCTGTGTATTATTAATTTTGGTTAACTTTAAATTAATTAACCATTACGTTTTATTCACATTGGTAAACTAATTGGTTATTATAATATAACTATACATTTCTTAACCTTATCCTATCCTGATCAATCGTGACTTGTGTAATTCTTGTATGTCTGCCCTCGGATAAGGCCGCCCGTTGCATCCCTTATAATTTTTATGTGTTGTGTTATTTGTGTTTTTTTTTAACAAACGAAGTGTTAATAAATAAAGAAATAAAAATATAAATTGTACCTTACATATAAAAACTTATACACTGTTTATAGTTATTTGTACCTGTAAAACAGTTTCCAGCTAACAGTTTAGTAGTATTTATAAATTTTAAAATATATCATTCACTACTAAACATGTTCACAGTAAAGTCCTCTAAAGTAGTAGTTGATCGTCGTTTTGGCGCAAATCCAAGAGTCTACGCTACAGGTAGGCAGTTTGTAACTCGTTATTGCACACTAAGCATTGTAAAAAAGAATATCTTTTCCTATACATACGATACAAATTATTAATTTATAATAGTCCGTTTAATTAAAAAATCATATGTAAGTTATTAAAAAAAGGTTTTTAATGTGTTAATCCTCCCGTCGTAATGTAATTTGCTTGGGAAAGCACAATATTTTTTATGTTACATTTTGTTCATTTGTATCCAAAATACAATTTCAGCGTTCGGTGAAGCTTTTTTATGAAACTGTAAATGGTCAAACATGCTCTTGTATAATTATATTCACATATCATATTCTATGCATGTCTCATGCTGTCTATTACGAAGGAAATATTAGAGTGCCTTATAATTCCTTTTTGAAAATTGAATAATCATTTTAAAGTTTAATTATCTCTCGATCTATACCATATACCTACTTTTCATCTCCGCCTCCACTTTCAGTTTTCCTTTTTTAATATGATATTAATCTTATTCTATTTTACTATTACGCCCAATCTTAACATTTAAACATCTAATCATCATCATCTTTTTTTTTGTAAGGAATCTCGCTGTTGGCCTTAAGGGCCTTTACAGTTCAGCTCGGGCTGTTTTGGCGAACGTAGCTCGGCCTCAAAAAACTTCCAACACTGAATAAGGTTCATTATAAACACAGTCTGATTTGCTAACTGTCTCGTTTTTTAATAATACAGTCATTTTGTCTTTGTTCTTTCCTTTGTTCTACAAACTATCAAATACTCGTATTAATGTCATACCCTATACTTCAAATGAGATGAATAATAGCCGAAATTTTCAAATTCATAACTGCACAGGGCTTCTTGGCAGATACAATTTAAAATAAAATGTTAAACTAAATTTTACACAAGACCCATTTTCAGTTGTATAAACAATCAATACAATTTATTTCTGCGATACTTGGAGCAAAATGTAGTTTTCCTTTAACCAACACGAATGTTTCTTTATTAAAACTTTACGCTGTTCCAATAAAGCACAATTCTGTTAACTCAATACAAAATAAAGAATATCCTGTTGAATAAGAACTTTTTGACGAGTTTCTTGGCAAAACGCCGCCGAAAGTTGGCAACACTGGTTTTATTCATGCACTCATGCGGTCTGTTATGACACACTGTTTAAAATTCCACCAACATGCCGTACAATTCTGTGTTGTTGCCAGATTCAAGGAGCGCTCTCCCGAATAACTTGCAACAATGATGATATGAGTTCGCTTTTTGTTATTGAGAAGTTTTAAACAAATGTTGTTGAATTACTGTTTATAATTATAATGATTTGGCTTGACATTTTGTACTTGATGTTTGTTGACATCTTCATTCTTCATATTTTTAAGTACGTAAAGTACGCTTTTTATTTATATGTGGGTACGTCATACGAGGGGTTGAGTGAACTTCTAAAACATAAAAAGTTACCATGTTGATATCTATTAGTACACGAGAGACGCTTTCTACACTCAAGTCTTCTCAGTAAACCACACTTTGTTTTTGAATACAGTAATATTATAATATAATTGTTTTTCCTTATTTCTGTTGTTGCAAATCAGGTACTAGATTAAACAATGTTGCATCGTAAAACAATAATAAAAAACTCTACAGCACTTTAAACACAAAAGCGTACTAAGCTTTTGCATTTATAAGAACCCTGAGCTATAACAAACATTCGCACAAAGTGCATCTTATATGCAATTACAATCGGAATAAAATGTCTCAGGATTGCGGCAAGACACAATCGGCTTAGCTTGGCTTAGCCGCAAAGGATCTAGCCGTGGCTCCATGTCCGTTTATATTGAATTTTTAAGCTTTTTAAAACGAACTAAAGCTTTTTGTGGCCGGCTAATCTAGAGCGTATGGAAGTTTGAATAGAAAAATATAGATGGTTTAGCAGTAAATGTATAATATATGCTTAGGGAGCGTTCAATTATTACGTAACGAATTTTGGGGGTCCTTTTGTAAAACGTTACGATGCGGGGCGGGTATTGAATTACGCGTTATTGTTAATATTATTTTTGACTTTCCAGTACTTTACACCTCATAATGGTAACTTTTAAGTATAAAGAGTCACGAAACGTTTTACAATTCTTGGGTACAGAAAAACGTTACGGCACGTTACATGGGGGGGGGGTGTTATTAATCTCCAAAAATTTCGTGACGTAATACTTGAACGCTCCCTTATTTGGTAGTAGAATGTAATGCATATACGCTCATTATTCTTTAAATTAAATAAAACAAACTTTTTTTATGATTAAGCCTTTTATTGTAATAGCTTGTCTATAAATACCAAGAGCAGTAATGGCATTGAGATGTGTGTGACCCTCAAACTAGAAGTCGTGGGTTTAGTTGGCTATTTCTTTTTTTTCTATATGCGCAAGTGACATGGTGAGGAATAGGCATGTTTTAAACACAAAAGTCGGGTCAGTCATAGAAGGCCTTATTTATCACCTACTTGTGCTTAAGATTATAAAGAAATAGATATACTTAATAATCAGTAATGATCTGCTTTTTTGATAGAAGTCACTATAAAAATGTTAAAGATGAATATACTCATTTTTATTTCTAAATTTAAAATACAGTTCATAATTTCTACTAGTCCATTATTCAATGAAAATTTCTATAACAACCGGTGGAAATTAATTAGTAGTTTAGAAGGTAAATGATCCCGCAAATATACCACTCTACACTCACCTATTTCACCTGTAATTCCGTCTACAAAGGCCAAGCAATTAAAACCAACGGAATTACTGATTCTAATATATTCTTAAAATTGCGTTTGCAGTTTACACGGCAAAGAAATACCGCCCTTTGTAATTTACCACGGTTAAGCGTGTGTTTTTTACTCCAATTAAACATGCATATGGAAAAGGGAATTTTGAAAATGTTTACTGACTTAAACTGAAGAGATTGAGAAGGAAAAAGTTAAGGTCAAGGTTGTATGGTTTAAATATGAATTAAAATATCGAATAAGTAAAATGTTCTTGGCATCAATGACAATCGAAGCTTGCAATAATTGTGTTGCTGGAATTTTGTATAGTTGTACCTACGTTTTAACAGCTTTGGACGTTAATAAGTGACAAAACAATAAAAATTGTGCGTGGGGACTCCACTCCGCGCGGAAGAAGTCTTTTTTAAGACTATTTTAATAAACATTCACTTCAGAATAGAACAATAAAATAGAACAACAAGTAGACACTGTTTACTTCGCTGCATAGCAAGAATACCACGTGCATGTGCTTGGGATCTCCCTCTCTTTCTCTCTCCTACTTTTTACTTTTGTGTATTATTATTTCTCTCTCCCCCATTCGTTGGAATATTGGACGCTACTCGTCGCTAACGCTCGCGCTGGCCTGTAACAGGTATACTACGCGCATGCGTTCGAGTGCCACGCAATCAGATTTGCTCTGTCTCTTTCTATTCCCCCTCCCCATGAGCGTTGAACGTTTAACGCAACGTTATTGGATCGCATTAGAAGTTTCACTTCGAAAATATAATAATTTAAAAACCTTCAAGCTCAAGGCCTCATTTAAAGTTTAAACCCAGACACTCCAGGTACGCCATGTGCCTAAAGTACTAAGCCACAGAGGTGTATTCATTAAACATTGCTTTGAAAATGTTTCGTATAAGTACACTTGTGTATGTTTCTGAACTCATAGAACTAATTTAATCGCTTGAAGAGTTAACTTGGCAAAGCGGGTGTGGTCACAGACAACAGCTAGTCAAGGTTAATTTATTAAAATTATGAATTACAAAGTTTGCTGAAACAAGGCGAATTATACGTGAGCGCTTTATTTATTTCTGACAAAATGAGCAGCCAGGGTCGTGTGTTTGCCCGTCGACTGTGCACCAATTCATTAATTAATAGACAATATAATAGCCCTTATTATTAACAATTGATAATAGAAATCAAGTCAAGAAAAGTTAGATCTTAAGACCCAAATATAAGGCATTAACTGTATTTTTCTTATAAGACGTAGGGATCAATTACTTTTCATTTTCTTGTTTAAGTGAATCAAGGTGGTATTAATAAGTTTTCTGTTTTAACACAAACGTTTAAAACGCTCGTGTATTAAATGCCTGTCTACATGTTTTATGGTCGTATTCGTGCTCAGGTGTGGACGCTTTATAAAATGAGCGGCGACACTCTTGCATAATAAAATCTAACATTGTTTCGCTTTGAAAATTACTATTTTTGCATGTATTATGTTGGTTTCAAAATACGTTTTTTATTACATTTTGTTCTTTACATTCTCTTTTTTGACTGTGTTAAAAAAGTGTGTATTTAAAAACTATATACAAATTCTCATTTATTTAAATCACGTGTCGCACGTAAATTTTTTTCACAGTAATTATTAAGAATGAAGGACCTCGTAAACGATGAACTGTGAAATGGTTAGATGGAGAACGTATTGATGCACACCATGACAGCATCAGAATGGCCTATAGATGATTGACGCAGAGCTGTCAATCAAATACTGAGAAGCTGCGAATCGACTTACAGACCTCGTTATGTATACTGGAAATTTATATGTTTACTAAAAATAAAAATATTAAAAGGCCGGCTACTCACTCGCGATCCCTCTGGCATTGTCCAATGTCCATGGACGGCAGTATCACTTAGCATCAGATGAACTTCCTGCCCTGTTCTATTTTTAAAAAGTATAGGTTGTGTCTATGCCATAAATCATAGCAAAACTGATAAAGGTTAATTAAATCTTTTGATTAGAAAGCGAGATAACAGTTTAAACCATTAATACTAGAGCTACAGGTGGCTGGCGACTGTCCAGCATAGACAACAACCCTTATAAACACATACGAATGCTGACAGCGGTTTTAAAACATAATAATTACTTTTTATGTCTATTTATTTATTTACACTGTTGCACTAATATATAAATACCTTACAATTAAAATAGTTAAATAAAAAGATGCGCAACTGGCGGCCTTGTCGCTTTCGTGCGATCTCTTCCAGACAACGACTGAAAAAAATATTAAATTAGATAATGTGAGCGCAAAAAGTGCAAAATGTAGTTGTGTATATATACGTACAATAATGGAACAAAACAAAGCAATTAAAACATATTTGAAAAAAGGGCATATAAATCATGATAATTTCAGTTATCAGTTCACAGTTTATTTGTAGCTCTGCCGTGAGTTTTGTCAGATATTTTTAATAAATCCTACATCGCTTTAGATTTATAACCAAATTCAATTTTTTTTAAATTCAGTCCACAATATCTTTAAAACTTGCTACTACTAACTAAATGATAGCAATTATAAGACGTAAAGTAATTGTTTGAAGTAATATATAATAAATATCGATCACAAGGTATTGTGGTAAAAATCTGTTTTAGCTGAACTTTTAAGGAGTTTGAAGGAGAAGTTTGGAGTAATAGACAAATCTTTATAGAAACAGGGAATTTTAATAACTTTGTGGTGCACAGGACGAGTTAAATTTCAATAAAGAGACCTGCTTTTCTCAACATTAAATGCTAAAAAAATATCCAAAATGTATATGTATCAATCACATTTATCAAGCTTTACCAAGCTTAGTTCTGTTTAAAGAACATTGTGCTATAAATAAGGCTTATACACGATGTTGCTTAAAAAGGGAATGCTACCTTAAAGCAAGATAGAACCACTAAGACGAAATAAGAAAAGGAATATTGGAAAATCTCTCGCCAGTGCCGTTGGTACACACATGTGGTGCGTATTGAAATATCTTAGGGCCCCTAAAACGTGTTTTAGAAACATATAGTGGTACCTAGTCTGTGTTTTGTTTAACGTTGCAGTTCGATAGTCACGTTAAATTACTGCAAAGTTTAGGTGAAGTATTTTGGGGCAAGTGTGACCATTTATTTTTTTAAGATATAGCCAAAGAATGAATACAAAATATAAACCTAAATATAAACATTTACAACAGGAAAAATCAATAAAAACATTAAATACATTTAATTAGGTAATACCTAACGGTTTGAAAGTGAGGGTATGTATATGAGGGTGTGTATGTGGGGTGTGCTCCTGATACTGGTGAATTAGCGCTATGGATATTCTTAATACTCCTTTTAAGCATATTCCGCGATAGTTTAAACAAGTCAAGGCTTAATTAGAGGACGTTGTATGTCCGGGCGGCGCGATACAAAACTGAGTATCATTAAAAGTACCTAATATTGTACTTGAAGTACTTAGATTATTTAAAAACGTACGTTATCGGAAAATTGTGCATTCTTCGTAACTGACTTTGTGTTCTTATCTATCTTTATATAGAAAAAGGGTTTTAAATATTTAAATAGTCTTATGGTAAAGACACAGATAAGCAGGCAAAAAATTACAAGACAGATTTAAAAAATTACCATTAGAATGCTACATTATCCCAGTAGTGTATTCAGGATTTAGAGTCGCACTAGTCACTACACTAGGCTAACACTGTTCGAATGTAAACATATATAATACTCAGATATGTTACTACATAGGCTATATTATATTGCTATACTTCCAAAATATTATAAAAAAAATATCCATGAGCTATAAATAAAAATCAGAATCATTACGAAGCCGTGGCTCCCTACATCGCGGGGCCTCAAAGTGGTAAATCCAAGCCTGGTCCACGATGTACATAATCGGCTCAATTCTGGGGCTTAGGGAAGTCGATAAAATATGTGCTTTATTACGCGGTTGGTTTCTGCTATCGGAATTTCTTCGTAAATAAAAATACTCCGAGCTCTTGTTATCATAACAAACTTTCAAGTTATTATGATCTGATCAGATTATAGTAAACTATTTTATACAATAGGTCAAAGATTGTTTATATTGAACTTCTTTTGTGCGGGAATTACACCAATGGCGCTACAACCATTTTAAGTCTAGGCCTCAGATTTCTGTATCTGTTTCATGATCATTTGGCAAGTAGGTAATCAGCCTTCTGTTGTCAGTCACAGAAGGCTGATTATCGACTTTTTAGGTCTAAGGCAAGCCGGTTTCCTTCACCTTTCGAGCGAATGTTACACAGCCGGGGGTCGAACCTACGACCTCAGGGGTGAGAATCGCACGCTGAAGCCACCAGGCCAACACTGCTCAATTGTGCGGAATACTCGGAATAAAAATATATGTGACAACTTTATTGACGTTATTTTATTCAGGAGGTCTTTTACGAATTTCTTCATAACTATGGTTCAGCCTTGCGATTCTGTAACTCACTTTTCGAACTCACACAGCGGTTTTCGCATCGGCCGTCGCTCTCAAATCAGTCGTGAAGCAGTCATTTTATGATTTGGCATTCTGATAAACAATAAACTACAAGCTCCCACCTTTTCTGAATGCCAAATCATAAAATGACTGCTTCACGACTGATTTGAGAGCGACCGCCGATGCGAAAACCGCTGTGTGAGTTCGTAAAGTGAGTTACAGAATCGCAGGGCAGAAACGAAATACATCCGCAATATTCGGATCCGAAGTGCTTTGGTGAAAGACGTTAATGCGAATTTCGCCATTCTTTCATTTCGGTCCGAAACCTCGGCGTCCGTTTTTTGTACTGGCACACACGTTAGTAATTATAACAATTTATATCCATTCAAAGAAATGTAGCGCTTCAATCTTTTATGTCTGGGCTTCAGATATCTGTATGTATTTCTTGATTATTTGTTTTTGCTAATAGTCAAGTAGTTGAACTTTTGGCCTAAGACCGATTTCCGAACGAGTGTTAAATACTTTCTGTGCATAGACAGAAAGTATGGTATCCGTCCATCCACAATTTTTAATCCATTTCTTTAATTTAGTTTAATATAAACCATTTATTTAATTGAGCTTTATATAATCCAATTGTAAACCTTTATATATTCCATTTATTACATTCGGTATACATATAACGGATGGTTTTTGTTTTATTTGCAAACGACACAGATCTGGAAGGTTTATATAATGACATTGTTTCAGCGGATTCACTGTGAAGACACCAAACTAATTGTGCGTCTTAATCTTTAACTCGTTTAAGTCCGATAAAAACAGTGTTTTATTTAAATTAAGAGTAATTACGCGGCAGGTAGGAGGTATAACTATTTTAATCTTGGGCTATCCGATTCAGTTATTACCCCCGCGAGGCTCGTTTCAAATGATATACCGCCTCCGTCTTATACCTCAGGCGTTTGCCAATTTATTTCACTTTTATACTTGTAAAATCTATAAGATAATACAAAGATATGTTTTTTCGGAACAACCGTGGCATATTTCTGGTATAAATCTTGTTAGAAACACAACTGAACGTTTTTTAAGCAGCCGCGCACCACCACTATGTGGAACCAGCTGCCCACTGAAGTATTTCCGAACCAATTCGACTTAGGGTCCTTCAAGAAAAGAGCGTACCAATTCTTAAAAGACCGGAAACGTACTTGCGAGGCTTCTGGCAATGTGAGTATCCATGTATCATATATCCACTAAACATCAAATGAGCCTCCTGCTCGTTTGCCCCTATTACATAAAAAAAATCACGAATGCGACACCAACTTTTTAATCATCAAAAATGCCTCAAAAATACATTTTAGTGCCAGATTTCATTAGTAAGAACGTTATGTCTCATGAAGAAGGCATTATAGCCACCATATCTTCCCTTATAGATTTTTGAGTTATTATTACATAATCTAATCTCAATAGATTATCTTGCTTAGATTAGCCAAGCTTGAAAATTTCCTAATTTAAATTTATTTCATTAAATACCAGTCGCTTTAGGTAGTAATACTTCCGACGGTATAATAATTCTAAAATAAAACTATAATATAATGCATGAAGTAACCGAAAACAAAATGTTAGATAAAAACGAGATCGCCTTTATTATAAAAATGACATCACAGATCTTGATAAGCTAAATAAGGTTTTGTATG
This sequence comes from Pieris macdunnoughi, assembly GCA_905332375.1. Taxonomy (NCBI): domain Eukaryota; kingdom Metazoa; phylum Arthropoda; class Insecta; order Lepidoptera; family Pieridae; genus Pieris; species Pieris macdunnoughi. The sequence goes on along the minus strand of CAJOBZ010000012.1, from coordinate 4,950,885 downwards.
AACAACCCTTGACTGCAGCCAATCTGCAATGAAACAATGCGTTAGATAATATGACGTTGCACAAAGCTCTTCACAGATAGAAGGATAATTTGATTTTAGTTCTATATTTTGCAGTACAGCAGAAAATATACTAAAGTTTTCGGTTTAATCCAATGAAACGTACGCCATAGTATTTACAATATCTCTATTTTATTTAAGATCATATGGATATTGTTATTAGTAGGTCTTTTCGTCACTTCGTTTTTGGAGGCACTAATTTTCGAAAGTTGGATTTTGTTTGAACAAATTTGACCTTTAAAAAATCAAAAAGATTTTGTAATGTTTACAATTTTTTTAGTTTGTAAGCAATTTTTTGATAATTTCGAAATTACAAAAACAACCTGGTTATAAGTAATCTTTACGTAGACCATACATGTTTTCATGCTGCTTTCTGAATACCTGTCAAGTTGCAAGTAGGTAAAGTAGGCAGTTAGTGATTTTCTCTGAACTTTTCCTTCTAACTTCTGACAATTAGCTATCTTCCAATCGTAGTCTCTTGCCTTTGTTGTTTGCTGACGGGTGTTTTACGATATCGTCACATATGAAAAGAGGTTTCAGTAGTACATTACATCGGCCTTGGTTAATGGTACATAATAGATAAAATTATAAACAAAAGACGGAGCGTTTTACTGTGATCGATGACGCATCATGTCACGTGTCCACGCAATTAGACAAGCTGTTGACGAATCACAATCAAACGAAACGCGCTATCGTTTCGGCTGTCGTTATATAATTTTACCAGGACAGTTACATTACCGGCGTTTATGACCAGCACTACGCTTCATGGCTTCTGATGTACGTACTGCCATAATATAATGCAAAAGTTCATATCCCAGAGTCGGATAAAAGTCAATCTTACTTCCTCCTGCAGCCAATCCGAATGATTGTATTAAGAAACAATAACAAGAATGCATCCACGTTACGTCGCTGTCTCGCTAAGTTTAACGAATAAACTTCCATCTCCGTTGAGAAATTAGTTTCTTCCGCTGCGTATTATACCAGCTCTGAGTAATAGGAGACAGCGGTAGTAACAGTTTTAAACTTAATTTACTTATTTATTTAAAAAAATATCATGATGAGTGTTTTTGTAATTGTAATTCTGAAAACTCTTTCAATCTTATAAGAGATGTATAGGACTGCAGATTACAACAAGAAACATTACAAAACGTAACCTTAGTCGCTCGGAGATTCTGTCAAAAAAAACATTTATACGTGTAACGGACATAACAATGCACTTTTTGAATTTCGAAAAACCTATCTCACAAGGTCGGAAATAATAATAAAAATTCTCACATTTACTTTACACTTATAACATGCCTAATATGTAAGATTATGTTAGTGTAAATGGTGTACTAGGTGTACACACGTAAGAAGTGAAACTTCTTTATGATCTTATTTTTCGAAAAATGATCTATGCAAAAAATGAAAGATATATGCAACTTTACTGAAATTCGTTAAATTAGATAAAGTTTAACAAAAGGCTTTTATTATCATAGATATGAATACAAATATTTCATTTTACCTTATTACTACGAAATGCAATAAATGCAATAAATAAATAAATAAAAACGTGACGATTTGCTACAAAATTTCTCCCATACGTCGATAAAGAAGTTTCATTCCAACGCCGATAAAGAAGTTTGACTTCAAAAAGCAACATGGCGCGTAACCGAAAAATGTGACGCGTAATGAAAAAATGTTACACTAAATTTTTTTCCAACCTCGATAAAGAAGTTTCACTTCAAAAAATATGCTCTATTTTCTCAGTGTAGCAAACTACACAATACGCAGTAAGAAATTATATCTTAGCAAATGAATGGCTTGAAAATTTTTATGTATAAAAAATATTGAATGATTATAGTGAATCCGTTCATATTGATTATATAGCATTAAAATATCTTAAAACTCGCTTACCGCTTGTAACTTATTACCCCTGTATTATCCCGTCATGCCGTTCAGCAAGTTATGAAAGGTAACTTTTGTTATTCTGAGTATCCTTTCAAACGAAGACACGTACATTGTTGATGACATCTAGCAAATGTATAGACTTCGAATGAGACCCCCGAGATGTTGCCTGCTCCGTGACTCGACGATTAGGTATTTTGTTCTGGTAAAAATAATATTCTTTTTCTCATTTAAAATCCGTAATAAAATAAAAATAAAAAAATAATCCATTGGCGCTACAATCCTATATGGGTCTTAGGCTCATATTGCAACCGTTTCTTTGATCAATTTATTTATACTGTTACGAGCTAGGGGATCGGATAGAAACGCCGTAGATTTCTTCAAGGGTTTATTTTGAATTAAATCTACAAGGAATTTGTTAACACTAAAAACTGGAAATTATGCACTAAAATTCACTGAATACACACACAAAATACTGTCACTAATTACACGCACTTCACACAGTACTTGTATTCACTTGTCTTCACTATATTCGCACTTTGTCACTCCGGTGTTTATCGCTTGTTATCGCATTCAAAACTGAACTAATCGGTCGCGTTTCGGCTCGCTTATATATCCCTGGGAGCGATGTTCGAGAACTCTCTAGGCAGCAGCGCAACTGAGTAGCGATCGCACAATTCTAGAACGTGCGTACTAGCTATCTCTTTTGCAGATTGCTCCGTCCTTGTCGTACGGCGTTCTAGAGTGCTCGGTCTAGCTTCGAGAAGGTTCCGATCTTCCCTCTCTCTCGCGTATCATTCCGTCCTTGTCCCACACCTAGAAAATTCGTTCTAGAACATTCCTTCGTCAAAGGGGTATAACCAGGCCTGAAAACGCCTGAAAACGGGTTTCCTGAAAAGTGTACCATTCGACTACGCGTGTTCTGAAACGGCCTGAAAAAATGTTTCAGGCTCCTGAAAACTAGGGTAACATTATGTAAATTGCGATTTTCTAATATGTGATTGACCCTCCCCTGAAACGGTCAGAAATCACATTTCAGCCTGCTGAAAAGTTCTCTAAGTAGTGGAAAAATCTAAAAACATTGCAGTCGACCCGTCTTCGTAACAATACGTATACAATAAGTTCAAGCAATAAAAATTACAAACAATAAAGGTAGTTTTTTACTGGAGGCAATATTAGATGCCGCGTACATCCTGAACTTTCACTATGATAATTAAATGATTATCAACACCATATATCAACGTCAGCAGTGACGACACAGGCCGTTAAGCACATGACATGGTTAAAACTAGTTATTTTTAATATTGTTAAGTAATTATAATATTAAAGCTAATAGAATAATTTTTGTATGTTAACTCAATAAAAGAAAAATTTCCAAACCAAAATGTGTGTTTTGACCTAAAATGGCTGTAGTCAATATTAATATTCATTTAATCACTTAAATAACCGAGATAAACCTTTATATTTGGGTTATGTGAGGTCCGTACATCAAATAATTCAACTTTTGGCTTTCACTTTGTATATACAGCTTTCCTCTTATTAGAATGTATTCAAAGATATGAAAGTTATATGGTAATCCCATTATATCGGGATGAAATGGCTCGCTAGAGCTTTATATTTTAATCAAATTTCATAAAGTTTTGTTTAGGGTTTGTGTTAAGTGAATAATGGGTCACTGGAGCTATTTTACTTGATTAAAATTATGGATTAAAAATCGCCTTAGTAATCCCTTTTTGTCCTACTAAAAATCTTAGTTCGAAATGATTTGATTCGGCCGCGTCTTAAATATATTGAGATAAAAATTAAATAAGATATTTAAGTAAAGCAAGATCTGACAGCTACGTGCTCATCCAAAATCCCTGGGCTTTGTTGAAGGAGGTAAGTATGTAAATCCAAAGATGAGCAGTTCGTCTTTTGCTTCAGGTTTTAACACACTTACCTTTGGAAGTTCACTGCCCTGTTAGCGAAGTTCTACTAAACCAGACCAATCTGGAATTCGAACTCGTCACTAGAATCTACAGCTAGAATCTACAGTTGACCATGCTTGCCAATGTAGCAGTGGCTACAAACCATTGTGGGACAATAATAGCTGCATACATCGTCAAATTATAAAGATTTTAATTTTATAGATTTTCGTTTATACATTATGACATTTTAAAGAGACATTTCACTGTTTTAATAATAAAATATCCTAGTATCGGAGTAAGAAATAAAACCTTTAAGTATATCTTTGCTTACTTGGAGCCAGTAATTTGATACATTGTTGATGGTGATTTGTTCTTTTCCGTAGTCAAACCTGTATCTTAAATTTAACCACTAAGTAACGGAGGTAACCTGCACTCATATATCCAACTAAAAGGGCTGTTATAACAAGTACTTTTAGCCGAACAAGTTGCAACCGCGCGCTACTAATGACCACATTCATAGACATCTCAAAGACTTATATCGTCACACAAAAACAAAGTTTTGCGGGAAATAAAAATAACTCTTATTATTGTCTATACCAAAACTGAAGACGACTGATGTTTAGTCTATGCTTTCCGACTTTACAAACTTTTTTTCTTAGAATTTTGCTTATTATTATTTAAAGTAAGTAAAACATATGAGGCCTTTCGTTTTATTTATTTTTTTCATACTGGCCAGAACTTTATTTGTGATAAATTAATTTAAAAAAAAAACATTTAATCACATAGGTAACATAATGAACACTTATGACTTGTCAGTACAGAAATACATATTAATGCTTTTAATTTTACATTTACTGCCAGTTCTCGAATCAAGGGCGTAGAACAGGATAGAAGAACTGGCAATAAACTCTCCGCCACTCTTTTTAATCGCCATTTTTTTTGTTTTACAAAATGTTTGTAAGGAGCTGCAACCATTACACCATATCCCATGTGACATTTAAAGTAATTAATAATAATAACATAAATTAAAAACAAAGATTTGTCCTCTATCAGCAGAAGGTATGGTGAAGTAGGAGCACGCACTTAAATTCTCGTGGGAACAACACGCAAACACAGTCGAAATAACCAACATCACCGCATACACGAATTCAATTACGACTGAATACTTATACCTTTCCTCGTGTCACAAAATTAAATATATATTATATTTTAGGTATATTTGATCATTTTTAGGGGTGAGTTAATGATTATATGCATTTTTTATTATGACCTAAAATAGTTTTATTATTGTTTGAAGTACCCATAACACGTCACTGTTTTATTTATCAGAATCTAATCTAAGCGACTTTGGAAGCGTTAAACAAAAATAAACTTATTTCACAACTATTTTTATTACCTACAACTAGTTTTTATTCGTTTTAATTATTCTTTGTTTCTGCACTAATGACCACATTTACATACGTCACATTCATTATAGGTCTGCGCAGTAAGAATGAGGGGTGACGTCATAAGTGCCTTTGACCCCATAAAATAAAACTAGATCTGCGATTTTTCACTGTTTTTAAAGCAAAAAGAATTAATTTTGAACACGTTATAACGCAAGGCGTGGAAACAGTTAAAATATATGATTATATACCAAAATTAAAAGTTAATAAGTTTCGCTTCACGTTATCTTCTAAGATTGATTCAGTTATCTGTTTTTAGCAAAACATTTCAGAATAACGGATGCTCTCTAGTACACCACATAGGTAAGAGGCGCATTTTATTATCTTTTGAGTTAAAATTGGGTGCAAAATACACTAGACACTTTCCGACATCTACAAGACCGAGTAACCGAGACCTACAGACACTATTGCGTCTTATCAAACTATTAGAATTTCCATCATCCTTTAAAATTCGTGACAAGTGTTGGCCGAGTGGCTCAGCTTCAGCATGCGACTCTCATCCCTGAAGTCTTAGATTCGATCCCCGGCTGTACAATGGACTTTGTGTCAACGCGCGCATTTAAAACTCGCACGTACGCTGAATGAAAATATCGTGAGGAAACCGGCATATCTTAGATCCACCAAGTCCTCGTGTGTTGGGCACAGAAAGCTGATCTTCTACTTTTATTATTGACTATTAGAAAAATCAAATGATCACGAAACAGATACAGCAATCCGAGGCCCAGACCTAAAACGTTTTTTTTTAAGCAACAGAATTTCACAGTCAAGAATGATAAATGAGACCCAAAAACATACATCAGTAGATCATACTCCGAAGAGGATTTAGTTTATAAATAAATTCTTTTCATTTTAAATACTTTAAACATTCTAAAAATATTCGAATAATCTAATTTAATTCGTTTTCTTTCACCAATTCCCTGATTATATCAAATTTATGTGCAGACACGGATTCAATTTAATCAGATCGACCGCGGCTTGAGGAAAATATTTTATAAACTTAACGCCTATTGCAAGCTTAATCGATCCATTTTGGAGCATGACTGTGAAGTCATTGCAATGTTTTATTCAGCTTAAAAAAATGAATTGAAATATAAAATGTTCCACTCATGTGTTATGCTAACGGAAGGATGCAAGTACTTATGGCACGGTTTTTTCCCAGTTTAAGAACCCACTGCGAACTTAGAAGTTAAAGGCGTAGCATTTAAGTTGTATTTGTTGTGTTGTAAACCTCCATAATAACTATATATTATCTATGGATATGTATTATATGTTAGATTTCTATAGAAAAAAGAAATAGAAAATACTATAGTCTATGGGCCTTGTTCATAAACAAACAACAGTCTATATTAGACTAAGGAATTCATTTTAGAATTTTGAAAAAAGAATTTTACAATAAAAAAGGACAAAGCATTTAGCTGAAACCTCTCAGCGAATAGGATAATTCTTTCTCATAAATTTTTCCGGATTCATCGTTAAATATCAATTGCAATTGATCTTCTCTTACAAATACTCTATTTGTAAAGAAATCATTAAGCTCAATATAATACACAATATTTTACAAAGGGATTTAGATAGCTCAAGCATTCTCGCGAATAAACGTCGATAAAGAGGCCTAAATAAAGCTTGAATTGAGAGGAGATAAGTAAATAGTTATTGATTGCTATCTAAAATAATGAAGAATTTAATTTAAACAATGGGCTATTTGACAAGATTTATAAAACCATTTCAGATTATTTATTAGTGACTATGTGACCTAAACAAAACATGAAACATCCACATATTTCAAGATTCCGTCAAAACGCTTCTCTAGCAAGATGGCGCCGCCCCAGTTTTTTTACAAATTGATTGTTTACAAGATATTTTATTCCATAACGCCATGTTCTTATACATATTACTTATAATTAATAACACTTTATTAGATATACTGTAAAATATCCTATCCTCCTATTGTAAAAATAGTTTAATAAGTTTTAAAAAAATCTTAAATTGATTAACCCTGATTTATTTAATAGGATTACAAATGTACTCAGGGAGAATATTTTGTAAAAAGGAATCAATTTTAAATTTCTGTGACGATTTATGACGAAATGTTTCTAAGCAAATTTATTAAAATCATATTACTTCAGTTTTATTAAACGCGAATAGTTTGAACGTTCAAACAAGTTATAAAACGAGAATAACAGCGATAAGCAGAATTAAATTTTCAATATTGTAATTGAAAAATAATTAATAATTCAGTAGTTCGATCAAGTCAGCTGTAAATAACTAAACTAACTTTTAAATGGAGCCATTTTTCAAAAACAACACGTTTTTAGGTATTTTTCTGCGCGATGTGGGTGCATCAACCACACAATTCAAAATGAACGAAAAAGCCCTAGTATTTTGTTGGTTTTTAAGCAATTAAAACATATTATTAGGTTCAATTATCGCGCTCAATAATACTTAAAAAACAACGCTCATCACTTTCCTCCTGAACACCCTGATAGTGAGGGTGGCAAAAACGCTGTTTGCGAAATATGAATTGCCATTACCAAAGCTTTTAGTGACGGGACAAATATTATGCAGCACTCGGACCCTACGCTTTGAATAACATCACTATGGTCATTAAAATAAGCACCTATACTTGAAAAACCTTGATGCAGTAATGCAGTAAATATTAACTAGTTTAACCGTGAATAGACTTTTAGCTCTAAAAGCGGCTTATACTATATGATATGTGGATTCGAGAATAGTTTAAATTGACAATTCGATAATTTGAAATTTTTGCATTTAAAAGTGTTCAGGACTACGTCTGTCGGGTTCGATGGATATTTAATTTTTTTTTTTATTGATAAAAAGCTTGCCAACGCTCGGCACACTGATACATTGGTAAAAACAAACATAAAATACAATTTTTAATGTGACAAACACTTAAAGGCAAACATTACATACTTGAGAGATCATACAAATAACAATCAAAACAATTATTAAACAAAACAAACGTTACAAAAAAACAATTAAAATTACACAAAACTAACAATATAATATATAATTGACATTTTAGAAACTGCGATTTTTACCACGATCTCTAGATATAATACGTATTGTATATTAGTTGTATATTATTATTATTATTATCTCATTTGGTAATGACTTTTAGAATATTTTGGTTGAGTATTTGTTATTCTTATTTTTTATTTCATGGTTATTTCCACGTCTTCATTTCTATTTGCTATAAAATACGTATGAATAGAAAAGGTCTATCTAAGAAAGCTTCCAATATAAAATGAACTCGTAGTGAGAAGCAATAACACACAATAATAGATATTAATAAAACCGTGTTATCTGTCGTGTCCTTCGGATATTTCGCGCTCAATATTTCTTTTTTCACGAAGTTAGTCGATAAGGCAATAGTTTATAGTTTTATATTCTTGTATATTTTTGTTATACTAAGTTAGATCCCAACTCTGTTGGAGCCAACTAGTACCAATTTTTTCCGGTGTTACATAGGAAAAAATTGGTACTAGAGGGCAATCAAACTGTCAATCAAATCACGTTACCAAAACAAAGCCTTATATTATATATATATATGCCTTATATTATTATATAACACTGAATTTTTATTTCAAATTAGCTGCCCCCGCGAACTTCGTTTCGCCTTGATATGATTTTTTAGGCTACCTTTTTAGTAGCTACATACCAATATATGGAACATTTTTCAAAACACCCCATAAATAAAACTAAAATTTTCATTTTTTCTATCTTCAAGGAATAATTTAAAAAAAATACTAAAATTGGTTCAGCCATATATAAGATAATAATAATAGCATTTATTTTCAAAACTTAATTATAATAGATTAGAAGTTTCATTGACTTTGAATTGAAAAAAAACACTTTTAACATTATGTAAAATACACTTAACATTTAGGAATAATAATTTTTGGTTTGTCCACCGTTGGACATAGGCCTCCTGCATCCGGTTCCACTCGTGTCTGTCGTGGGCGAGGCGCGGCCAGGTGACCCCGGCGATAGCCATATATAGATAATTAAATTATTATATATTGACATTTTGTATGCTGCAATAATGTTTGACATACCCGATTGCGCAGTTATTTTTCATTGTATTATCTATCTCATGTACAACATTCATGGGGAACAAAGATATTGTAATATATTGTTATAATTACATAAAAAAACTATAAACACAATTTATAACTTAGAATTTAAGTTATAACTTGACGTTTCGAGTTTACAGCCATCGTGGCCAAGGAGAGACGTCAATGAAAGACAATATTATCAGTGTAGTTTTATTTATGTACAACAATAGCCAAAAACTTTAAATTCATTATGTTTGTTGAATACATGCCACAATAAATTGAATGAAGTATTCTTCCTCATATCGTGTTACGTTCACAACAAATAAATAGCCTGAACAGTGAATCAATTAAAACGGAGAACAATTAAATGTACGTACATTTCGACAATGTTTGAACATTTTTCGTAACAAGAAGATTTTTAACTCGCCCCGAGCTTTATATCAGGTGATATTTTTAAAAATTTCATCCTCCGACATGCCACGTATAATTGAAAGTTGAATTAACAACGTTTTTCGGCTTTATTTCAGCCTTTTGAATACAAATAACCGATAAATGCTTGATTAATACGCGGCTTCGTGGTCCGATGACGTACGTTACGATGAAAAAACGTGGACTAAATTTATTTATAGTTTTAAATTGACGCCGCATTTTGCTACGTATTACTAAATTAAAAATACCTACTTTTTAACTAGAATAATTTTTTTTATTTATTATTTGTGGTTTCGTTGCAAAAATCTGTTTAATAATTAGAATAATTTACGCACAAAAACTTTATAGTCAAACTGTATAGTCAATTTAATAACCAAAAGGCCAACGGCTCATCACTTACTAACGATCTTTTCCAGGCACTATATATCGACGTAGGAAAGCAATTTGCGAAGAGACAAAATACCAAAGTGACTTTTCCTGCCATTGGAATCAGAAAAAAAGCCGCACGAATAACCTGGGTCCGTGTCTCTACGATGAAAAAAATACAACGCCGTTTAAAACGCCCGACTTATATTATTTTTAGCAAGATAAAGCGATGTAGACCAAAACTAGTCATTTCAGACATTTTGCACTTACAGCAAAAGAAAATCTGCATTTTTTCTTTACAAATACTTACTTCTTCCCATTAAAAACTAACGCTACTACAGCATTCAGCGGCGTGTGATTTTTACATTCGTTTACACAGCAAGTTTAGGGAACCACAGTTTTGGTTTTTTTACCATTTACGACATTTTATTTCAACCAAACATTACATTACCAAATGACCCACTGCATTTCTAGATCTAATCATAATTATAAACTAATCTTACATCTTGAATTGCAATTAAAAGTACCCAAATACATAAATTTCCTGCATACAGCATATTTACCGCCTGTAAATTGAAAATTCCGCGCGTACATTTTTCTTCCTTAGTTACAGCGTTTAAAGGTTTGTGATTTAAAAAACTGTTTGCTGTAACTAGCCAAACACGTACTTATAGTAACTTTGGATAAAAAGTACATGCAAATGGTGACGGCAGTTAAATAAATATATGTTTCAAAAATGGTAGCAATATCATGGATAGGTCAGACACTATTAATTTTTTCCGAAATTAATAAAGTTTTTTGGCTCTGGTGAACAATTGCAATATGTCTACTTACAGCAAATGTGCTTTCCACGTCGAATATAGAAAAAAAGGGTGCGTGTACTTATGTACGCGCGTAAGAAGTATACTTCTTTGGCATATTAAAAATAGTTTTGATTGCATGCAAATAATTAATTACAATTAAATAATCAAAGACGGAAAAGGAGTCATTAAGTCAATTAAGTTCAGTTTACATTTGAAAAATTAAATAAATAATATTTATTATTATTCTCTTACATAAGTGTAACATAAATTCATTTAGTTAAAAGTAATATTATTATATATTTAGAACACTCTACCAAACACTAAGAAGTAGTTGTAGCTTTGGCAGTATTGCACAATATAAAATTAATAAATTTATTTGAAAAAATAATCAAAACTCCATTTGTTTAAAAGGAAGACAAATGTCATTATGGTCATTCAAAATTCTTGGCATACGAACCACGCAATTCATTTCTTTTTACTTGTAGATTGTCTTATTCCTATCTCGCTCGCGCAGCTATAACACACTCCCAATTTTGTGTCACAGGTGCGCGCGCATCGTAAAATTTCACTCTCATAAATTTTTCATAACGCGCCTAAAGAAGTATAACTTCAAAATTAAAAACGTCACTTTCTTGCTGCAAAATTAGAAACGATATACCCAAGAAATCTCCTGAACCTTCTTTATTATATGTGTGCGTGAGTTCCAATAGTGGATTGATATTAAAGATCTAATCGAATTAATGTTTTCTCTGAACAAACCGTTCGCGTTGTAAATAGGAACCCAAATTACTTAGAATAAAAATACAAGTTTATTTCCCTAAATCATATACATATAGAACAATATAATGGAAATTGCATAGCAAAAATGAGTAAAAATAAAAATTTGTAGAAATAGTTTTATTTTACGCAACCATGGAGATCGGTGACTGGTGTACACTCAAACCCATACATATATATTTTATTCTGTACTGTAAGTACAGATATAATTTACTTAGCCTTAGAAGTACATATAAAAATACTTTTTTTTTAAATATTTATTTGTATTTAATATAATTATCAGTGATTACCAGATTTCCTCTTCAGTATCCTTTATGCAACTAGTATTACTTGGAACTAATCTAAAAACCGATTTCTGAGTCGATAGTACTAATGTGTTGTCTCTGTCAAAAGCAACACCATGCAAGTTCTTCATATCTAAGATTTTTATCAAGATACCTTTTTGGTAATTATATAAACCAACATTTGAACAGATATACACGTCTCCATAACTGTCTTCAGAAATCTGTCTTACTGATATTGCCTCATTGATTACATTAGCAATTCCTGTAGCAGCATTATATTTATAAAGTCCAGTCTTATTCGAAAATATTATTTCATTATCATTACTTACATAAAAGTAATCAATTTGAAATTTTTCAAACTCCTTCACTTTAGCAAATTTATCGTCCACTCTCATAAACAATTGTTGATCTGGATAGTTAATATAAAACAGGTTTCGCTTATAAAAGAGACCCCAGATGTTTTTCCCCTTTTCTTTATAGAAATCAGCTATGGTGGTTACCATATTGAACTTGTATATACCATCACTTCCACCCAGGTATATATCATCATTCTTTTGATCTATAGCCACAGCGCAGCCATCTGCAATCCCCGCAATAACTGAGTAATCTTTCGTATCAATATTGTAATAAGCCAGTTGGAAATTGACGTCAGAATATGAATCATATACCGAAAAACTAAAAAGAAGAGTATTGCTGCGTCTATGGACATAGAGATTAAATGCCCTTCCAACGTGTGACCAGAGAACTTCTTTATTGTACCATTTACCTTCAAATTTTATTCTATTACATTCTTTGTCGGAAAAACAGTCGATAGAGTATGATAATAGTAATAAAAATGATATCAGTTGCAGGTCTGAAAATAAATAATGTTGCATTAAATTTTATAAACAGTTATGATATTTGTCGGGGAGTTCATCAGGGATGTATACTGTCACCGCTGGTTTTTAATGTGTACTCCGAGGCCACTATAGCTCGGGCTGTAGAGGGAACTAGAACTAGAGATAAACAACCTACGGTACGCAGGCGATACAGTTTCGATGGCTTCATCAGTAGTAGTCCTACAAACACTTATAAACTGTACATTACGTGTACTCTAATTTACGGTTTGACCATTAATAATGCAAAGAATAGGTAATTGTTAATGCGCGTAATACTATTAAATCTGTCATGGTCGTGGAACACTTGATTGCGTGCTTAGGGGCATGGGTAAATAAAACATTGATCGGAATCAAGAAATAAAATCTCGAATCGAAATTACTCGGAATTCTTTTCATAAACTGAAAAAAGTAGTATGTTGTCGCCACATGAGTATCAAACTAAGGGTTCGACTCTTACTCTGTTATATCTGGCCAGTTGCACTTACAGCTGTGAGGCATGGTTTTGGAGGCATTCAGCTATAGTTAACTATATTATTATAACTCTTCCATACAAATGTTTGAATTCACAAAATGTATGAATTGAATAAAATCACAAAACAATTATCCTATTCATATTAAAAATTAATTAATCCTTCAAAAGCACATACCCATGACATTCATGTTTCACATGACTTAATTGAAATAATAATTGAGATGAAAATTAATCAATTATAAACAGATGTTTTCAGTCACGCGAACTGTATTGGTATGAAATAATCACTGATGTTCATTTGACGATTAAATTATAATGTATTGGTTTCATAAATATTTTGGTAACGAAATGATAACAATCTACATTGTGCATTTTAATGACGTCTCGTGGGGGCCATTGTGTTTTGAAATTGTGTCAAATGGTCCTTGATTTTATTAGGTTAAAAAAAATTATAATACATTTACGCTTAATAAAATCAATAACTGTATTCATTCCTCTTATATGAACTTTCACATTTTCTAGAATAACAGCATCACTTTACACTCTGTTAACTGATCACATAATCTCTCAGTCCATCGTCTTCACCGCCAACAGTATAATCATACCAACAAGTTTTACTTTTATTGCTGGGAAGTAATCTAGATATTGTTTCTTCGTCTGAATACATTACGTTATCTCTTTCATCAAAAGTCAAACCAAATGCTCTTTCAATGTCAGCTACTTTCTTGACTCTATGATAAGGTTTATCTTCAAGGTATACTCCATCTGAAGCACAAATATAAACATCTCCAAACGTATCATCTGCTATCTGTCTCACGATAATATTATCACTGAGAACTATTGCATGCTTAGTTAGTTTTTCAACTTTATACAACGCAGTTTTATTTGCAAAATAAACTTCACCCATTTTTGATTTAAAGAAAATATCTACCTCAATATTTACAGCTTCTGCTACCTTAACAAAACGATCATTATAGTACACATACAGTTTTTGTGATGGGTACTCTATAAAGTAGAAGTTTCTTCGTATAAACAGTCCCCAAATGGATTTACCTTTCTCCGAGAAGAATTTTGCTTGTTTAGTTTGAAAATCGTATTTATATATACCATCATGACCGCCAAAATATAAATCGTCATTACCAGCGTCATAGGCAATAGCATAGCCTCCTGGGACCCCTTTAATAACATAACATTCTGGGTTTTTATCATCTTTTATTATGCTGAGATCACACGCTTTAATTTCAAAGTCAACTCCTCTTTTATTTTGCACCGTCTGACTAAAGAAAAGCGTCCTCGAATATTTATGCATAACTAAATTGTAGGGTCGTCCCAAGTTTTTTATGAGAATCTGTCGATCATAATACACTTGATGGAAAACGACGCCGTCGCAAGTTACTGTTTCATTAACGTTATTTTTTTCTGCCGAGTTGAGCGCAACGAACAGTAGTAGCAATAACATTTTATAGCGTTTAATTTACTTTTATATAGGGAGCAGAAGTTTTTGTCGGAATCCCTGTTTATGTTTCGCGAGGAAATTAGAATGTCGAGCGAAATTCGTTTTACGCGGTCCTCTGTTTCGCGTCACATTTCTTCATTTGTGCTGAAATAAAATGCAAAAGTTATATAGCGCGCAGTGCTAAGACCATTAAATTTTAATAGGGGTAGTTTTAAAGAGTTCATTTTACACCTTTTTTATGTCTTTATTTTATGATCTATTTTAATTTTTAATCCATAGAGCGTTCACTGAGACATAACTTTTTCTAAAGTGAGTCTTATTTGAAATACAATATTAATTATAAAATCCTTCACCTATAAAATGTTTATATAGAAATATAAATAAAAATTTATTCACATGTATTTTACACTTCTATTTCCATACATTATCTTTCACATAAATCGAATGAAGCGATATTTTAAACTTACGGTAAATACATTAAACACTTGTACATCGGTTGTACATTTCATTAACAATAACTACAAATTTATTGCACCGCGTATTGAATCTTGCTTAATAATGCTAAGAAAAAAGGATGATATTCCAATGAAGAATTCATTTATATATAAACAATAATTTGTTATTATAGTATACAATGGACAGGAAACACGAGTTTATTTTTATAATTGAGTCATTTTAATCTATACAAAAGTCAAGATCCTATACGTGCATTATACATTTATAATGACAGACATTTCAAAAATTCAAACTATATATGATATTATACTACTAAATATAATATTATACATAGTAATAGTGTTTTATATATCGTATATAATATTTCTGGTACGGAGAAGACACATTTCAGTGTTTGTCTATTGTAAATTTTTGTAGATTCTGTGCCTATATACAGATAGACACCAATTCTGTGCCTACGAACGAATACCCAGAAAACAATACATATTAAAAAAAAGTGTGTGTGTGTCAGCTACGACGCACGATTGGAGTTTACTCCTTACGAACGATAAAATGGCGATAATGTTCTGTGGCTGTCGACCATATTTTCATACTAAATGTGGTAAGAATATATGTTTTTATAATATAAATGTTTGTAGTAGTAATTAAACGTACCTACATCATATTCTATGCCCAAATAGGATTTTCTTTCTGTGACCAAAGTTACCTTTATAGTAAGAGAAGAATAAGAATGAACAATCTTTTTAGTTTTAATTTCACTGACCATTACTATTGACAAAACTCTATGGCACGCTAGACAATCTACTTTTATTTTTTACACCTGTCAACACTGACAATGTTGTAACGTGGCTGTCAAAACGTGAATTCAAAATAGAAAAGTCTGTGTAATGTATTCCATCTCATTCTTTTACACGTTCAATCCTACAGATATATATGTTTGTCTCTTTCTACATAACGCCTCAACTTTTCGTGTTACACATAACGCCTCAACTTTTCGTGTTACACTTGATTTTACTCCTCATAAAATTTCCGTACCAGGCCTTATAACTCAAATCGTTTCTTAAGGAGTAAACTCCAAAAAAACATAACCAAATGATTAAAGCAGGTTCTTGATAGAGTTAATATATCTGCATATATATAGTATTCCAATCTCGATAAAGAAGAAATCCTGTTTAATATTTAAGTATATATTCATGTCAAAAACTTCTTTTCCAAAATATTTATTATGAACCACAATATTATCTTTTCACAATGGAAACTGGGTTAAGGCAAAAACTCCATTATGAACGTTTTGATGACACTATAAACATTTAAACAAATTGTAGCTGGTCTAAAGTCTCGTTTGTATTATAAATTTCAATAAAAATATACTTCTTATGAACATACTGTAAGCTAGAGTATTTTTACTTTTATGTTGTGCGATAAACACAATATCAACTATTACAAATGAAGGCTTTATAAGTACTTATTATTATTATTAAAGCTTTATTAATCCACACAACAATTGGTTAGTTTACATTCCTTTATATTAGTTTTAGTTAAGTTAGTATGAGTTTTAAACAAAATTTAATTTTAATTTTTTAGTGGTTTTTAGTTTTTGTATGGCCCCTTTTAGGGTAAAAGCCTCTTCCATATTTTTCCATTTCTCTTTGTCTTGAGCAACATTCATCCAGTTTTATAAGTACTTAAGGCTCTCTTAATATTCCATCAATCTTGTATATGTGCAACAATTATCATTATATTTGTATATATTCCCCATATTGAGACAGCCCCGACGCACTATGGAAAATGGTAGAACAACGGCATATCAAAAATCGTTTTTACTTGGTTATTGACGCACTTTTAAAAGTGTATTGAATAGTATAAGAGTAGAACTTTAATATTATGTAAGTATGTCAAAGAATGTCTATTTCAGATCTGTTCGCTTCTTTTAAAAGTTTTGTTGTTATAAAGTGTAATACATTTTTATAAAGCATTTTTAATGGTATGCAAATTATAATATAGTAGGATTTATGATTATATTATAAAAAATAACATTAAGCGAAGGCAAAAATACTTTCACTGTAACTTCGTCGAGACTTTTGACAGCTGTTGATGTCTCCCGGTGCTGACCCTTTGATTTTGTTTTATAGCGTTATATATATGTTATATATATTCAAATATTACAGCCGCGTGCGTACCACGGTTTAGGAAGTTATCGCGAAAAGTATGATACAAGTCAGGAAACAGAAAACCTTAATCTATTGTGGTTTTATTGATAACAGGGCGTTTTAACTTCATTTTGTACTGATTTTCCGGTATAATTTACACATTAATATACATATTTTTTCAAGTAGGTACTTAAGTATAAATTTTACAAAATTTGTATTTTTTAACTTTAAATATTTTATGAAATACATATTAATAATCATACCTTTTAAGTACTTATTGAAGTAGGTATGAGCTTTATTATTGTTGTTTTATATTAAAGTAATGAAAAAATAACTTTTTATTTACTATATTGTCGATAAGGAAATAAAATAAAGGTCATTTCTTTAAACTGTTGTTTTGATCATTTATTTATACATACATACTCTAATAAAAGTAAAGCATCTGTACTTGAAGCCCTATTTAATATCAACCCTATTTTCCAGTGCGGCGTCGCGGTGCGAACAAAGGACGGTAGTACTTATAAAAAACTTTACCTAAATATTTAGCCACCTGGGTAATAGCGAAACTTTTCCCTCCATTTCGTATATTGCCCGCCAAAATAAAGTGTCTCTTAGCACTTCTTTGTTTAAGTTTAAGAGAAAAGAGGCTTCATTACAAAGGATCTTGAAACTTGTCTCAATATAAGAGTTTTAGAAGAAACGCTTTCAAGCAAAAAATATAAATTACTCGGTTGATATGCGCGACTTTTTCCGCGTAGAATTAGAATAAAATATAGTCGGTATATTTTTTAAGGTATTTTTTTAAATCTAAGTTGGAAATTACCATAATCGGTTAGATTACTTAAATGTTTGCGCATTAAAGCATGGACGATTCAAAGTTTATAATGGAAGAATATTGCCATAATAGTTATTATATACGTTCTTAAGCCTTTGCAGAGCCGGGAAAGCAATAAACTAAAATCACCTCGGCTGCTTACCATACTGCACTCAAACGCTTCCGGGATCACTTTTGCATTCTACCGGCGGCATATTATTAAAAGTTTGTATTGCGACATAACAAATATACACAAACTAAGTATTGTATTTGTGAGTTTTTTTTTAATCCTTATAGAAAACTTAATTCGTATATAGAATCTGTATACACTGAAATTATTATTACATTGTATTATACTATACACATTCAGGACGGGATGATCACTCTTCTACAATTATAAAAATAACGCTGTGTTATTATTGTAAAAGAACTTATACGACTTATTTGGCGTGAAGATGGATTAATTCCATAGATTGAACCCTACAAAATATCTATTTGTAAGTTAAAATGATTCAAACATACACATCATGCACATATATCTATTTCATGGCCTAGATTGAAAGTATAATTTTTTTTTACTTATAGAAGAATGTACGATATTAGCTCTTTTATATAAAATTGATTAATTGTGTTAGAACAAGGTAAGTATACAAGATAACATAAAATTTGCGCATTTTCAAATTTTACCTACTAAACATTAAAATTCCAATTTTTCTTTAATGTTAAGGGCTTTGAATTAATTCAAAAATATAAATTTAAATGTTTCCCTTACATAATTGGTGCCAGTTTCCCGGCAATTGTCCAAATCAAATAGAAACTGAACAATGGAAACGAAGGAAATGTGTTTGCTCCGTCTCTCATTTCCTCTCTTTAAATATTTTTAAAGGGACCTTTTTTATTTTGTTTCAACCCTAGAGTTGTGCCACAGATTATAATATATCTTATGAGAGATATATACGTAAGCCGTATTTTGTGGAAACATACTAATCATACTGACATTAAATTGGGTGGGTTGTTTTAACAACGTGACAAGCTGCAAATAGTTTGATAGTGGGGAGACGAGGTGTGCCAATTTTTCTATTCAGTGTTTTCCTGGAACGAGTAGGTGTTCTGTCCATAACAGACGTAGTCTGGCTAATGAAAAGATATCGAAAAAGCGCGGCAAATTCAAAAAAGGGACCCAAAAAGGATATTTGTGGATTAAACTTACTTGATACTTGATTTTATTTTATTATTTTTTACATTGATAGTAACTTTATTTCTATGAAATTAAATACTGTACGTATTTAGTATTTTACTATTGATACTTAAAATGACTAGCATTGCATGGAAAACTAAAACTATATTTTTTATAAAACACAACTTTATTCGGAATAATATAAATAAATAAATAATCCTGCGAAAGAAACGAAATATTATATCAAATAAAACAAAGTTTAGGCTATTATACCGGCTATTATTCGGAAAAAATATATAAGAGAAATAAAAATGAGTAATTGCATGAAGTATCAAGACAATAAATCAGACTAACCTAAGAAATTCAATGACATTCTGTGTTGCCATCCGAAAGTTTTCATATAATTCAATTATCTTCTTTCATTACCCAGACTCTACTTGATTTTTAAGTCTATAAAGCAGCTTTTAGCTCATACCAAACACAGTTATTCCCTACAGATATCCTAAATTTGTGCTTGGATTAGAATCGCAAATATAAAGACAAGGGTCTAACGTCCTAAATATATGGAAATTTTAGGTTCAAAGTGCATAGTAAAAAAATTAATTAACCTCCTCTATAAAATCCCTTGATCCACGCCTCATCCGATTCGAACAAAGCCTGTATAGAATTAGAATCAAAATCAACCCTTTACTGAAACTGACAGTATTCCAAAGACAGCGGCTATTTTCCAGTAATTTAAAAATATCCATACGCCCTTTAAGCTTAATCCTTGAATGGTTTACATGTTTGTCACAACGCGCACGTCCAGTCCTCCCAGTAAATCTTATTCAATGGCGAAACGTTTTGTCGGAACGAACGAATGAATGTGAATATCCTCCATTTGTTGGCAAATGCCTGACCTTACGCCTTCCAGACATTTTTTCTAAGGTCCAAGAGAGTTTTAGTGACGTTTCTCTGAAACAAATTGGAATTTTTATTTTTCTTGCTAGCAACATTATAAAATTAGTATATTTTATATAATTAAATATAATTGCAAAATTATTGCTCATAACTCTTAATATTTATTAGATATTGTTCTTCACTATTCAATTAGATATTTACGTAGCTTAGTCACGTATTCCGGGACATATCTTCACATTACCAAAGACAATTAGTCTTGCGCTGCGCGACCACATATTGTATGTTTTAGCAGAGTTTAAATATTGCTGTTGTTCTTATTAGAAACATATTCGCAATTAATTTACACAAATTTACTGTTGTGTTAAAAAAAATTTAATGAAATTTGTATAAGTTGTATAATTAAAATTAAAAATGCATCCATTGGATTTAAAAATATTTTAAAATGTTAAGCCATATGCGTTGGACTTTATTCATTAGACAATCGTAAATCAAATTCTTACTTCTTATTACGCGTTGTAATTAACACAAAATTTTGTTCAGTATTTGGCACTATAAAATTCTCACTTGTAATTCATGACCTCACACTCGCTTTTACGAAAACAAGAATTGGAGAGTGTCTGTCAACGAGCTGATTCATAATTTATTAATTATCTGTGCTACAAACACAGATTATGCAAACTGAATTTACAATTTACCCCTTTGCAGCATGAACTCGAAATGGGTCATGCCAAACGTCATGTAATTATATTATATTGTGATCAAAAATAGTTGTATATTATTTTTCTCGAACTATCACTAATATTTTTGATGATTTATATAATTAATTATTGTGATTTTGATATTATGAAACGATATTTAAATGTCTTGACAATTTGCGTGGTTTTGGTTGTCGCGGGTCATTCATAGTTGTTGTTTTATAAATAAAAAGATAATATATTTATGGACTTGTAGTTTAATTAGAAGAACGTGACACAGTATTTTACTAAAGTTAATAGAAAAGTAGCCATCTTGAAAGGTAGTGTTGCCAACTTAATGTATATTACATTGTCTACAGATTATATCCAACAATAGTTTTATCTAAATAAATAATAAGTGCTATACTAGTATCATACATTAGAACGCCACTTTAAAAAAAATTTGTTTAATTATTTTGTTTCATTTTTTATATTAACTTTTTCGCTACTTATCTAGTCTACCAAGTTTATATTTGTCTTGTCTCTGAAAAGTACTATTCACACCGGTGACAAATACTTTAATTAATAAACGACGAAAAAAATTGACGATTCAAAAAGGCTGTGTAACAATTTGATTATACATATGTGCTTACTTTGGCCTTCAAGTTTATACGCATGGCGGAGATCCCGTCTTTAATCAGTAAAACGTGTCTTCAGGTTAGAAGAAACATATGCACTTCCTTGTCTATTAAAAAGAATAAAATCTGGAAAACACGCAGTGATCCATACTCCATTAGGGAGTGACAGATACCAAATATTAACATTATTTTTCATACTTCATAGATTCGTATTATTAACCTGACCTTCTAACGTCTTAAAAGATTCTTAAAACACTATTACGAAAACTTTTTAAAATTAAAATAAAGTATTTTAGTAGGTTTATAATGTTTTGTAGAAGGTTTTGTGAAAGTCCGTATTTCTCAGCAGCACATTTGCCAAATAAATTGTTATAGAAAGCTAGGGAGGCTCTGTTTTTTATCGATAGCTCAAATTTATTAATTTAGAATAAAATAATGAATTGAATAGATGCCTCTAAGAACAGTTTTTTACACATTTAGATAACATTTATTTAATTATAATTTTATTGAAGTTATACTTCTTTAGGCACGTTATGAAAAATTGATGAGAGTGAAATTTTACGATGGATGACACAAAATTAACAGAATGAAGTTGCCCACGGAAGATGCTACGGCATTGGACATAATTTAAAAACAACATTCGAATAATAATAGAATTTATGTTACACTTAATGAAAGAAAATAATAATAAATATTTATTTATTTAATTTTTCAAAGGTAAACTGAACTTTATTGACTATAAAGACTCCTTTCCCAGTTTTTGATTATTTTATTGTAATTAATTATTTGCATTCAATCAAAAACTATTTTTAGTAATGCCAAAGAAGTATAACTTCTTACGCGCGTACATAAGTACACGCACCTTTTTTTCTGTATATATTTCTATTTAATTCCAACACACAAATATACAGGATTTACAATATTCATAACCTACATAGTAATAAAAATAGTTATTATTAAAAATTGATAAATAGAAAATTAAAACGAATTTAAAAAGTTTGGTCCCTGTGGCAGTACCTTTAATGCTAGTATTTCCTCCCTGTATTACGATACTTATTATTATCTATATGTATATAGTTTTATAGATTTTTTTATGAAGTATCGTTATGAGTTCTGTATTTGACACATACTGCCATAAGTATGACAAAGTATTGCAAACTGCCTTAAATATTAGTATAAAAATATTAAGATTTTTGTTTATGCTGGATAATAATTCAAATGTACGTTACATTTGTATCAAAACTGGACTTTTCGTATACTTGCGGATGTTATACGAAAAGTCCAGTTTTGATACAAAGTCATTAATATCTTATTAATCGATCACTCAATGTTGCACGCACCTTCGGGGATACCTATCCTACTAATTCACTTATACAACCCCTTTCGCATTGCACCAAGAAATTATTGTCTGTCAATTAATCTGATTGTTAACAAGTGTGAAAAGTGTAATTAAAAAAATCTCCTCTATCGATACCACAGAGCAACCCTAAACTACTAAAAGCAAAAAGGTTGCCGATGTAACGTGATGCATGGCGCCAATTTTTAACACTCACTTATCCTAATGTACTTGCTATTATTATCCGTGTGTCGAAAAAACATTAAATTAAATCAAGTAAAATGTTTCCTTTGATATTTGAATAATAATCGTTGTATCCATTTTTCAAAATTTGTCTTTGGTTTAATTTGCACATAACGAGTGCTGTTCAACGATCGTGGTCATTGAGAGATAATACAGAAATAGTTACAAAAAATACGGCAGAATTAATATAACATAATTATTCAATGTATCGATACTGTTTTATTCTAATTTTATCAAATCCTCCTCATTGTCCTTAAACAGTACAGATTACTTAATACAGCATAACATAACATTTGCTACTTTACTAATATTACAAATCGCACAGTTTGAAACATATTATCGCTTCAATTTTACTGAGAATTTTCTTTCTTCGTGTACTCTTTGACAATAATATATATTCGTTTCCGAACCTATAACAACGTAATAACAGTATTTAGATATTTAAAAAAAGAACAAATATTTTAGTATCCGGTTTTGTAAACGGTCAAAATGAAACCGGAAGCAAACAGTCTCTTAGTTTCCATCTATACGTAATTTAATAAAATATCCCAGTAACAAGGTAAAATGTATCGAATGTTATGACAATTGTGTTACGCGGTTTACCCAAGTAATTGCGATCTGTTTTCATAGGAGATGGGATTTCGGGGTAATCTTGACGGAAAATTAAATAAAGGTTGATAAGGCTACTTGTTGTTCTACCTTAAAATGTGGTTGGGAAACGGACGGTATTATTTATTATACATACTTAATATAAATTCGTAATTTTGTTCTAGGCACTTTTGAAAGAAAACATAAATACGGTCAATATTAACTTATTCAATTCAGATTACAAGTACTTTTCTTTTTATTGTTCTTAAAATCAATTTATTCGGCTTTGCCCAGCGTTTTAGGGTGACATCTAATCCGAAGTCTTGGGAAAACAATAATTGTGTGGAGTCCGTAGCCGTAGTTGGTCTTATACTTACCTTCAAATACACAGAAATGTGTTTGGCTTATACGTACTGACTTCAAAGATTAAAGTAATTTAAAATTATAAAAATGGGTAAAAATAAAAAATCTACAAAATAAAAAAATACAATTACTTATTTACTTTTTCAAATGTAAAAGTAAAAATCATTTAATCATGTTGGTAACATAATGAACACTTATGACTCGTCAGTAAAGAAATACATATTAATGCTTCTAATTTTACATTTACTGCGAGTTCTCAAATCAAAGGCGTAGAACGGAAGAGAAGAACTGGCAATAAACTCTCCGCTACTCTTTTAATTCGCCATTTTTTTTTACACAACGTTCGTAAGGAGCTTCAACCATTACACCATGTTCCACATGACATATCAAGTAATTAATAATAATAACAAAAATTAAAAAAAAACAAAGACTTGTCCTCTATCAGCAGGAGGCATGGTGAAATAGGAGCACGCACTTACATTCTCGTGGGAACAACACGCAAACACATTCATAAGTCGAAATAAGCAACATCACCGCCTACACATTCATTCGTTATATTAGAAGTACAGATAAGAACAGGTAACATAAATTATTAGAAATGCATTGGGCGGCCTTATTATTAACAAGCGATCTCTTCCAGGTAATAAAAAAGTAATACGGGTAAAGGGCAAAAAAACCTACATTAACAAAAAATAACATCAAAATAAGAACACATTGCTTGAAGAAATTGTACATAATAAATACATTGAATTTAATTTGTGACATAAATATTACCTTCATTATAAATGAAAATAACCAGTTTCTTTAACCCAGGTGGATTAATGTCTTTCGCGTAATTGAAAAATAACACCTCCGTGTGGCTTACGAACCTTTAATAAGAAAATTGCTTTACAATTAATCACGTAGATATAAAGTTTTGAGAGGTACCTTTAATATAATCATCTATTACTACGTATATAATTAAGATCGAAAGTAGTGAATTGTATTAGGAATGGGTTGACATACTTAGTTTTTGTACAGCCTTGCGATTCTGTAACTCACTTTTCGAACTCACACAGCGGAGTTCGAAAAGTGAGTTACAGAATCGCAAGGCTGAACTTGGGACGTTCCAGTAAAAGCACAGGGCATGGGCATAACAGACGGACGTCGTAGTGGATGGAGGGTACTAACCTATAACTTCAAATAAGTTTAAATATATATTATTACCATTTACCGTTTATTAAGAAGATTAATTAAATGTAGAGTACTCGACCGAATCACAATATAATAAACACATGTAAACGTTTAGAAATTGAAACAGCTAATATCTCACATTTAAACTACCTACTTTTTAAATTAGTTTTAATTAAAAACCGCAGGATTTGAGATAACTTCAAAGAAATAATGATGAACAAAAGCTTAAAGCTAAAATATGCTGTTAATATTTATACAAAAAGTTGTTAACAGAAATAAGTAGTGCTTAATCCTAGTTACAAATGCTATTTACTTAACTTGTACACATATAAATAAGTTACTAAATACCTCCGACGGCAATATAGTCGGGGGATTAGCTAAATAATATTATATTTAAAGAAAAACGCTTTTTACCGGATTAAAGTTATGTTTATTATTATAAATTTACAACTATCCGTCGGTCACCGGGGCCACGCACGCTAATACCTCGCGAAACGTCGGAATTTAAAATTATGTCAAATAGTTGTAAATTTACAATAATAAACATAACTTTAGTCCGTAAAAAGGGTTTTGATTAGAATCAAAGACAATACTAAATAATATGTATTTAAAAAAAAGCATTGACATTTTTATATATATAATAACCTAAACTAAAATATCTCTTACAAATAACCATTACTTTCTGTTTCGTTCTTATCCGGTAAATTTATATCTATTACAAAAGACATTTATTAAATTACTTTACGTATTCTGTTTACATTCAATTTTAGATTGCGGCGATCTTTATCAAGTAATTAGCTGCGTGAAAGAAATTGTCTTTTGATATCATGAATGGAAATTTATGAGATACAGAGGGGAATGATGTTAAATAAATAAAAGTACAATATGTTTAAAAAATATTATGTAAAATAAAAATAATTTTATTTATTTATAAGTTCTAAAACAACGTGTATGCATAAAATTATACAATAAAATATGACATCACAAATTTTACACACATACATATCAATCATAAACGCTTTGTATATTAGATACAGGTTCAAATGCTACTTTAAAATATCACTTATATAATAATAAAATAATATACATTGAAATAAATAACTAAACTTAACATAAACTAAAATATATCATTAAAAGGAGTCCCTTTAGGCAAGGTTCCGAAGATACTGGGAGCGTTCCCCCTTTGAATTGCTTTCTTCGCAATTCTTTGTCCGAGGTAGCTGCCAGATCTTCGGTCTCCTGTGATGTCGACTAACCTTTTTGAAATTTCTTTAAAAAGCCTTAAAGCGCTAGGACCCCACGGACCAAGGGTCTCGACACCGAATGGGACAAAATCATATTCTGAGCCTAGACCCATGTACTTGCATGCTTTATTTTTTTCAGCCGCTTCACAAGCCGCACCAGCTCTGTAGTTGGTTCCATGTAGATGGGAAGGGGCCAGCGTGTCTGTACAGGTTGCATCCCATACCAGTACCCGGCCCATCTTCCATGGAATCAAACTCATACCGTCCGGTCTCTTGCCATCGTCTCTTGCAATACCACTCGGCTCAAGTAGACTTGGCACGTTGACGGTGGCAAGGGAAGGGTATTAATTTTGTGATCGAGTTAATAAGTTGCTCGCCTGCATCACCCACAGAATGCGATGTTAAATCTTTCAAATGTTGGGGTGAGATTCCATCCAATCCTGCAGCCGAACCTGGTTTAAAAGATAAAATTGCATCAGTTACATCTTTGTTTCGAATTTGAAGGCATGCTTGCCCTGCTGTTGGTGGGTCGAGAAAATATGGGTTTACTGGAGCTGGGGGATGTTTTGTCCGTAATGCCTCAAGGGTGTCAGGGGTATCTGGCGATAGCACGTCATTGGAGAACAAAACGCGAGCGGCACCTTTAAGATCTCCGTCACAAATTTTGTTCTCGATGAGTTTTTTGCGATTAAATGGGGCATCATGTTTAATTAGAGGTGCGGGAGAAGGTGAGGAACTTACAGCACAGTTATTCTTTATCTTTTGTGTCAGGGATAAATTCGGTTCATCAGTTTTTATTATGTGTAGTGTACTGTATGAAAATAAAAATAGGTTCTGCAAAAAAAAAAAAAATAATAATAATAATATTATGTTCTGTTTAAAATAATTTTATATAAATTTAATTCATAGATTCATACAAAATACTGGTGGCGAAATTGTTTCTAGTACAAATCTTACTCATGCATTATTAATTAACTATTGATTTAATTATAAAACTGTCAAGTCATATTTCCTACTTGGTTCCAGATTTTCATTCTATTCACAATGTAACTCGCACAAGATGCTAAGTTAATCTAAGTTTGATTAAAGAAGTTGAGGAATCATTGATAGCGAACAGTATAACACACTAAGTTACTTGTTCATCTATTTCTAGTTTAAATGTAAACTAACTTGTTACATTCCGATATAAATGTTGTAATACATTGTTGAATATATTGTTATTACGTCACGAAGGGGTTTAACTGTTAGCCTAGTGCTCGTCATTGAAGGTATTACGCGTTAAACCTCGAAAGAAAAATTTTACTTTTAAAAATTACTCAGTATTAAACATCAATATTTCATACCGTAAAGGCCTACACTTTTTAAAAGGACCCTGATGTATTCACGTTAAAGCCTAGCAAATGCAAGTTTCGTAATTAGACCAAAGCCCCATAGGGGCATTGACCTTGGCTTGGACACTGCTGCCTCTAAGAGCCGGATATACCCGGATCACGGACGTGCGGGTTTCCTTCATTAGAGGTGTATACATACAGTAGGATAATCGTAAAATAATATTGTTTTATGAAAAGTGTTTTAAATTATTAAATATAGAATTTAAAAAGCCTTTAAGAAATAGAATAATAAATACGAAAGTGTATGTTTGTTTTTTGCATTCTTATGAACGTTGTTTTTTTGTTTGGTTTTAGAGAGGTATGAGGTGTACATGTAGTAGTACAACTTATAAATTTATAGGTCAGATCCTATAAAACCTATATATATATATATATATATATATATATATATATATATATATATATATCTATATATATCTTTGAGTAAAAAAATTTGAGGAGTGTAATTTCTTAGAATGATTAAAAACGTACCTTAATCCCAGTGGAGAATTCAAGAAAGCTTATGAAGATTTATATAATTTTCAGGTTTTTAATCTAACTTCGCTTAGTTAATTTAATTGGGAGCCAGTGGAGTGCATAATATCGCTTTGTGCCAGTCCTTAAGTCTGTCTGTCCACTCTTATTTGGTTGACCTGGATTCTATAGTTTATATAAAGATTGGGGAACACCGGGTGTTCATTAGGGCTTATGAATTCAATTCGGTGAAGACACCCAGTGAAATAAATATTTTAACATTTACTGGAAGGATGTATAGTATTTATAATGAATTAATATGTGCTTTTTCTTAATTAAATTTTGTAATTATATGCGTATTAGTAAATTGTGTAAGGTCTAGTTGATCTAGTTCTTAGTAGATCTTAGGGTAGGAAATTAAACACTCCAATAATGCCTTGGTTCACTATAATTCACTTCACTAACTTTACATAAACTGTATAACTTTAATCTTAAAAAAAAAGGTTGCGTGTACTTATGTACCCGCGTAAGAAGTTATACTTTTTTGGCTTTCTTTATTTTTTTTAAATATTAAATAATTAATAACAAATATTTAACGTTAATAATTTAATAATATTTAATATTTAGTATATTATTCAATTATTAATTAATATTAATAATAATTATTATTTATTATTTTATTATATTATTCATTCAATTTAATAACTACGTATGTTTCATAACCTTTTAACTAAGTAACAATAGGTCTTTGTGAAAAGCATTGCTAAATTTCTTTGAAAAAATAACTAAAACTCCTTTGTTTGTTTAAAAGGTAAATTTCATTATGGTCATTAAAACTTCTTGGCATAGCTGCTAACTTCACGCATATTCTATTTCTTTTTACTTGTAGATTGTCTTATTCCCATCTCGCTCGCGCATGCTATAATCACACTGACAACTTTGTGTCTCAGGTGCGCGCGCATCGTAAAATTTCACTCTCATCAATTTTTCATAACGCGCCTAAAGAAGTATAATTTCAAAAAAGGAATTGCCCGTGGGCATATGTCACAAGTTCTTTTATAATCTATTCCCTGCACCGACTAGACCATCCCACTTCGGGGAGATGTTCGAGTCAATTCGTAAACAACCGAATGAGTCAAATGATAAACTATTGCACAAGCGTACTTGTAGCATGATTCTTAAGAATATGTTTCATAAAAATGTTTAGAATTTAATTAAATAAGTATTAAAAGCTAACAGTTGTAATAATTAAATATGTAGCAATGCTTAAACGCTTATTAACTACTCAAAGTGTGTCGTGGCCTCCCGAGACAAATGAGCCCCATAAAAATTCAGCAAACGAATTCTTGGTGTACCACAATCTTTACCCCCGTTTTTTATTCAGCGCAAATGTAACAAAGAAAAGAGAATGCTTAATCCGTTACTAACAGAGAGTTTACGTTGCTATAAAAACGTTTCGTTACAAATAAAACGGTATTACTGCTGTCCACTTTTATATCTGTCATTTACGTTTACGGTTATAGTCTGTGGAGGATGCTTCCTTAAGTCGCAGATTTTAGTTTTTCCGTAAAGTATAGCAGGAACTGGGTCAAATATTGTTTATATTTTAAAACGATTGATTAATATTATTTGTTTACTAAACTGTCCTGATTCGCTAAGTCATTTGCAGAGTAGCTACAAAATCAACAAAACTTGCAGATTAAATATTGAGGAGAGTTTTTACCAATTCGTTACTGTAGTAAATGGCGGTAAATGTAAATTATTTATTTATTTTATTTATTTACACTTTGTTGCTTTATGATATAAAAATTTAACAAAATTTCAAGTATAGGAAAGGCAACTGGCGGCCTTATCGCTTTCGAGCGATCTCTTCCAGGCAACCACTGTGAGAAAAGAAATTATATGTATATATGTGTGCAGACGGTGTCGTATATAATACTTACGATAGATTAGACATATGTATTAGTCATTGTAATTTTAAGTCAAACACAAACTAACATTAACTTAAAAGCTATGTTTTTACAGACGCCATATTCTGATAATGTGGCCAGCTGTGTGAATTTTGTTCTTATTCCCCAAATTCAGGAACTCGTTATCTATGGCCCGAGTTAAAAAATGAAATTAAATAAAATTGGAACGGATTTATATGTCTTTTAATATTGGTCAATCGTACATTACTGAAATGTAACAAAAAAAAGAACAATATATAGTAATATTTCTTAATATTAGGTTTTTGTAACGCTAACTAGTCAAAAGAAGATTCATTTTGATTGTCTTTTAGTTTGCATATTTAGAATATAGTTAACCTAATTTTGAATCACGAACTACTCATAATAAATAATTACCATTGAGAGCCATTAATTAGTAACGGTAATAAATTAATGTTTGATGTTTATTGTAGGTAAAAGCAGTTAATTGACTTTTAATGAGAATTGACAAAGGTAATTCGAGTTATGACGTTTTCATACGATCCCGTCATTCATTCGGAAATATTAAAAGATTTATCATTCATTCAGTATTAATAAAGACATTATTTTAACATTACAAGTACATATTTAAAGCACTATACTATCTATGAATTTTTTATGTACTTACTGTATTTTTGCTAGAAGTGACATCTGTCAAAAGTCGTCGATAATTGTAGTTTGAAATTAAAACCCATAAAAAAAATTTAAAATATATAATAATAAAATAAAAATAAAAAAAAAAAAAAAAAAAATAAAAAAAAAAAACAAAACAACCAATATTGTTTGAGAATGTGGATCATATAAAATCGTTTTAATTAAAAAATATTTATACTTACTTCAAAATTACACTATCTTAACTTGGATCAATGAGGTTTGAATTTCAAACTAAAAATCACGGAATACCTGAGGATGTTTTACTATAATATCCGAAAACCTCTATTCTAGCATAGCTAACACACAAAAAAAAATCAGTGGCGCTACAACCACTTTAGGTCTTGGCCTTAAATTTCTGAATCTGTTTCATGATCATTTTTTTAAATCTAATAGGCAAGTAGGTGATCAGCCTCCAGTGCCTGACACACGCCGTCAATTTTTTGGGTTTAAGACATATCGGATTCCTCACGATGTTTTCCTTCACCCTTCGAGCAAATTTTAAATGCGCACATAGAAAGAAAGACCATTGATCCACAGCCTTGGATCGAACCTACGACCACAGGTATGAGAGTCGCACGCTGAAGCCACTAGGCCAACACTGCTCTATATCTATAGCTAACACACATGGCGTATAAATCGTAGATCCTGAATTTAATACCCGCTGAAACAATTAAACTGTCTCGTGTGAATGCACGAAGATCATTAAAACAGCCGCTAATATATATCTTCACCAAAACCTTTTTCTGGGTCTATAAAAACACCTATTTAAACAGGTTCTACGATTTATATATCCGATTCGCACCGCAATTATTTCCATGCGTTTAACTACTGAACAGAGACCAAATGGAACACGTAGTAAAACTACCAAAAACCTTCTTTCCCATCCCACGAGACGAAACGGAATTGCTTCAATCTCGTCTGGTCCCGGGAGCCTAAGTTTAATTCAGACCAGAGTGAGTTAATGAGTTATAACGCACTTGCACGCTTCTTGTAATTAACATGTAAATACACAATTACTTTAGTTCAAAGTTACCTCCCTGTGGGAATGTACTTATACTTAGTAGTTCAATTTAACCGTTGTCATCGGGGCAATTTTAAGTGGTTATAGTACGAACTGTTAAGTACGAAGTTGGAAGAGAGCAAGCAAAGTTTTATATTTGTTGTTATATTTAAGTCTCTGTTTCTTTTTATTACATTTTCCGTGTAATAGGATTGTATATTACTTTGATATACAACGTAGCTCTACGGCGTAGCTCTACGGCGTAGCTCTACGGCGTAGCTGCTTTACGTGTTAAAAACAAAGTTGAAATTGGAATTTTATTTATTTATATTATCGCGCCTTTTCCCGAGGCAGAGATACTATAATCACCATGCATGCTCGTCGGTAATAGGTACTTATAACTTGTTCCCTGTCCCTCCTAGATTTTGTCCAGGTACGTACGACAAGGCCTACCCAGCTGGATTTCACTATCCACGGTTTTCTTGTATATTCTACTTATTAAACCGCTTCTCATTTATCCGTTTTACATGTCCAAACCACATGCTAACATTGAAATTGGAATATTGTATTTGATTTCATATTTAATTTATTGATTGTTTAATCACGAGGCACGTAACTTGCTCTACGGTTGCGGTGCCTACAGTATCCGTCCGTCTTTTAACTATTATGTGTAGCAGCCCTTTGTTTTTAAATGTGTGACGTAACCTGGCTGGTTACGTTAGCTTTTCAAAGACAAAGGTGTAGCTTAGAAGAGGTAGGAGGTTGACTATGTTTAAATTTATAAATAAGCCTTTATACCGACAATACTGTCCTTCACATTTTAAGAACAAATATATGTTCGTCTTCTTTTTAAATTACTTTTTAAAAATAACATGATTATCGAACTATAATTTATTACAGCTATTTAAGTAAGAAAAATGCCTATAAGAACTAGTATATACATAAGTTAGACAAACGAAATAATAAACAATTCAGTGCACTTGAAACAGTTCACACGTGTTCTTTAGAAAAATTACCCTTAATGATGGCCCTTTTCACACAAAACATGTCAAGGGTTTTTGTTCTTCAACCCTATTACAGAGTAATGTACGTTTTCGAGTAGCTGCTATTTGGGGGACGGCTCGAGCTTTAAATTTTGGGAG
Source organism: Pieris macdunnoughi (assembly GCA_905332375.1). NCBI lineage: Eukaryota > Metazoa > Arthropoda > Insecta > Lepidoptera > Pieridae > Pieris > Pieris macdunnoughi. The sequence goes on along the minus strand of CAJOBZ010000012.1, from coordinate 4,917,685 downwards.
CCCCTATTACATTCCTGTTTTTAGTCTTTGTTAAAACGCATTCGTTACAACTACTAATAAAACATTGGTACTTAATTGGTCTCTCATATTTAAACTTGATAAACTGTAAAATATTTAAAAGTTTTAATATTCATAATATTATGTAACATACATTAATCTACTTTGTGTTATACGCTTGTCTTGGCCTCAGATTTGTTCCAATGATTATAATTTAAGGCATTATAAATTAAGGGATTTCGTGCCTAGCAGACGTTAATGATTTTTTAGTCTTAAACATTTAACAGCAAGTGCTTTTGCACACATCATATCATACATACGATGTAATATACAGGTAAAATATTAAGTCACAACCGATCATAGTATAGTCTCTAAAAATAAATATACATTGCATACATTACGTAACCTTTACGCATCACTTCTTTAGTACAATAAACTAAACATCTAGGTGCCTAATCGTTACGAATGTTGCCCTAAATATCAAGAGTCCGTCCCTGTACTTTCAACGTCATTCCCAGAGCAATTTCGAGTATACAGAGGTCACGTTTTCACTTACTGCCCTGCGTTTGGATCATTGAAGTAATGGGAAAATCCATATAAAAATTTCACTCCTCCATTAACAAACAAAAATGGACTTTAATGCAATGCAATGGTGTCCAATTTAAGTTTGACTAGCTTTGCATTGTTTAGCTGTGATCAAGGGTCATGCCATTTGCAGTACATGTTCTTTCAAGCATTCTTTATAGTTATAGAATAATTTAGAGGTTAAGAACTACCTAAGTTTAAACGAGGCAAATTGCCTTGAGATTTCTTCCTACAACTCAAATGCCTTCAATTCCTATAGTCCTACAAGTATACTTGAACTTTGCTGATGTAATAAATGATAATTCTTTTGAAATAAGTCTTAAAATACTTTGTATTATATAAGAGGATATATACTTGTACCACCATTATGCATAATTCAGTATACAATTATAAAATGTGTGATTTCGCCTCGATTTTCCTGAAACCTTGTAACTTTGAGAGGTTTGAGCGTCGTGTCGTAACATGGATTTAATGTCGTGTAACAAAGACGTCTAGAATGGCCCGTATCTGAAATGAGCACTCGAAGGGTCGCCTCTTAACAATGAACACCGCAATTCCGTTTAATTAAAATTCGTTCAAATATTGAGAATAGATTTTTAACGAATCCTAAAACTTTTGATTAAATGACAGAAAGGTCGGACGTTTAAGTGAATCGTAGAAGCGTTTTTGTGTTGTATAAAAATAATTTAAAAATCAAATCTAATTTATTTAGTTGATACTTGTGCTGTTTATATTGAAAAAGTTGTCCGTAATATAAAACATTTTATGAATATATGGTTTATTATATAAAAGTTTACCTGAATTATACGTTTTCTTTTTGTATGTAATCTAAAAGCTGTATTGGTTTCATTTTTATATATGTATTTTTTATCAGGAAATATTATTTTCCTCTCTGGCGGTGGTTTAAGGTTTTGATTTGCGTTCCCTAGACAATCTAATTCTTGAAACTCCTTCTCATAAAACTTAATTCTATCACTCTTCCTTTACTGTCCAAAGTATGCTGCTATGGAATTCGCGCTCAGACTTTTAATTTATTTAAAAAAATTGATAATTTTTCTTCTGCCTCGTAATTAGATACTATGTACTTATATATATTAATTGTGACTCAATTAACCCTTGGATTAACTTTGAAATTTTTGTTTAGACATATTATTGTTGATGTAATTTTTTTCTTTAGATTTTACTTTATTTTAGCTATAGGTGTGTATGTTATTTTGAGGTTTTTTTGATAATTATTTATGTACTTATTGTACTTTACCCTCTGTAGGTGTTTTTTTATTGTTCCGTATTAGGGTTGCCTGGAAGAAATCGCTTGTTAGCAATAAAGCCGCCCGTTGATAACTTATGTAACCTGTATATTGTATACGTATATATATTCATATAGTAAGATATTCCTTCTGGTATTTATTGATATTCCTGCCTAAATTATTATTTCCTTCGTTCCAGGTGTCAGATGACATCGGCTACGTGATATATTCTGCACTGGGCAGCTTTTACATCCCGTCCTGCATCATGGTGTTTGTTTACATCAGGATATACTACGCTGCCAAAGCTAGGGCGAGACGAGGGATCAGGAAGAATCCAAGACCAAGATCTGTGAGTTTTATCAATATTAGTACGTTAAGATAGATTGCGAAACGATTTTGCAACGTGTTTAGCGTATATGACCCTTTGATTCGGATAACTGTCTCGTCCTAATGTTAAAATCACCCTGTCTTTTGATATACTATGATAGATTGGTGATATACCTCATACGATTTTGAAACTTAAGAAACAAAACTGTAATAAAAACATTTTGTCTTATGATACGAGTCTCGAGAGTTGGTTGAATTGGATAAGGCAATTAATTGTTTAATGTCTGTGTAGCCATGTTGTGTTACCATGAATAATGGATATTATATTAATAGCATATTCTATACTTATTATTTATTTCATTCTCCAGAATGACCAGCAAACAAGTTTCTCAAACGCGCCAAAGGGGTCGAACCCTATGCCTTCTTCGTCTTTAACGATGCCTGCGGGAGTTGACGGTAGTCATTCTAATAATAATAGGTATGTATACTGTAAATAAGCCCTATATATCTCATTAGCCGAATGAATAATCGGTTATATGCGATATATGTGTATTGCTATCATAGCCATTAATGAATATATCGTAATTCACTATCAAGAGTCGCTAATACAGTTTTGTTTTGATTTCGATTTAGATATTAGACAATGTTACATTATTAAAAAAAACTAAAAATCTAATTTAATAATAACAATAAATACACTTAATTTACAAAATAATTAGTACTTCTAAGTTTACTAAAAGCTTGTAAATTTCATTTAAGTTAGTAACAGCTCTTAAAAGATTGAAATTTATACGCAAGCTTTTTTAAGTGTAATAAAAGGACCTCGATCACGGTTAACATACTTGCATATAACCTAGGCTTAATAGACATAAAAATCTGAGCTACTTGCCCTAAAAATATAAATGAAATAGACTCAGGAAAACTACACCGTGTCGCGCTAAGACGTTAATGGACTTTAAATACAATTGAATCAAACAAATGAATCTCGCTTTTAAATGTTCCAGGGAAACACAAATATCGACAATAGAAACGCAGCAAGTTCCCATACCTACAGTGACATGCGATTTTGCATCTGACATATCCACTAGCGAGGCTGCCGACCAAGCTCCAACTCCTGATGATAGAAAGGATACACTCAAGGTAAAAAAATAATTGTATTGTATTAAATACCGAATTATATGAAGAGAACTCCATATATAGGTAATAGCAGACGGAATGATGTCGCGTTTCCTTTGATTATGATACGAAATGGAAGACGATCCCTGTTGTATGTGGAATAGAGAGGTTGTTGACCAAAACACGGCTTTATAACTATTGCTTTACACTGTCGGGCACCCTCTGGAAATATTTCTTTTAGATTAGGAACATTCGTAATTTATATAAAGAATTGTATAGGATACTAGTGATAGACGGATAATATCTGCGTATAACATATTGAAAATCAAATATAATAAGCAAAAATTCATGTATTACATGTATTCTGGGTTTCATTTTGATATAAACAACCATTGCCGTCTACTTGTCTCACAGTCACATTCTTCCTTTCATCTATTGAGATGTCAGATGTCAAACTTAATAGAGAAAATGTTTTTGTATTGTATTTGACTTTGTCACTTTAACTGTTCTTTAATTAATGACTCGTTATTTGACCATCTTTCTCCAGATTTCCCTCGTCCATGTAACCTTAACTCCCTACTTTCCCTCCCATCCAGCCCGATCGTCAAAATTTTAGGGAAATTTATTTCTGTTAATAAATTAAAGTTATAAATAAGATTCTCCCCTAGTCCCTACATAAGTAGTAAAATGTTAACCTCTTGTATATATTATTAGATGTCTGTGTGTATGTGTTGTCTTTATTGTGATGTCATTTTTGTTTTGGGTAACTCTGCTTAGATTAAATTCAATCTATCAAAATTATCAAATCTATCCTCATTGTGTGAAGACTTAGAACGTGACATTGGCGGAATTGTGATTTACACAGATGTCGCCATTATAAATAAAGTGAAGTGAAGTGACTTTGTCACCATTTATTGCAATTAATGCTACAATTTCTTACAAACTCAAGCTCTCAATAATTGGCTATAACATGTAAAAATATTTTAGAGGTGTATTGGCTTAGATCCAACGTACGTGTTAACACACGTACGAGGTTTAATACATATCTCACGTTCATGCCCGATACTTTTTAAATTATTATACGGAAAATTGTGCTCGAAAATATTGTTTTATTCTAAAGAAATTTAATATAGGAGAAAAATAGATGCTCTTTTATATAATAAATATATATAAATTAACTTTGTTATGCAAGAGCTGGGAACCCTGACAGGTATTTTTTGCTTAAAAGGGTTCCCAAATCTGACACATTGTAATGCATATCTAATTAAAATGAATAAACAAATTTTTATTTTATTAATTTTCCTAAATATCATAACTTAAAACAAGAACTATAGGATGCTGATAATGAACAAGTTAAAATATGTAAACTTCAGAATCTCGCGTAGTTCAGTAGCCTCTTTACATTCGTCAAGTCATTCCGTTACACGATACCTTTCTTCAATAATACTCTTCCTCGACGCTTATATATTTAAATCTTAAAATAAATTCATGAAAAGATAATATAATAATGTACAAGGCTATAAATGATTGTCTTTAAATATGAATCACTATTCAAAGTGCTAAAAACTATTCATTTTGTACTTACAGCAATAAATGCAACGAAATGAATTCTTTGAGTGACGTTGAGTAAACGTCTCTTAAGTGGGCATTAACTGCTATGATTCCTAGCTTAAGAACTTTAAAAACGTCCATTTAAAAAGCTAGTAATCGCAACTGTCTACAATGAACATCTGTCTTGTCCAGACGCCAATCAATAATCATTTAATAATGAAAATTTAAATCAGTCTACTTACTTAGATTGTGCTTAAAAATAGCTTAACAAGTTATTAGAACTTCATATTTTTTTTTAATTCAATGAAATCACATTTTTAAACATTTAATAAAACTACAATTACATCATTATTAGATGAATCTGTAATACTGCATCAAAGACATACTAACGTAAGCAAAAAGAGGCATCTCATATACCTCGTGAACTAATTAAGATGCTTGATACATACCATTTGTAGCTGAACTGCAACATTTTTTAGTCTTATTGAATCTTGACATTGATGAACATGTACTAAATGGATTAAGTAACCAGTCCTTATGTTACAAATTATATTTACGTCTAATACATATACATTTTATATAAACAATACACAGATAACGTGGGTGTTTATTTGCATGAATAGGTTCCACATATTAGAACATTGTTTATACATAAATAGCATTGCAATTGACCAAACTGAATAGTAAAATGAAGCCTGATTTAATTTAGTCGAAAGCTGTTCATTTTAATTTAAAGATATTTAAAATCCATCAAGTTTTTCGATGATTATTAGCAGACGTGCTTAAAAGAAAGTGGTAATTCAATTTTGTTTTTTTGCCGCGAAATCCATTAAAGGTTGGGAGTGCAATTTGTCTGTTCGCTCCGTTTTAAAAGCTTTACTCGTTGAAAGCTTAAAAAAGGCTTAATCTAAGAGAAATACTAACTGCTGGCCGGAATGCGGATTGTATTGGCATCTACCTGAATCGTGTTCCAGAAAGTTATGAATATTTTTACTTTATATTATGCGCTTAATTTTCACTTTGCAAGACTTTTCTCATAAACGATACTCTGTAAAAGACGGATATTGTTGTTTTCTACAAAAACTCTTACTTTATAAGTCATGTAAGTTTATAAGGCGTCACAAATTTGTCTAGTGCCAAACACTATTAAGGAGAATGATCGTTATGAATTATGCATTTTGTAAAATTATTTCTTGAACTCTATAAAAGGCTGAAAGACTAACTCGTATTTGTTGAAGTATGTGTGTATGACGCCTGCAAAATTTAGATGAGCAACGATCGTTCTTAAGTACGAAGAATTATCTGACAAGAATAAGATTTCTAAAATTCTGTTTTAATTCCAACAATTTTTCCAGGTGGTTACATCAGCTCAAGTAACGAGAAATCCTTTAGCCGCGTGTGCCTATAGACACTCAACTCTTTCCGTAAACGGTGAGCTTGCTCTACAATCTCAACGTTGCCGTGCTGCCAGCGTCGCCATAGACACCGACATGGTCTCCGAACTGGAGCCTTCGTCATCGGACTCAGGAGTTGCCACACGCTGTGCAGTGGTCAAACCACTCAAACTTCGAATATGTCAGCCTATTTTTGGTAAAAAGTCTGACCGAAAACAAGAAAAGACGCTACCCTCAAAGTCAGAACTGGAACCAGCGTTACCGAAACAGCATAAACCGAGGGATCCTGAAAGGGAAAAGAGACGATTAGCAAGGAAAAAAGAAAAACGAGCCACGTTGATTCTAGGTCTAATCATGGGCAGTTTCATTGCTTGTTGGCTGCCGTTTTTCTTTTTGTATATTTTGAAGGCTGCGTGTAGATGGTGTGTTATTCCCGGGAGTGCGTTCGCGATCGCCTTCTGGTTAGGCTATATGAACTCAGTTTTAAATCCTGTTATCTATACGATATTTAATAAGGATTTCCGAAGGGCGTTCAGGCGGATACTGTTCAAGTGATGTTTGGCCTACCTGTGCTGTTACCAATGCGTGGCCAATAGGATTTTGTTGGCTCAGCAGAGGGCAGCACCAGGTCTTTACAATATGCGTTAATTTCTACTTGACAAACCTAAAATTAATTTCACGAAGAACCATTCAACTGTTAATATTGTATTAAGTATATTGAGTTCTTGGTAAGTGAAATTATATTTAGTTCTCGATAAAAGTTTTAATAAGTACTATGAAAACGATATTATTGTTGAAAGGAATTGAATATGACTTGATTTATATTCAGTAGAAAAGTCTTTACAAAGAACATCTGTAATATTATGCACAAAATTAGAAACTAAATTGAACTGTCGGTTAAAAACTATTGAAAAAAATTGTTTTTCGGTGGACATAGAAAATCATAGTCGATAATAAACACTCAATAAATTTCTACCCGAAAGAAGTTACATTAAAATATTTTTACTGAAAAGTAAACATTGTTTCAATATTGTAAACCTTCGATGAATATTCATTTTAATTAATATTATTGTTCGAAGTTATTATTATCTGTTAGTTTAGGTAGATTAATTTAGTTGATTTTAACTACTGTGATCGATTTTTCCTACATATTTATAATTGTGTATAGTACTTATCATATTGTAAAGACCAGTTATAGATAGTAGAAAGTTTTTAAAATAGAACCTTTTTTCAATACCTTTAAATTATAAATTCATGTCTGAATATGTAAATGTCAATCAAATTCAAAAGAACGATTCAAATCTACACAGGTCGTAACCATAAGCTTGTCGCATACACACGTTTTCCGTATTCGATTTCCGAAGGCGGAATTCGATTTGGTCAAACAAGAATATTTAGCCTGCCCTGCTTTGCTCCCATTAGAGAAATAAAAAAAAAATACTGAGATTGAGAGCATGTTTATCTTAGGCGGAGGCCAACGGAACCTTAATTTAGTTGCGTTGTTTATACGCACATTGAACTTGAAATAAACAGATTTTAGACGAAATAATTAGTTTAGTTTTATGCTAGCGACAGAATTTCCTATTTTTTTTAACAACTTTATCTTTGAAATTATTCTTAAGAGAATTTACAAGTTTTTTACTTTTGAACAAATTTTAATTGACGTTTAAGTATTTCGACATAAAACAGTGCCCTACTGATTGAAAAATGACTGTGCCTCCGTGCCTATCAATGCACTTTACATAAACGCACCTTCATTAAGTACTAATGTAAAAATAATTATTTACGCAAATTCATTATATAATGTATTTTTCTGATTTTAAATACATTAATAAACTCTGTATAGATCACACGTAATCACGCAAAAAAAACGATGCGTTGTGATCCAATTAAGCATAATTTTATTTATATTTTGCCAATGAAAGCTGTTTAGTACAAAATTGGATAATATCTAAATAGCAATTTTATGTATGCTATAAAATAAAATAAATAACGAATATCTTACCTTCTAATACAAATAACTCCTAATACCTTTAAGTATTATTTCTGGTAAAATTGGTGGATAGTAATTTAATCAAATTATAATGTTCAATACCAATTTAATTATTAAATATTAAAAATTTTTAATGACATTGACAATTGCTGAAATGTTTGCGCTTACTCAATAATTATAAGATTATTTTAGAACAGAACACACTACGATAAACTAACATAATTATTTTATAATCTGTTTTAATTTGTTGAATTCTCCAATGTATATTGTAGATGGCGCTGGTCGCAAAAAATCGTGATTTACCTAGATATAAGATTTAATATAATCTTGTAATGATACCAAAAGAACACCAAAATCTTTGTAAATTTTCTAATCTTATGAACTAGTAATAATGTTCAATATCTAAAGTATACGCCTAGTATATATAATTAGCGAAATTAATGTATATAAAAGCTACTTATAATATTTTGCTTGGAATAATAGAATTTTGACCCACGGTTTTATTTAACTAAACCTACCTATGACTGACAGTAGTTTTCTGTAATTTGTAAATAATTTATAATTAGTGAAAAAACAACGACTATTTAATTCTAAATTAATAATTATAGATTCTTATAGCTCTCTAACGATAGATATTCATAGTATAGGCGTGAGAAGCAATAGAATTTTCATTTAACTCACTTGAAATTTTTCATGTTGTCTTCCAATGCGTGTGTGATCATAAATCATTCCTTAATTTAAAAACACCAAATTTTGTGTATCGCACATAAGTATTATTATTTATTAAGATTCGAAACGGATATCTAGGATTACATAATATAGCACTGAGCCCATGCTTATTGTGACTATCCTATAATCAGAAGGAATGTATAAAATTGTATTTTAGTCATTCCTTCCTAATGCAATAATTATTAGCTAAAACGTTTGTTTGTATCAAAGTTTTCAAAGATATACAGGTTTTGTACAGAATAAATATACCTACTATTTCTTATAGATTAAAATAGCGAATTTTGAGATATTATCTATAATGTTTATTAGTATAATTATATAGTATATTCCCCTAATAATTAGAGAATGTTCAATAAAATTGTTCTAAATCTTAAATTACTATTTATATAATAATAATGTTACGCTATAGTATAATTTGTTGATGATATTTTAAATTTGCGTCTGTTACGTTTCAAATTCTTTGAAAACTTGTAATTAATATACGATTATTCTCTCGAATGTAAAAAAAAAGATTATACGAAGTACCAAATATACAATTTTAATCTTTACTTCAGTGTTTTAATTTTTCCTCATCTAATTTAAAGAATAGGCTTACTACTATAAAAATACTATTCTAAATCTACGCCACTCTTTATATAAAAAATATTATTATACTTACTTTACTTCTTCATTTTGTGCGCAGGAAATAACGCATAATACAGTGTTCTGAAGAAAAATTCAACGTAAGTGCACTACAGGGTGATAAAAATAAGCAATTTGTGCACAAAGCCGCCTCGCTTACACTTTTTAAGAAGCTTTCAAAACTTTGAAACAACTGTTTTCAAAGGATGTTTATATGTCTAACATTAAGTACTGTGAATTCTATTTTTAAATTGAAGAGAAAATAAAGGAGGTTCTTAATGCATCGAATAATATTGCCTTACAAATTTAATATTGAAAACCATTAAATTTTTAAATAATTTGGCCCGGATGTTTTACAAAGTTAATATGTTCAATGTCAGTCATTTTAGTCGTGCAGCCCATGGGCCCGTTTAAACCAGAACGCGTTGAGTACGCTCCGTATTCAGTATAACAACACGTTCAGGTTGATATTGGGCTTGCCGAGGTTTTGCTTTAGGTACGTCAGGGTATTTTGATTGGCTTCAAGTATCATAGTGAAACACAATATACGAGTCCTACGTGTTTGGCGGGTTTTTTGAGTGCTTTGAAAAAGGCAGTTTCTTATATATTAATCGTATATATTCAAAAATATATATACAATTCAGAAACGAGACTCGAGAGTCTTATCGAGGGACTTATCGCTAAGACACCCAAACGTCAAAAATGTACTAGATTTTGACACATTGAGACGAAAACAGACTGCCCTTAGCTCTAAAAAGGCATACGTACTTTTATAGCTTTAAAGCTATTATAAATATAAATCAATAAAGATCAAATATCTGTCGTATTCCATTTCCTCCATTGTACGCAACATTCTCGGGATTTCTTCCTATCATTGCTTCTATTTTTGTTCACAATATTATGTATTTTTTCCCGGATCCGATAAGAAACTTTACTTGTGTACCTTGCGCAAATAAAAAGTTTTCACCGTAAGTTACAGTTGTAATTAAAGGCGACCTGTATGCAGGCATAGACATGTTTCTCCGTCTGTAAGACTATTTTCCTTATAGATAAGGGTTATGTAACACATTCCAAAACGGATTATTTGTATCGACAGGAATGAAACCCGTCAGACAAAACGCGCCTTTATTAAATTACAATAAAGCACTTGATTCCTGCAACACCATACTGGGACACATTTCTATGCCTGTTTATCTGAACTAACAAAAACACTGATTTTCAGTACTAACCAAAACAGCTTTGACGGGCATCGAATTCAGACTAAGGGTCTGTTTCACAATGTACGGATAAGTTCTACATAAGTTCCAAATTAGCTATTTATTACTTATTGGTAGGATAAACACTATTGTTGCGTTTCACGACTGTCAGATAGCGCTATTCGTCACATAAAGTCCATCATAAGCTATGAGTCTGATGAAGTGACAAAAAGCACAATTTATCTACCAAATAATTTATGTGTTGCATAGCTATTTACTTTATCCATACATTGTGACACAGACCCTAAATATTTTCGTATTTTAACTACCATAGCGGTTAAAGTAGCTAACTTAAGACTTATGTAAACCTTTAACTCGGCTACTGTAATAAAGTAAACCATAACTCTCGCAGACGAGTTTAAGATCTATATTAAAACTACTGACTTGATTTTATCTTTTTAATATACTCAACTGCGTTAACTCAAGAAGCTTGGTTTTATTTTATAAATAAAAGTTAAATAAGAAATACTATTCGAGATTATTCCCGCGATTTCGTTCGCCTGCAATTCTGTTTTATATCGGACTTTAGTTTGACAAACCATTGACATTTCTATACAAACGTTCCTTCCACCAGTATAGCAATAAAATTACTAAGGGTGCGTACAGACTATGTAACATGTTATATAACTTGTGTTTTATAACACGTCCACAGTATGTAACCTTGTTATTCAACATTATAACATAAAACAATACTGTACACATTAGAATAACAATGCAATATAACAATGTTATATAACCATTGTCGTTTGTCGTTCTCCAGTAGGGATGTGACATTCTGCATAAAAAATAGATTTTTTATTAATAAATATGGCAACCAAGAGGCTATAAAAGAAACAGAGGTAGGCAATTTAAAAGGCCGATGAAATCATGGAAATGGCAGGAAAGACTAAGACCTGGACGAGATTGGTATACAATAAGGAAAAATGGAGGACAATGGGGGAGGCCTTTGCCCGTAGACACACAGAATCAGTTATCGTAGATTAAGAAAAATAACAGTTATAATGTATATATTTAGTATTTCTGATATAAGGCTGTAAATAAATAATAAATAATCGATTTTTCTTTAAAAAATAATCGATTTTTTTATTAATCGATTTTTTCCTAATTTTTGAATTAATTTCAAAATAATCACCCTAAATATCTTATTTTTCATGGTTTTTTTACTGAAAAATAAACAATAGAAATTATAAACACAAATTAACGTTTAAGAATAATTAAAATCGAAATTAACTTAATCTCGTTTTGATAGATTTTAGGTGAAATTTGATAAATGCTTAGTTATGCCTTTTCAGTAGCAAATTGCAGTATTTTTGTTGTCTTTTTAATTGTATGTTATCTTGTGCTGCTAAATAAATTTATTTTACTTTTAAATTATAGTGTTCCATTCAAACTTGAGTATTTGTACCTAAAATTAACTGGTTTTATCATCCTTTCGATGTTTTACAAAAAAACATCAATGCATCGAGTATATCAATACATTTTCAAAGAATCGTATTCAATGTATCGCATTCTAAACATCGATGTATATCAAATATCTGTAATAGTTCGAGGTCCGGGTTATAAAAGACCAATATAATGTCGGGAGGTGGCAGTGGAAAAATCGACTATGATTTATTTTCAATTATAAAAATAATCGATCAATAATCGATTATTTTAAATATAAAAATCGCGTAAAAAAAATCGATTTTAATAGATTTTTTTAATAATCGATTATTTTTTCACATCCCTATTCTCCAGTGGTATCCACAATGTCGACACGAGCGGACGTTTTGCTGGCTGCGGCAGCGACTGTTGTAATTTTAAAAATAACAAAAGAAAAACAAAAAAACCTAGATTCTGGGTTCATATCAATAACATAACAATATAACATTGTGGTACATATCAATAACATGTTATTATAACATGTTTTATAACATTCAGTGTCCACATTATCTGAAATATGTTGTGTAGCAATGTTGTATAACATGTTATGTTATATAGTCTGTACGCACCGTAAGACTATAGGTACTGTAATAGATATTATAAAATATTGAGTTTTAGAAAATACCAATATCTGTGATAACAAATAGATATTGCAGAAAACTTTGTAGACAACGTACACTTTGGGATTAGAGCGAATAATTTGTTCTGCCAAAACAATCATTATTTTGTATATTTGGACTTCTCAAATATTATTGAGGTTTTTTGCGTATAGTATTTGAAGTCTAGCCCAATGAGGCATGGAACAGATACATTTCAGCGTCATTGGCCAAGTTTCTTCATAGGCAAGTTTTTCTAAAAATTACATATGACATCGATTTCCACGTTTTCCTGCACTTCACAAGTAAATGTTAATTATGCATGTTAAGTGAGAGTGAAAGAAGAAAAACCTTAGTACACTATCTACTATTAGATAAAATTATTGATTTTCTAATTATATTGATAACACTTCCTCGTATATCCAACACCGAAAAATTAGCAAAGTAGGTCAGGTACTGAAAGATGAACACTTACTTGCCTAAAAAAATGATCAATGCAACAATGCTTCTTTCCATCTAGACGCTTGGTGTTCCATAACGCAGCGCTTTTTAAAGCACTTTCTGCCGAGCACCATCTCTTTGTGAAACTTCCGAACCGATACGACTCAGGGACCTTCGAGAAAAGGGCGCACCATACCCTGAAAGGTCGGCAACACTACCGCTAGCCCGCAGCGTTGCAGGTGAAAAGTAACTCGTTTGCTTCCTGTCCCATAAATAAAAATGTAGAATTTTGATCCATGTAGTGTTGAAAAGGTTGAATATATATATTGTATGAAAACTCGTCATTATCAAAGTTAAAGCGCTGCCCGCCCTAGTCAAAAGCTAAGCTAATATTCCCTATACAATCCTTACAACTTACAAGTAATACGCGATACAACGCGAGCATTCTTTTATTTACATTCTTAAGAAACATTTTAGGTCACACCCCGATTTTTTAAGAAATATATTATTGAACCATTGTTGCAAGCATTGCATATTTTTTTTAATACTTACGTATCAGTAGGTACATAGGTAGTATATTTTAATGATACATACATATAAAAATCATAAATAACTTATTTTCATAGAAGCGTCGTTTACTACCAACAAATATGTGTGTACCTATTAACAATTCGTTTGTAAAACTTGTCAAATTTTGGCTCTATTCATTGCGAGTTGTGCCAAAGTTAATTTTAACTGAAAGTTTTCAGATTTCATTTCATATCCCCGATAGCTTTCAATAAAAACTGGGTCATGTTTTCTTTGAGGATCGCAATCCTGATAAAGTCATAAAGTTTAATGATTAATAATTTTCTTTGAATGATTAAAGTATCCAAAATTTCAATAAGACCTTTTGATCATCTGCGGATACCACGTGTGCCAGTAAAACTGCAAATTAATTAGTAATTTGTTTACAAACTAAAACAGGAAAAACAAAAAATATCTATTTCCTACTTTTTTTCTTTCTTTTTTTTTAACGTCAGGAAATGCTTTTACTCCAGCAGGGATTATGTGGGACTCAAACATAATATCTACAACCCTACCCACTAAAACCTGACGGATGCCTTCAGCTCGCCAAAGGGCGGAGGCAGATAACAGCTGAGCCCTATCCTTACCCCCGCCAAACGCGAATGCCACAATACCACCATGACTCCTCCCACGAACAAATCTTCAGCATCTTTACTTAGGGCAGACGTGCGAAAGCACGGCGTCGCTGCCCCGGTCGTCGTTTTCTTACCGGCGGAGCAACAAAATTATTTTCACGCTGACGCTCCGCATTCTCTTTCTGAGTCATGACGGCCTCACAAAAAGCCTTGAAGGCACTCCAAGGACCGTCATTGTCAGCTTCCACCATTCTTTGGATAATTAGTGGAAGCGACAGATTGCCAACAATGCTATCACCAAGGACCGAGCGAAAGCCGTCCCAAGCCGGACACTCCTCGACTGTGTGCCTCACCATATCCTCTATACAGTCACAATGATGACAAGCAGGTGTCGCCTCTCTTCCAACGATTCGATGCAGGTAACTCCCAAAGCATCCATGCCCAGAGAGAACCTGAACGAGCCGATAGGAAACCGATCCCCACCGTCGGTCCACCCAGTGTTTCAAAAAGGGACGAATAAGATCAACGGTTTGTAGACCAAACCGACATTCACTTAACTCATCCCTCCATTCTAGCAAAATTAGGCGGCGATACTCCTCCTTCCAGACCTTGACTACCTCCAGAGGTGGGTCAAAACCACCACTCCTTGCTATTTCTATTCCTACTACTGATCTATTTCCTATAGAGTCAACCACTAATCAGTTTTTCTTTACATTTCAACTTAAATTAAATTTTCTTTGCATGATAACATATTTCTCAAATCACAGACTATACATAAAGATACTAGCTATATGCTGGATAGGACACTCTGAAATTTATTCTTCTATACACGTAAAAACTCTGCAACAAAACCATAGATAAAACTAATCATCTATGACAATCGTATATAATCTAAGTCTACCAAAAAAATACAAAATCTGTCAAAATTCCTTGGATTATAAAAGATATCAAAATTTTCAGTAAATCATTAAATCAAGCCTCAACATTTCACAACTTAAACAAACTAAAAGGATAAAGATAAATGTGTTTTATGGTATACATATTACCTCTTTTAGTAAGTCCATTTGTTTCTTGCATTCCATGCTGTAATTGTTGTATGGACTGTATCGTACCAGATGAAAAGCCAGACCCTGGATAGAAAAATACAACAATTCTGACTTCAGCCACTGGGTATTGTGTGCGAGGTTGGTTCTTGTAGATCGTATTTTGTTACAAATATAGATTATGAAATGTGTAACAACGTAAATATGTAAAGCCTTTTAAGCACAAGTCTTTACTGCTTAGATTAGTAACATCTTAAGAGATAAAATAAGCCAGTGGCGCTACAACCTAGGCCCTAGGTCAGATTTCTGAATCTGTTTCCTGATTACTTATTTTTCTTAATAGACAAGGTGATCAACTTTCTGTGCCTGACTATCGCCGTTGAATTTTTGCTCGGCATGCCGGTTTCCTCACATTTTCCTTTATCGTACAAGCGAATGTGAATGCGCACGTCGACAAAGTATCGGTGAACAGCTGGAGGTCGAACCTATGACCTCAGGGATGAGAGTCGCTCGCTGAAACTAGCCATACCTTTTTCTTACAAGTTTCCAGCATTTTTTTAAATTTACACCGCTGTCAATATAAAAATGTAAAGAAATCACATTGTTGATAGAAACTAACACACCTCTTGGTGTACCATTTAGAATAAATGATGCGAGATATTTTTCGTTTAATAAGTATTAACTTTTACAGTTTCCGACGTATCTGCATTGTTCCAAATGTGTCTAAACCCATGTGTAATATTCAGCTGTCCATTTATAGCTAGTCTGTGCGTCGGTTGTCTACCGATATTCTGTCCAGGCATAATCAAATGCTGTTATGTAGAAGATGACGGCGAGCCACCTTACGAGAAAAGTAATAATATAAAATATTAACAGTATTGTCTTTTATTTGTTACAAATATTCCTATGTCTTTTAATGATTAATCAAATTTTGTTACGCCCTTTGCGCGTGAAAGCAAAATCAATTCACATTTAAATTTACACCACGAAAGTACACCTATTATTAAAAATGCCTAAAATAAATATGTATTATAAAAACACACCACATGGATCCCTATGCTAGTACGGTGAAATAAATTGGCATGTACATTTACGCCACAACAGGAGACATGTGTGATCTATTAGAGAAAGATTAATTACCATATAACGTGTAAAAGAAATAAGAGGGTAAATAATATACAAATACATCTTAAAAATGATGTGCAACACGAGGAAATTTTTTTTTTTATATCTTCACGCCATTTTCCCTGAGGTACCTCTCTCGCTTCATCCACTTTCATCACACTCACCAAGCATGCTCGTCGGTTATGGGTACATTTAAATTGTCCCTTCTCGAAAATAAGCCTTGTCACATACCCCCATATGGGACTTCAAAGAACATAACTGTATAATAAGACTTTTTAAAAGTAATTAACAATTAAAAACTACAGACAATCGAACCAAGCCGCATATTTTAAACCTAATTGTTTCCTACCGGACTACAAAAGCCAAAACTTCGAACAGTATTTTCAATGTATATTTCATACTTTGTAGATTATTATTATTTACAATTAGCGGCGCGCCCGCATCGAAGTTGGTCGTAAATTCAGTTAAGCACGAACTCGGCGACAACTTGAACGGAACTTAATAAGTCGACAAATCAAAGCTGTGAAGTTTTAATTAATTTAATGTTCCGATATTATTTGCAGTGGTATTTTGTTTTACGATTTGTAAACTGCCCTATGTCAATGTTGTTTAAACTTTTTGGTTCATAAGAATTAAAGAAAATATTTATCATCATGGCCATCAATGGCTATACAGCCCTTTGTGGCATTAGCCTCCTCAAGTAGCTCCCCTCCATCCAACCAACACAGCCTCGGTTTACCGGGTTTCTTGCCAGCAGGTTGTAAGTTCATTAAGGACCTAGGGGTTCTTTCGTCCGCTATTCAGTGCACATGTTTGGGACATGCCACTTGAGCCTGTTTCATTTTATGAATTGGACGATGTTGGCGTCGTCAAGGATGTTATAAAGTTCTTCGTTGTTGCAAATACGCTAAACACCGTTGCCGCAAACAGGGCCAACAATTCTTAAAAAGAAAATTAGTATTCGAAATTAATCAAAAGGTACAAAAATTCTCAAACAAACACGATAAAAATTCGTAAGCCACAAGCAAGACTGCGATTGAACGGCCAATTCCTGCATATGCATGTCTACATGACGAAAAGGTAGCTTATATGATGGCGATATTTTATGCATACAATAATGTGTTGATTTCATTCTGGACACAAAATGAAATCCGATTTAAAGGGTTCAAATCTGTGTAACAAATCATTATCAAAAATGTTCGTATGCTGAACACTTTTAAAAAGAGAGCAAAAACAATTCTTTCGCATAAATAATATTTCAGGAGGAAAATTTTTACAAATATATACACGGCGATGCTTTTATGGATCATTTACATCCATTACGCCGAGTAAAAGCTTTACTAAACAAAGCGATTAGTATACAATCGTTGTTAAATACCACTTCTCAATCGTTAAATAAATCTTCATTCATTTATACCCAAAGATGCACTACAGGAGCTAAATATAATATTTATGTTCAAGCGCGCCTGTAGGTCACGTAATAAAAGGTGACCTACTAATTCTGCATTTATAAAATTACCTAAAAATCGTTTCGTCCCTTTCTGCTAAATTGTGTATACTATGTAATGAAAAGAGATGTTAATGAGTACTTATGTACGAAGAAGGGGAAAAATATATTTTTGATGTAAAACTACAACGGTAATCGTAAGACATAATCGCTTAAATTTTATAAAGCTATCCAGTTATAAAGTTATGTAAAACCAAATTTTAAGCGACCGAAATGAAGTGTCAAAATTAAAATTAAAAAGTTGATAAACGTATTTCCGTGGAGGCGTCAATAGAAAACATCTTACAAGGGAAGCTGCCTGTCATCTTTGATGTATTTTAGGAACAAACATTTTGAGAGTAATAGTTACTCTCTTTAATAATGTTTCTGAATATCCTCTATGAGCAGTGTTGGCTTATTAGCTTCAGCGTGCGACTCAGAGATCGTAGGTTCAATCCCCAGGTATTTACCTATATAGTTTGTATATGTGCATTTACGTTGAAGTACAATCGTAAGGAAACCAACATGCATTAGACCTAAAAAGTCGACGACGGCGTGTGTCATGCACAAAAGGCTGATCTTGCCCATTAGGATAACTGTGACCAAAATGATCACGAAACACATACAGAAATCTGAGACAGGCCAAAACCTATTCTATATATATTTTTTCAATCTTCTCGTATTTTATTAATTCACTCAAACAATGGCTCCTAGGTATATGTCATTATCTGATTATTTCTTTTAGAAACCTATTTATGTAAATAACATAAGGTTAAAGTTGGAAACTTTCCCCGGCTTTGAATAGTAGGCAGTAATTAGCGCTTTGGAGCAGTGTTGGCCTAGTGGCTTCAGCGTGCGACTCTCATACCTGAGGTCGTAGGTTCGATCCCCGGCTGTGCACCAATGCACTTTCTTTCTATGTGCGCATTTTACATTTGCTCGAACGGTGAAGGAAAACGTCGTGAGGAAACCGATATGTCTTAGATGTCTATAATGATCATGAAACAGATTCAGAAATCTGAGGCCAAGACCTAAAGAGGTTGTAGGGCCACTGATTAATTTTAATTAGCGCTTTACTATAGATAACTGTATTTTTTTTTAATTGCCTTTAATTTGTCAATTTGTTTGTTGATAATTATGTCATGGCAATATACGGTGAGGCAAGTATACCCCAAGTATTTTTGACAAAAGATCCTCGTATTCTAATAAAACAGCATTTGTCTGTTAGTCTAATAAAACAGCTCAGAACATCATTAATTAGGCTGCTCAAAAAATAGCTAATAGATAGGAACCTATGATTTGATATACATGTTTCATTTCATACGTATTTCTTATAAACAGAGTTTTTTTAAGTGTGGCAGCTATCCGGCTTTTATCCTACGGCATTGCGGAAAGGTAATATATTTTCTACATCCCACCATTTATTTATCAGTGTAGAGTGCTGGCAAAGTTTGCCACAATTTGGAACTTAACGAAAAATATCAAAATGAAATTAAACAACATTCTATTGGGATTCATTTGTTTTCCATGTAGGACTAATAACCACCATTCGTATAAAATAGTCACAGTGTGAGAAAAATTGATAACAGTCGTCTCATAACTGTTTTTTTTTACTTTAAAAATATATAACACTAGCGGACCCGACAGACGTTGTACTGTCTTAACTATGAATATTAATTTCGAATTGACTTAACTATTCGAATTAACTAAAAAATATTTCAGAAACAAAATGTTTATTATTCTAATGCTTTTTGATATACAACATTATTTGTTTGTTTTTCTGGATATCTGTAAATTCAATAAAACTATTGTATTCTTCTTTATAACCTTTGTAACGTGTATGTTAGTCTATCCAAACTTACAAAAATCCATATTAAATTGAACTTTAAATATTAGGCGTGAAAGGTCTGAACTATTTATTTATTCATATATTTTATTTTCTCACAAAAACTTAAACTTAGGACATAAGCAAGTGACAGTTATATTCTTACTTATGTTTATGGAAAAAGCTAGTCTGTGTGAGACTGATGCCTGCTAAAGGTAAGAGTACCTGTGTTACAGGTCATCAGCTAACGGTGATGTGCACTAAGAAATTCATTTTTTTGTCGGAAAGCATAAATTAATTGTTTTATACGTATTTTATCAATATAATAACTCCGATCGAAGCGTTTGTTTTAAACGATATTCATTTTTCTTACATCCTCTTTGACGATATTTGCAGCACGCATTCTGTCAATGTAATGTTAAACGCTACATCAAAAAAGTTTGAATTGTAAAAGCTCTATGCACTAAAAAAAATTTGATAACAAAAGTCAGAATTACTAAATATGGTGGTTAAGTATTCTTAAATTTTCAAAATCGGTTCTGTAACTCCAGGGTTTACCACCTACAACCACACAAACGTTACCTTAATAAATACGCAGGCATTACAAACAAAATAATTGAAGAAAATATTAAATAATATACTGGATACTTGAATACTTTTTTATATAGATACTCGCAAGGTCATTAAGTACCTTCCTAAGTGAAACATCAATTTTCTTCCCCCCATCGCGCTAAATGTATATTGTATTGT
This sequence comes from Pieris macdunnoughi, assembly GCA_905332375.1. NCBI lineage: Eukaryota > Metazoa > Arthropoda > Insecta > Lepidoptera > Pieridae > Pieris > Pieris macdunnoughi. The sequence goes on along the minus strand of CAJOBZ010000012.1, from coordinate 4,897,039 downwards.
AATGACCAACGGTTACTTAGCTAGCTGGTCTGATACCGAACAGATTAGTAATTAAGTTAGAATAATATCGGTAATTTAATTAATAATGCAAAATGTACCAATAAATTACGTTCGTACGTTCAAGTGAGAAGACTTTGTCTGTACCAATTGTTTTAAATATCCTGTGGTTATGCTAATAAGACCTCTACATTTATAGCGTAGGGAACATTATTTTAACAGTAACTATTACAGACAGGTAATCCCAAGAGCCTAGAAGTTAGACCGGAAAGGGTTTGTATGATTTAAGACCCGAAATTCACCCCTCTATAGTCTATGTACTTTGTAAATGATATCTGTAAATAAAACATATTATTAAAATAATCATATTTATAAACAAATCTTGAATTTGTGAGGAAAAATAATAGAATATTAGTTAGCTAGTATTAGAAAACAGTTAAGAAACATTTTGTTTGTTGACAAAGCAAAATGATTCTTTAAGCATTTTCTTTATTTGTTTTTGTTTTTAAAGACAATTCACACCAATTGCCCTAGTCCCATGCTAAGCTTGTGAAGCTTGTGTTATGGGTACTAGGCAACGGATATACATATCTACATATTATAGATAGATAGACATATAAATACATATTTAAACACCCAAGACCTAAGCACAACACCAAATGCTCATCACATCGATGTTCGTCTCAGCCGGGGATCGAACCCGGGACTGGATTCGCAGTCAGGGGTACTAACCACTAGACCAATGAGCCGTCAAAAGTCCGTTAAATATCGATATAATCTTACAGCTTACTGCATATCGGTATGGAGTGGAGCGGCATCGTCTTCAATGCTGAAAATTGAGCGTGCCCAACGAGCCATTCTTAAGATATCTTATAGGAAACCTTTTCGCTACTCAACTTCGAAATTGTACAATGAAAGAAAACTTTATCGGTTAGGCAACAGCTTTACTGTCCACATCGTATCCCTAACTTTCGTACTAACTAATAACTGACGTGAGACTGATCTAAAATCTAAAATTATCGTCATTCATGTGCACTTTTTATTGTTTAATGTATCATTTTTTTAGTTTCGTTTTTTTGTTCCTGTTTTGTTTTGTCTAAATAACTATATGTATTATGTATTTTAGTACTTCTTGCTTACCTTATCTAATTTAATACATTTAGGTATTTTTCACAGTCGTTGCCGCTGATAAGGCCGCCAGTTACCCTCCTTTTTATTTAATTATGTTTAATCTTTATTATGTTAATGCAACGTTGTTAATGAATAAATAAATAACTAAATATACTTAATAGCAATATGCAGACTTTGGTAACAAACACCGACCACTACGCAAACCTACATTTAAGCTACCCAAAAACGCACTTTCTTTGCCCAACGCTACTCCTTCAGGCCCTTTCAATTTTCATCTTTAACCACTTTCTTAAAAAGAAAATTTTCACTAACGATTCAAAACTTTATACATTCACTTACAATTTTAAACATCTTCTCAACCAGTTCTATGCTGAAACGGAAAATATAGTTATTGTGCAACAATAGTTTAATTATTAAATGTAAGTGCTATGTAGAAATTATTGTCAAGTACCATCAATATGTCATAAGAGAGTAGCTACCTAAGGGAATCCTAGAGTGCAATTTAATTATTATTATTTGTATACTAAAGTTTTTTCTTCCTTTCTTTCTTTCTTTTATTATCCAATGTCTAAATGCATTAGCGCATCCTTGACACTACTGAAGATATTCAAAAAGGCGGGTGAATACGTCAGTAACTAGTCGGCCGCATTGCAGACTCTGTTGGATTAGCTTTGTGTTAGAGAATGTCAAACACAACCTTATGCCATAACATTTTCATATTATAAATAGTGCCACGGCCACCTATTTATGCCAGCTAGTATGGTCTCTACGTCATTTAATACAGGTATGATTTGTCCGACGCCTTTATTTTAATGCTGAGGTAAGACGCATTGTGTAAATTATATGGTATCTGTTTAGCTCAAATATCTTACAAAACGTCTAACATCCAATCAATATGAGCGAGTTTCATGTAAGTTCACACAATGGACCACAGATAGCACTGTTACACTCTGCATTTAAGAACGGAGAACAGTTAGACTAATTATTATTAACTATTTGTATGGAACGTCTGTTTTTATATTAATTGTAAGTGTTAGGGGCAAACTTAAATAAGTTACCATATATTTTTATTTTTTAGTTTTGACAGTTATACAGTACTCGTATAGTACTTAAACGTATGGTACTGGTACAATAATATTCGTTACTAATTTTGTATCGTTAATTGAACATAATAATTCATGAACTTCTTGGATTTATGTTGTATATAATTAAAGAATTGAATACCATTCAGTACTTTAAAAACCTTACATGGATTACGTCATAAAAAGTCCACATAATTAGAATAATTGCCGGCAACGCACTTGCGAGTCTTATCATTGAACATCAGGTCGGCCTCCTGTCCGTGTGCCCCTATTATACAAAAAAAACTTGTGACATTATAATTCATAATTCTTAGTTAAAGGAATTATTTTTGTATGAAAATGGAACACAATTTCAATATAAGCAAAATCCACCGGACCTGGAGTATAAAAAACATGTGACGATTTGTTTTTTACTAAAATAGTAATAGACATTTGTACGATAAATAGAAGTACCGTGTGTAGCAAAACTAAGTTGTAGGTTCCGCCACGAGGGAAATGTTCCCTTAAACTTGCAGCAGTAATTGAAAATTACATTTCTGTGTTCAATATTCGCTGTATACGTGTACCAAATTAGTTTATAGTTTAAATATAAATTTATTCAATAAACAAAATACAATTGTCGTAATGCATTAATACTGAAGAATGGAATTCTTGAGGAATTTAAAGTTCAGAACGTGTAAACTTAACTAATATACCATGACTTTCAGGCTAAACAAAGCAAGACATACAATATTACTTATTTTTGTTATGCACGTCCTCACAATTTTTTCATGTCTAATGCAATCATGCTAATAGTGTTAAACAGTAGGGACTAAACGTCTTATTCCTACTTATTAAAAGTCATGCGGAGCAATGACGCTGGTATCAGCTGCCATTGTAATTATTATTTAATGACATCAAAGTCTAATTAGATCAAAACCGTTATACGGTATATTTGATTTTCCAATATTAATACAAATTAACAAGAGTATGTGATAGTCTGCTGTAATAGTAAAACAAAATCGTGATTTAACTTGCAGTTGATAGTAACGTTATTGCTCCAACATATATAATTATTAGATAGTGATATTAATGATTCTCTGACAAAAGTATGCTTTTTTTATATACCTGTGATACTTTTAAATAAATGAAATAATAGAATCCGCAATTTGTAAACTATCCTTAATTTTCTATTTGTGATGAGAAAATATTTCTGCAAATGGAAAATTAAAATTCTCAACAGATAAAATAACAAAAGACGGTGTAACCGAGCAAGGAACATTATCAGTTGAATTTTTGTAAAAAGTTGCTGTCCCGAATACCGCACGATAAAACTTCCGCCCCAAATCTTTTATTTTCAAACAAAACATCACTTTTTGTTGTGAATTCAATTCTTTATTCGATAACACCATTTCCCATACTTTTTAAAAGTTAACTTTGACTACAACAATTGTATGTTTTAGGTGTTGATAATATTATTATTTTTACTTGATTTTTCCCACTTTTGTTACACAGAACAGATTTGTTTCTATTAATCAAAGGCTGTCGAATCAAAATATATTTTAGTCCTATAGGTACCATACTAACCACAAAAGTTACCGTAAAATTTAACATTACCACACCACCGGTTATCAAGGACGTAGAACGGACGGGTAGTGAAATAAAAGTCAGTTTATTAGAAAGAGATTCCTATAATTTTTATTTAGCTTTATATTTTAATAAATTAACAAACCCGAATATGGTTGGACTAAACTTAGGGTGTATGCTTTGACTAGTAGTACAATCACTCACAACTCCGTCAAATAATTTCTAAAAAATTATGAATCAAACGACTTCAAAAGTCACTTCCGCCTGACCAAACTGCTAGTGCCAAGTCAACTCTAATAATTTCCTTTGTGAAACTAGCTATAAAGAGTTTGATTTAAAAATTTTAGATCCGGTCAGCATTTGTGCGCTTCACTGAATCTGGTAAATGGTTTAACTTTATTAGCTTGAAATGATAATGAAATTGGAAAATCTTTGCCAAAACAAATATGGTTGAAATAGGCTTCCGTTGGCAAAATGCGTGTGACCTGGAGGTCCTAGGTTCGATTTACTGTGAGACCATCATTGCTTCGGGTTTATGACCTTAGACGTAAGAGTAGAAGAGAGTGAGGTTTCTTTTCCGTGATATGATCAATGGTCGTAAGTGTCTACTTGTCTAATCAAAATTACTATGAAACATCTTTCTAGCGAAAATTTGCTGATGCCAATGACATCGTTTGCATATAATATTGTACTAATTGGGACTATGTGCTTAATAGACCGGGAGATAGAGACACAAAATAGTAGGTCATTTGTACTTTTTCTTTGCGTAATAAGAACCCTGAAGAACCGCCATAGTGGTACAAATGACCCACTATTTTGTGTCACTATCTCCCGGCCTATAAGATGTAGCAGGAACTATTTTAGTTTCTTCCAGGATCCAAGTAAGCACGAATTTGTGTTTCAAGAAAACTGCTTCAACGAATTGTAATGGTTTAAAAAGCTGAGAGTTTTCTGCAAATAATTGTCGACTGCTGTCCTATTTTAAAGGATTTTGTGTAAGTTCGCTCGAATAATGTTATAGTATATTTACTCATGCTTGTGTATACATATTCCATATAATGAGCCACACCAGCCAACTAATTTGTTTAGTCCGAGCTCGTGATTTTAAAGTCTAATTTAAAATTATTATAATTATTTATGTTATCCTAAAGCATAATGTAATAAGAAATTAGCTATCTTCACAACACACGTTTTTATTTAAAAGCCATAATTCTTATTATTAAATTCAATACAAAGTGATTACAATAATTTATACTCCTATAAAGTTAAAATAGTAAACTTTAACAGTAGTTTGCAAAACTGTTGCATGATGAGGGGTATTAAAAGACTAGTGTGTATTTTAAAGCCATTATAGCCTAGCTGAAGTTTTAATAGTATCAGCATCACACGAGTGTTTGGATACTTAATTAGGTGCAGTTTTATACTGTACTACTTTATCTTATCTCTTAAATTGAAGATTTCTTAAGCAGTGAGGATGTTTCCAAAAAAAGGTTACTTGATAAACATAAAATTCTAATATTAGATATTTGTAAAGTACATATATAATTTTTTCAACTTAGCTACTTTTTTCCATCGCTATATTTAAATGTTACATGAAACCAAATATTCATCATTCAATATCAGATATTTATAAAGGATATGTCACGTGATAGAATGTAACAAAGCGAATGGCGAATAAATTTAACACGTTACTACTCACTCCGTATGCGCTGTGCGTATTTTTACTATCTGTAACAGGTTTTTATGATGACATCGAGCTGTCATTTTCAAAATTGTAAATTGAGAAAGTCAGAACTCAGAAAGAGAAGTAATCTGTGGTGATTTTCGTTTCTCATCAGCAACATTATTTTTGTTGGCTTCGAATTATATTTAACTTTAAAATACCATTATATTAACGAATAAAAATGGAGCCAGTAAGAGAAAAAGCTTTTCAAGATTATCGAAAGAAGCTGATGGAACATAAAGAAGTTGAGTCAAGGCTTAAAGATAGTAAGTATTATGGTCCAAACTTATCAATTTATGCCGAATCATCTCATAGGTTTTGTTGATGATTTTACTAAAAGACTACAATAGTGCCTTATAAATAATTATTAGACATTGTTCTAGCGCCAGACTTTCTAAATATTTGCTGTGCTAATGTCATAGGTATTTCCTTTAAGTTGATGGTATTAAGAAAATAACTTTTATATATTCTGCACCCACAATGAAGGTGCTGCGGTTATATTTTATGTATTTGAATCCCATGTAACTGATATATTTTATTTTCAGTGCGAGAACAGTTAAAAGATTTAACAAAACAGTATGATAAGAGTGAAAATGATCTCAAAGCCCTTCAGAGTGTGGGTCAAATTGTTGGTGAAGTGTTGAAGCAACTTACTGAAGAAAAGTGTAAGAAATACTTTGTTACAATGCAATATTTTTATTTTTTATTTATGGGTTTTGACCTTAGAGTTAATCTGAAGAATCAATAATATAGAATTGGAATACATCAACCATAAATTACATTGACAATTGTTGTCTTACAAATTTGTGTATCAACACCAAATTTTAAAATAATTAGCAGGTTGAAATACTATAATCTAACAGTTTTATCATAATTAAATCATAATGTTAAAATTAAAATATAATGTTTAATTTTAGTTATTGTAAAAGCAACAAATGGTCCCAGATATGTTGTGGGATGCAGGCGTCAATTAGACAAGAACAAACTAAAGGGTGGTACTCGAGTTGCATTAGATATGACTACGCTCACCATCATGCGTCATTTACCAAGAGAGGTATGTTTTTTTTTTTATAGTCAAAGAAATAAAGTATTATACCTTTGACACTTTGGTTGGTTAGGTGAATAATAATACCTAAAATTTTGCCAATGATTCAGGATATAAATTCATTGTGCAGTATCAGCTGCATGAATTTTGTGCTAATTTGAAGCCTATAATTTTTAACCCTTTTTACCCTAAAAAAAAGACTAAACTACTTTATAAAATACTAATAACTAATTCATTGTTATGATTTCAGGTAGACCCTCTTGTTTACAACATGAGCCATGAAGACCCAGGAGATGTCACCTACTCTGCTATAGGAGGCCTGCAGGAACAGATACGACAGCTTAGAGAGGTTTGTGCACTATTATTTGCAGCTTTTGTGTTAATTATTATTACATATATTTACCAACAAAATCTGAGTCTTTTGAAAAGTTTTATTCTGAAATATTGCTTATTTCATTATAACTCATATTTTAAACCTAAACTTACTCAAACTTATTATATATTTAAAACAAAGTTGTGTTAGTTACACCATTTATAATAATATGGCTGGACCGATTTTTGTGTTTTTGGATTTGTCTTTCTGGCATGTCATTGAAATACTTCATGATGTTGAATTTACTAAATAATTTTAAAATCATATTATAAAGCGGAACGTAATTCACTGCTAGTATTTATATAAAAACTTAACACACAATAATAATTTTTCAGGTAATTGAGCTGCCTTTAATGAACCCCGAGTTATTTGTTCGTGTTGGTATAACTCCTCCGAAAGGTTGTCTCTTATATGGCCCTCCAGGAACAGGAAAGACCCTACTTGCTAGAGCTGTTGCTTCACAGCTTGATGCGAACTTCTTAAAGGTTAGAAATTTAAGTAATTGCAACCCTTGTCTAAGCTGTGTTATTTAAAACATTTTATCCATCTGCAATCAGCCTCTCGGCTTTTATCAGAATTTATAAAATGATGGCAATTAGGAAACGCAAATCCAATATTTTTCTATTTCCCTCCGTAATTCGTAAACTATAATTTAAAACATTCAGTTACAATTATGACAAAAAAATTAAAATAATAATTATCATATTCCGTTTTATATATATACCAAAATATCTTCAGAAACATATTATATTCAAAATTTATAAATACACATTACAGGTAGTATCTTCAGCGATCGTCGACAAGTACATCGGCGAGTCAGCGCGTCTTATTCGTGAGATGTTTAACTACGCACGAGACCATCAGCCTTGTATAATATTCATGGACGAAATTGATGCTATTGGTGAGATTTTCCTATTTTTTAATATCAGATGGGCAACTAGGGATAAGCCACTTAAAAGCAACATTTTTCCTTTCCTTTCTTACATACAGTTAATTTTTTTAGTGACTTAATTGTAATTTCAAAGAGATAATCCCCAAAAGATGAACGTGTATAGTAATGTTAACTGACCTAATGGCAGTATATCAATTTCTAATTAATTATCAGAAAAAGATGTTGAGATTTCTTAATATTACAGTAACCAAGTATACATTGAATATTAAATAACATAATTTTGGTATTTTATATATGTTCTTATTCAAGTCTTTAATAATACAAATCTTTATTATAAAAATAAAAGAAATTGTTGGGCAAACACATTTCTGAAATTTATGATATTTTTACGTCGAGTTATCAGCCTTCTGTGCCTAACCGACATAATTGTTTCACCTGTATCTGAACCCGATGTCGTAAGTACACCGTCCACGTCAATCACTAAATTTGATTTTTATACGAAAATGTTGCTAATTAACCGACTTGAAACAAGTAGACGAATATTATAAATTCGACGTATAGTTATTTTTATTAATTCCAGGTGGCAGACGTTTCTCTGAAGGTACAAGCGCTGACCGTGAAATCCAACGGACGCTCATGGAACTGCTAAACCAAATGGACGGGTTCGATTCCCTGGGACAAGTGAAAATAATTATGGCTACAAACCGGCCAGACACGCTTGACCCCGCGTTGTTGAGGCCTGGACGTCTTGACAGGAAGATTGAGATACCGCTGCCAAATGAGCAAGCCAGGTCCATAGATTACCTTTCTTATTATTTTTTTTACTCTTCACTACAGTTTTTATGAACATTCATCTTTCTACCTAATATTATTATTGACTAGTATTTATAGTATTAATAATAATAGATAATTAGCTAGTCAACCTGTGTGTGCTTTCAGATCTTAGTGCCATATCATGTGGTCTTTACATTGTTACTTTATTAGGTCCGTCATAAATGACTAATCGCGCGATTTAAGACTGTATATATCAAATTTTTTAAAAATCCTAATTTAGGATACTGCAACTGCATTTTTATCCAGAAACTTTAACCATTCCGAGCACCATCCTACGTGAGATGTTGTGAAGTAACGAATTAATACGGATATAAACGTAACATAGCAATAAGGAATAATTTAAAGTTCACTGCCTGAATAGGTATAGACTCATACTGAATCCGTTTCTTCGATCATTTTTATTTTATAGATTTAGATTTTAGTTATAGTTGGTGAGCAGCTTAATGACATATTATGTCGTCGATTTTTTGGCTTTGAGACACAATGTTTGCCTTCACTATAGGAGCAAATGCTAATTGTGCACATAGAAAGAAATTTCTATAGGCGCTTAAGGGAGCGTTCAAATATTACGTAACGAAATTTGGGGGGGGGGGTCCTTTGAACGTTACGATGCGGGGCGGGGATTGAATTACACATTATTGTTATTATTATTTTCAACTTTCCAGTACTTTACACCACATAATGCTAACTTTTAGGTATAAAGAGTACAGAATACTTGCGTGACGTAATACTTTAACGTTCCCTAAGCCACTAGACCATTACCGCCTAACCGTCGTGGTTAACATTATAAATGTATTAGCTTAGTTTAACAAAACTTATTATTCAGATTGGAAATCCTGAAAATCCACGCGGCACCGATTGCTAAACACGGCGAGATGGATTATGAGGCGGTTGTCAAACTATCAGACACATTTAACGGAGCTGACCTAAGAAATGTCTGTACTGAGGCTGGTTTATTCGCAATCAGAGCTGAGAGAGAATATATTATACAGGTAACCTTTATAAGTTGGTAATACTTAAAGGAAGTCCCGGATTCGATAAAGATATTTGTTTCCTGTTGGTAAAAAAGTTGAAAAACTATAACAGATTTAGAAATTTATATGCTTGTAATCGTTTGAAAATTTGTCCTATACATTTAACTATTGTGTTTTTAACTTTCTTTTCGTTCATGCACATTAATAATGTATTAATTTATTTTTAATGCTTTATTTAAGTAAAATATCTTCAATTTAAATAGTTTTAGGCTTTTGTTGTGAGTTGTGTCGATATAGAGAGACACATTACATTAAATCATACAATTTTAGTTTCGTATAAGTTTTACACATTTAAATTGACACAACCAAGGTTTTATTATTGAGGCACTAAATTTCATTAAAATATCTAATTTCGTTTTTAACATATAATAATTCATTTAATTACAGGAGGATCTAATGAAAGCAGTACGTAAGGTAGCGGATAACAAGAAACTTGAAAGCAAGTTGGATTACAAACCCGTCTAATTATATATGTTTACCTGTATTTCTATTGTCTTTAATTCAATATATAAAATGTAATTAAAAATGCAATTGTTATTTATTACATGAAATTAGTATTTTAGAGTAGTGTTGGCCTAGCGGCTTGAGCGTGCGCCTCTCAACTCTAGAGCTCGTACATTCAAATCAAAACCGATGGACTTTTCTATGCGGGCAATTAACACTCGCGGTGAAGTAAAACATAGTGAGAAAACTTAAAGCCCCCCTCAAGCCGGTTGCAGACCGAAACAAGCAGCAGGAAACTAAGCTATGCCAAGCAAGCTAGACTAAGCTAAGCTAGAAATAAATAGCGTGCACACCAACAGCTAACCCAAAGCTCAGTCAGCGTTGCATAGTATGTGCAAAGGGTGTGCGGGGTAGCGGGAGGGGCTTAACTTAGCTCGTGTAGCTGCGCATCGGCATACACAACTAACTTAGCTTCGCATATTTTAGTTAGCTCACATAGCTTAGTTCGCATAGTTTGCGGTCTGCACAGACGTATGGAAAATTGCGTCAGCTATGCGAGCTAAGCTAAACTAACGTACCTTAGCTCTTGGTCTGCAACGCGTATAAATCTTAAAAAGCTTCGGGGCGCCACTTTACTATTTAAAAAAAATCACGATAGACAGGACCTAAAGGTGTATGGCCTCTGGTTATTATTAATTTGTACTTTAGTTAAAACAGTAGACCGATTTATTTTATCATTGATAGATGGCGTTATTTACCATGCCTATTTGTAATCATCTTTAAGAATATAAAAGGTAAATTTATATGACATAGTAAAAAAAACTGTTTTGTATCTTAACTCAATATTCTGTATATGTTATTTTGACTCTGCAGTACTATTCAAAACTCCGAAAACGTAACCAAACCAAATCCTTACGCTACCAGAACCCACCAGAGTGATAGAAGAACTTATTTTACTGCTTGTCTGTATGTACACGACCTAACTTAAACATTATAGGCGCCACTCGATATTACTTTAGGAACTAAATTTTTTAAATTGTTTTAATTTTCGATTTATTCATATATAATAAATAATAAAACAGTACAACGTAAAATTTATAAATATTTAATAAAACGACAGTCAATACTGTTTAGTAAAAATCTCTTATCATAATTACTACATTTGTAGTATCTAGTCACCAAGAGTCAAAAGCAAGGCACTTATGATAATTGTCTATGAAAAGGTCATATTAAATCACTTAATAAAACTTGGCAAGGTACCATTTTTACGGGCTTTCGCCACATTTTCATAATAACATGAAAAATCAACATAACCCTTGATGCGTTTATCCTTTTCATAAGGGCGATTTGGGTATACATCGGATGTCGACTCGATCGATCTATTCGTGTCAACAATAGAATCGTTCTCGCAATCATTTGAAAATTCAGAATCGATTTCGTTCAAGAGCGTGTTGGACTTCGATTGAACTATCGGATTAAATCTAACCGAGGCGTTCTTCTGACAGCTGTCATTTGGAATTGGCGGGAGAAAGTTGAAGTTTCGTATTAGTAGGGTTATATGCGTATTTGGTTTTGGCGTTAAATTATTTTGAGCACAAAATGTAACGAAATCATCTTCGATTTCTTCTAAAACAGATTGACTGACACGCGTAAATTCTGACTGTTTACGGAAGTTCTCAACAATTTTCTGTGCGAGTTGTTTGTTTGTTTCCTCGCTGTTGCCTCGGACTTCTTGAATGCGCTTATAGACTCCCGCGCTGACTAGAACTAAGAACCTGCAATACATATTTTTTTTTTAACTAGAGGTCATTTAAAGTACTATACATGTTTTCTCTTTAATTATGGCTTTTTTATTATTTTAAATCACGTGATAAACAAAGCAAAAGCAAATCATGAACTATAAAAAGACATACCTGCAAGATTCATCGAGCAATATGGGTCCATGTATCTCTGGAGCTGCCACAACAGGCTCTGACATAGCTGCACTAATACTAGGAAACGCCTTGTATAGACCCTTCACTAGATAATTACCAAGACAACGTGTTCCAGTTTGGTTGCCTAGATATTGCACTGAAAAAAATTTATATCTTCTAAGAAACACCTGAACAAACTAATATTTAATTTTAATAAATAGTTTTTTTTTTACGATTACCATAATAAGCATATTGAATCAAAATAATAGTCCTAGTTAAACACACTGATGTCTTGTTTTTTAATAAACTTATAAAATAACCACTAAAACATTGTCCTAAAATTACTGTAAATAGGTTCATGTCAATAGGCACACAGGCCTTGCTAGCCTTTTAGGAAGGAGCCTCTTTTTTAAGAATTACATTTACTACACTCAGTAATTAGTTAACATAAAATATAGCGGTTATGTAGAGGTCAACTCTTTTGTCTACCTCTATTCCATTTAAACTCTATTGAAAACTAGAAAACAAAGTAAAAAAGAAATCAATTGCCTACCTCTTAGGGCTGCTTTTTTCTTAAAAAAGAGACTCATATATTCATTAACTACATTCTTTTTCAATAGACATTGTAATCATGATAAGAAACAAGGCCATATTATTTTCACATCAATATAAAATCATCCATAAAAACCTACCATTCCTAAGTTTATTGACATCCAATCCTAACTGTGAAAGACGTAACAACTCATCCTCATTATTCAAACTATGGTCCATGGTCAATTGGACAACTCTTAGCACCGAATTATCGTCTGTTCTGCCAAGGAGTGCCCGGGTCTCACCAACATTAGCCACAAACAGCTTATTGTTATGAACAAGAGCTAATACAACTGTAGTGCCACCAGATAGGTGATGATCAATTTCTTTTAGGCGATGGAGGATGTTATCACAGTTTTGAGATATCTGTATAAAGAAAGGTATGTGAAATAAGTCTAACATGATTTTGTTTAAAAAAATATTTTTCAACAACTAACTGAAATTGCTAGTCATTGAACGTGCCATCAATTGGGTAACAAAAATAATGCAAATTAGTTTAAAGGTCTAATATACTAGCTACATTTCATAACTGCACACTTAACAAGCTATTTTCATACCTATTTACACACGCATATATAAAATCATAATATTTGGTCAAGCCAATTCTGAGAAGTTAGACACCATGACACAAATTTTTTATATATTACTTTCATTATGTTAGATCTACAATTATATGTATAGCAGGGCAGATAGTTGATTTAGATGATACTTCTATGACTTTTTTCAAAGTAAATATGGTTAGGATACAATGGTTGAACAATTGCTTACTTGTGTTTCATTTAAAGTTTGCAATCTATATTGAAGACTTGTCCGTTCAGCTATCATTCCATCATAGTTTTCTATGTATGCTTTCTCTACTGATATAAAAGCATTTCTGAAATATAACAAGAAAAAATATAAATTAATTGATATCATAACATAATGCACTGCTACCTAATTACTAACTGTAAATCTACATTTCAATCATCAGAAGTTTCATCAATTTAAAAAACTTAAAGTGATATTTTAACAAATTTTCATTAATCAAATATCGCAAATGTAATGTAATACTGTATGCCAAGGAAAAATTGAGGCCACTTAAACATTTTTTTTAAATATTTTTTTATAATAATGAAACTTTAAACAATGTAGATTCTGTTTGTACTGTAATCTATGCAAAATACAAATAAATTTGCATATATGTATATGCATTATTGTCAACTTTAGACTTTAGTTATTATGATTAAGGTATAGCAGCTAGATACTGATAAACATAAAAATAAATATCTAGACCTAATATGATAAAATATTGGTTTAGAATACCTAAGTCTTTCCCTTATTTCCTCATCAGTATTGCTTAAGGAGGGTGGAGGAAACAGAAGCTCTGCAGCCATTCTCTGCATTATAAACCTGGCCGCATCTAAACCATTGTGCGGCTCAAATACACCATAAAGGCATCTGTAATTGATATTAAATATAAAGCGTTAACCAAATCCAAATATGGTATTATGCATATTGATAATATTCCATGGACGTCAAGAATTTCAGTTATGTTATTCGAATACTTACGAGTTATCTTCAGTTTGGCAATAAAAACATAAGCAATCGTCTGTAGAGTTAGAATCGCCTAGGTGAGAGAAATAAGAGGCTACGCAGGTATTTCGGCACTTTGGCAGATCCTCGGTCCAGGGTCTAGCAATCATTTTTAAGAAAGATTTCAGCTTTTTAATTACTTGCACTTTACTCTCTCGGCGCCTTTACTTCGACAACCTATCGCGGGGAGGTTTTCTTATTTCACAGCACAACAGTCCTCATGCCTGAATCCAATATAAGTATAAAATAAAAATTATGCATGGTTAGTAATATTTTTTAAATAATAATAATGCTTATTTGATTTATCTATTTCAATAAAATCCAAAAACATTACAACATTCAATAAAACACGAATTAAGTCTAATATATACTATGATTTATGAATGAAATTTGTTGAATCTTAGTCTGTGACCTGTGGGAAATGGAATCTTTGATCTTTCCACAGATCTCTCAAGGCAAGTAAAGAAAAATAGTGAAAAATGGAAATATGTAGGAAAGAACATTGATTAGTCAAAACTATTGCCATAATATTTAAAAAAAAAGAACCTTCATGTTTGATAGTGTTTTTTTTTATTTTCTGTCACAATTTGTATTATATATATTATGATTAAATTTTATTTAATTAAGCTGTATTTAAAGTTCTAGTTAAATACAGTGATGTCTTTTTTTTAAACTCATAAAATAACCACAAAAACATCGTCCTAAAAATTACTGTAAATAGCTTTATGTCAATAGCTGTGTGCCTGCCTAGTGCCTGGCTATAAGCCTTTTGTGCCTATGTATTCAGTAATTAAATAAATTAAAAAAGTTTTAGTACAATATTCGATTTTTATATCGGTTCAAAATATCGATTCTCTTTCAATACTGCAAGAGCAACACTACTAATTCCAATGTCCAACTATGCTCATAGTTTTATGAATACTTATAAGTTATAACTTCCTTAATATTTTTGTCACGATGCGTGAGCTGTGATCACGAAATAAGTAGTCGAAACCTTCGTAAAAAATGTGAACTCATACAATTCTCTACTTTGTTTTTAAACCAGTTTCACACAAAGAATTCAAATTTTAACTACAATTAAGTTCATTCCATATTTCTAAAATAACTTAAAAAAAACTCCAAAAATTACCTAGTTTAATTATTGTATATAATAATGCCTTTTAATTTTATTATAATTAGAAGACTACTTTTAAGTAAACCAAGACAGGATACAAGCACTTCTTGAAAAACTTAAATAGAAATTAATTGTGACCCCAGTTTTATTTAAAAATATATCATTATTTAGTAAATCCATACCTAGAAAAATAATGAAACACACATTATAAATAGTTTGTTAGATGCAGTTTTAGATACTTTTTTTTAAATACCAAACAACAACTGATACCTACTATCAGTTGCGGTTTGTTATGTAAATTAAATAAAAAGGGAAACAGAAAAGATAAAAAAAACACAATTCAGAGATTAAAGTTTATGTCACATACTTATAACAAAAACTTTAACCGTTTTACACATTTTTCAATTTTTATATTTTATATAATATTGGCTCTAGGAAGAGCATCTAAGTTGTATTGAAAGCGAACCAGATTTTACATAGTTAAAATATACTGACATCTATGACTCAAATAAACTTATGTACTTAATATTGCCAATATTAACAGTTTTTACAACACTTATGAAACAAGATTGTTAGTGCAAGGTATAGCATGGATGAAGGCTTCCAAAGACATGAGTCCACAAGGCACCGTCACCAAAACATCAAAGAAATGATTAATTCAAACGTGTATTAACATAACAAATTTGAGACACATCTCACTGCTTTGGAAACCCTAGCGTTCACTTTGAATGAGCATTTAAAAACTAATCATGTCTAATCTGTCTTCTTGTCGGAGACTTTGGTTTCGGCCTCAGGTTTCTTTTCCTCTTTCTCTTTTTCCTTTTCTTCAGTAATGACTTCCTTTGCTTCTTGCTTTGAAGCCTCGTCAAAGTTACCGACTAGGTTAGGTACTTCGTCGTCTTCGTCAATAGGCTTTGGAGCAGCCACACTTGATGCTATCCTTTTAAGCTGGGTGAGCCCTTCAGGGCCTAGCTGGCTGAGGATACCGGGCAGCATCTCCGCAATTTGCTTGTTTTCACCATGACCAGTAATAGCAAAGGTATTCGCCGCGAGCGATGCCTGTGCTTTAGGGTTATTGAAATGAATTACCGTTCCATCATCTTTGATCATATTAACTTCTTCGATGCCAGGAATTGTATTGACTGATAACTTCTTCAATGATGACTGTAACTTTTTGTCATCTGTCGCGGCCGTCGCATGGACAACCTTCTTCTTGCGCCTAGGAGTACCCTTACCGCCGATGCGCACCTGTGACTGCAGTTTTTTCAGCTTCTCCGTGTTCATTTTGTTTATTTAAGATGTGTGACTGTTAAATAAAAGCGCGCTGCACTTTTTTATTATAGTCGTTATATAGATTTAAACGCGAACAATTAAGAATTCCATGTAACTTGATAGTACGCACGTGTTTTGGACACCGGTTAGTTACAAAGGGAAAATGGTGGATTGAGGTTTCTTTTGGGACTAGTTATTTCCGTCTTTTAGTAGTTGGCAGCACTGCGGATTTTTACGTTCCTTTTCATGATTTGCTAGATGTCAAAGGCAAACGTGAAGGGAAAAAAAATATCAAATTCAATGTATTTTAAGTATAAATATTCTTTTATTAACATGTAATACAAATATGTTATTTATATCTTTATAATTTTTTAACAAAATTAGTTAAATATTTGCGTTGCTGGAAACGTTTAGGTGTATGTTTATCTCACAAAGCGCCATCTGTTTGTTAAAAATTAAACGATTGAAAAGCATAATTCGTTTATAGATGGCAGTAAACACCAAAACAAATTTTTGCTTTACTAAAATAGATGCCTCTTGCGGTACCTATCACTAATTTATAACAGTAGTGTTACTGTACCTAACTTAATTCAAAAATATTCATTATGGTGATAGAAATATTATAGAGTAAAATTAATAATTCAATTTTATATTTAAATTATTATTATTGCCCGTGCGTCTTCTTTGGTGGAAACGGGAACATAGGTAAATCCATTGGTATCATAATTAAATATTTTATAATTTTCTATGCTACAGAAAACGATTCCAATTCCTTGCATACGTTAGGTGAATATCCGAAGTAAAAATCATTTAATTTATGTAGGTGTGCGATTGAATGTTTATAAATTACATACGAAATAGCAAAGAACTTCCTTTATAATTAATAATGACACAAGGTTAATGTAGGTAATACTACAATTGAAGCGTGTTTATCTTCTGAGCAATTATTTCTAGTGAGTCTCATTTTTCTAGATGTGTTTGCCTCATACTTAATAAAGAAATTTATTAAAGTAGAACACATAGATAATAATTAATACCTACATAAAAACATGTGTCCCGGGTTCCTGGTGTAGTGAGAACTGTAACATATTATATACTATATTCAAACTTATTAGATATATAACTATTTAATATACTTAACAATAAAGATAAGTAACAGCAATGAACTAAATTTATAACATTATTGTGCGTCAGCTGAAAGTAATTTGTTAGGAGCACTTAAATGTTTTAAGCCAGTACATCAAATTGCTCAAATAAACTGAGAATTACTCAACGGCAAATCAACATAAATATGATTATAAAAACCTATAAGCGGGTAACGCGGCCTAAATATAAGTGCATTAGTTTATTATTGAATTTTGTACAGTCAGGTTAAAAACTCTTCAATCGCACTAAAATTAAACATATCATTTTAAACAATCTTCTGTGATCTAGATCTATTTTAGTATTTGGAAATATGTTTCTCTAATTGAAATCCATATATCCAATAAATAAATCATTGTTTTAGTGTGTTGTGGCAGCATGGCCGTCTATGTTAAAAAGATGATATTTCGGAATAACACGAAAATGAAGAAAAAATATACCTACATATTAAGTACGCAAGCTGAATTTGATTAACTTACAAAAAGTAAGATTAAATTATGTCTGCCTTATTAGGTGATCATTTCATAATCAATATTTACCTAAGTAATAATAAACAAAGTTGTGTACTAAAAATAATGAACTTGGGTCGTAGTGTCATAAACATTGACAACTTTTATAAAATACAAATTTAATAACATTGGCAATCCCTTCTGTAATGTATTTATTAGGTTCCCTTATATACGTGACGAGAAAATGTGTTTTGTATTTTTTTTATCCACCGTACACTTTTCTGCACGATATTACATCTATCATCACATTCAGTAAGTGCGCGCAAACTACGTTCAAAAACGTTTTAGCAAAACATTCAGTAATAGCAGGCGTATCGACGTTCGAAAATTAAATAGCTGTCATATTGTTCCTGATGGCGCGAAGATGTGTCGATGACAGCTTTACACCACAGATACATTGAGGTGCATTAAGTAATGTAGATAAATATTTATGGCACGATAACTGGGTTTTATGGGTTGACGAGTGACGTATATTTTCTTCATTAGAAAGACTATTCTAAGGAAGGTTCATTATTAATATTGGTGTTTTTGAACTTTTTATATGTCCGTTATCCTACCGTGTCGTAATTATAAGTGTCCTATTTTGACAGGTTACTTATGGCATATTCGTGGAACTTTTGGTTCTAGAGGATTTCTAATGAATACGTACTGAAACGCTGGCCACACAGAAAAAACATCCTGATGATGCTTGGTGGTAGCCGACGTGGTCCAAAATTATGTAGGTGCGCTGCTCACGACAGGCTCCCAATTTTGTTTATTTAGGTATAATTTGTATTATTGCTATAATTTTTTTACTCTAATCTTATTTTACAAAATCAATTTTGTAAGTATAGCTCTATCAATACCTAAATAATATAATAAGCTATTCAAAAACATTAGTTAAAAAGTTAGGTTTTAAGTACTATTATGCACAGATTTTGGAACTTTCAAATTTAGAACAGAAAACATGTGACAACTAGCCATCTTTGACACTTTTTTTTACCATTTCCCGCGCCCTAATTAATCACACCGATTTGGTTTAAGTCTGTCATTTAAACAATTATTAAGACTCGTTATCATTCTGTCAAGGATGTAAAAACTACGAATAAAAATAGTTGCCATAAAAGAAACATTTTTTAAACAGTACATTAATAATGCCCTTTTAGGTAACAAGCTGGCTTTATTTAGAAAAACTACTTCGTATGGTGGATATAAATCAAGTGGTGATTGACATAATAATTGAATTCTGACAAATAAGTAAAATGGCTTTAATACCTACCGCTTTATTGTTTTTGGTACATATGTTATTAATTTATAATCTATATATATAAAAGGAAAATGGTCTTCGTTTGAGGCTCCTTCACGCCTAAACCACTGATCGTATCGACATGAAACTACCACCTTCATTTTTTTATTGCTGTTTTACTTTTATGAAAATTTATCCATACGGACTTCACCGCGGAAACATTCGGGGAGGCTTCCTAGAACCTCTAAACGTCAACATCTGTTAAAAACTCGATTTTCGAAATATTTCAATTTTCTTAGCGGGAAGTTAAAAAGAAGAATAATAAAAATATGAAAAAAAATAAAATAATGAAACATAAAATTTATTTTAATTCGTCCAGCAAAGCGGGCGCGAAACGGCTAGTACTTTATATATATACATATGTATTGGTATTGTGGCTGACAAATTTAAATATTTTTACTTACTTTTTATTTACCTATAGCCGAATTAGTACTGTAAAGATTCAATATTGTAGAAATAAAAAATACATATTCCATACAACACTTAAATCTAAGCTAAACATGACGCATCGGTCGTAAATGCCTTTTAAGTGTCACATTACAAGGTTTGAATCCACTTAATCCTATTTTTTGTTACTAAATGACTCAGATTAGAAGATGACATAATTTAGAATACAGTTTCGAAGATTTTAAACTCATTAGTTATCTTAACAGGTCGGATTAAGTGGATTTGGCGACCACCCACTTACGCGCGAAATTTGACAGATGTCAAAAGTGGCGGCGTTTTTGTTTTTTTTGCCTAGGGACAAATTAGTACCGTCGATATAGTGAATATTTATGAAGTAATTTCACGGGATTTTAAAGATTAGTAATTTACGACTGTGACTTCAATTTTTTAAAGGTTTCTTAATTACATATTACGAACAAGCGAATTAGTCATGGTTTTACCATTTAAATACTGAGAAAAATAATAATAAATATCTAATATCTGCATGTGGTTGAAGAGCTGGGTTCGTTCGATGTGTTTATAGCAAAGGTCTTGGGTTCAATTAACGGGTAAACATATTTTTTTCGGTTTGGAAGGTATAGTGGACTGGTCCTTTACTTGCTTGTTATGAAAATAATCAATGTTTTAATACAGAAGATATTTTGATGTTTCCTTCTAAATCTTAGGCGTGTAAGTGAACACACTATTACAGTAGTGTCTGCGATATGATATCAATATTTAGTTCTAAGCATAAGATTCAGAGTTGCGACTTAGTACTAAGTACATATTATTATTATTATTGAAGTGAAACTTCTTTATCGGGGTTGGAAAAAAATTTAGTGTAACATTTTTGCCTTACGCGTCACATTTTTCCGTTACGCGCCATGTTGCTTTTTGAAGTCAAACTTCTTTATCGGCGTTAAAATATGACATATAGTATGTTTTTGACTTTGAAGTTTGACAACGGATTACATTTTCGCAGTCAAACTTCTTTATCGGCGTTAAAATATGACATATAGTATGTTTTTGACTTTGAAGTTTGACAACGGATTACATTTTCGACTTGAAATTTGCTAATCGCAATTTGCAGCAATTAATTTGTAAATTGTATGCTAGGCAGTGTATCAAAATTTACTGTGTTTAAAGAAATAGTTTCTAATAAGGTAATAAAGAAGTTTCACTTCTTACGTGTGTACACCTAGTACACGCACTCATTTTTTTTATTTATTTATTCAGATATTGACAAATGTGAATCATGCTTAGTCTTAAGTCGTGTTATTAATATTTTGCGTTGAAAATCCATTGAATTTGGGTGAAGTGCCACTGGGGTTAGAACTCACGACCAGTGTGGAGAAACGCACGTTTTATTTAATTTAATAGTAACATTAATATTACATTGTATGGGTATGTTTGCTCCCGATAAACCTGAATCCCATCGAATACAAAGGTCCGATATTTGTTCAGCCGTTCAAATAAAATAAAGGAAAATGTATCGAAACAAATTCAATCACAATCTATCGCTCGGCCGATGTCGTTTGCTCTTTGTACAACTACTGTGAAACTAGCGTAATACCTGGGTTTACTCGATTGGAAATGTTTTTTACTTACTGAAATATTTAATAACATAGTAAGATTAAACATAATATGTCAATGGCGAAATTAATGTTAAATTGGCTATTTAGATAAAAATAAAGACGAATTTGCACACCATTGTCTGGCAAAAATTGAGAAAAAATAATAATGTACCATCTATGTGTTATTGTACCTACACCATACCTATTCGTGTAAATAAAAAACGAAAATTATACTAAAGTATTATGTAACAAAATAATTTTATTTTATACAATATCTTGGCAAATTTTATCTAGAAACAAGAGTAGGTACTTAACTTCTTCAAATTTAACAAAAGAAACATAATACCGCTTTAGAACATTTTCGCGCCATTACGCAACTGTCAAAACATAAAAATTTTGGGCTAACTGCCCCCAGAGGTCCGGTTTAATTTTAACGCTGGCAACCCGACACGATACAACGTGGTAACAGAACACTTCCAATCACAGTTTATTGAGCGAAAACCAATTCGAGCCCGTATAAATCCTAAAACGATAGGAATTTATTTCGTGGGCTTTGTGAAATTGACATCAAAAAAATATTTTCTTTAGCAATTTTTTTATAAATCAATAACATTAAAAAAATGTCTATTGAATTGTAAAGTGTAATACAAGAGAAAAATTATATTTAAGATAAAGCGGTATGATCTACAGAATTAAGCAATATATTTATAATAAATTATTACCAAAGATTCAAAGATTAGAGTTAATTAGTAATAGTTATTTATAAATAATGTTTCTAGTATATTTTAATAAAAATAGCAACTGTGCTATAACATTGCCCATAGTATCGATAAGTTACTGTTAAAGAAAAACCCAAACAGTAATAGCAACCCTAAAGGTTAATCTCCATAGAGCCATAGAGAGAATAACTTTCCCGCCAATTCTATTCAATATGCCCTCAAGCCATAAAAGAAAATGCATTTGAAAAAGGAAACAAATAAAACCTCTTTCAATAAAATTTGGCAACCACGGACAATATCTTGTTTTGTAACTTGGCCAGTTTACAACTTGTTAAATGTAGATACTGAAAATTTGTTTTATACATTCGATAGTTGTAATATCACCATAATTTTTGTATATTAATAGAGAATGTAACAGAGAACGTGAAAAAGAATGTTACACATATATCGAAATAGATGGATTGAACCTAGGTATAAAATATTTCCAGCTAAGCTTAGAAATTACACAATTATAGCAATAACAAAAATAACTCCATATCTATTGAAAAATACACGTAAATAAATCATTAACACGTTAAGTCTTTTCTTTCTTCTAAAACAGTCAAATACGGAAGAATGGTTTTTCCGTCGGCAGCCTATAGGTTTTACCTATTCATAATCGAACATACGCACCAATTGAAAAAATAAAATAAATGTAATACCTAAGTCTATTTACGTCATAAAATATTTCTTCCATATTGCAACACTAGTAACGTGCAAATAGACGAAGGGGTTTTAAGCCAATGGGACTGCTTCGTTTGATGTTGCGTATAATCTATGGGTGTGGTTTAAGGGTCCGCAATTGAGCTGTAATAATTGTAATTTGCATTATTATGTCATTAGTTTAAGGGTACGATCGAGAAGATTTGATGATAACTGCCACGGAGAAAATAATAATTTAATAGCGCGGTTCATACTAGCACGAAATCGAGTTATACAATATATGAAGCAAAATAATATTAGTTTATTGTATGAAACTTATTTATTCGAACATATTATATTTCAAAAGATTAAATAACAAATATGCTTATATTAAATAATTTCTCCAAACGGCTCAAGATGTAATAAAAAATAGTAACAAAATATTTTTTGTTACATAAAGTTAAACATAAATTATGTTATAGTAAGAAACTGAACTGAAATATTATAAATTTTCAAATAGCAACAAAAAAAACGATTTTAGACTTACCCCTAACCATATGCAAATTCCTTCCTCTTAAGTATATTCGAGAGAAAATCAATATCTGTGCACGAGACAGAGATAAAAACTTATTTAGTATAGAGTTAGAAAGAGACACCTTACCCCTTGCTGTTGGAAAATTAGTCTATAGCTCTTCTAAGATGCATATAACGTAAATTGAACTTTAACACCTACACATAGAGTTTAAATTGTGTCTCTCTTATTAAGTTATATTAGCATTTTAGTATTGAAAACGAAGCTTTTGTTTAAGAAATAAAGTTGGTTTTTGCATGACGTAAGATTGAGCAAATAATTGGCCGTGATTTGATAATAAACGGGATCAATTTGGTTTTATGCTTTTATTAGCAGTAAGACTTGCTATTAGACGAAATTACTAAATTAATTATCTTCTAGTATATAATTTCTACTAGATATTTGCGATTTTGCTTACGAAAGTAATATAATATTATTCATTCATTCGTTGTGTCGCGTAAACGAACTACACTGTTATCGCATTATATTTGAGCTTGAACTAAATTTGTTTTAACTCGTAATATTAAATGTTACTTGCCGCTTAATGGAAACCTGGAAAATAAAAAAGCAAAAATCAGAAAATGCATTGAATTGCAATTAATGCGCCTTGTTGATGTTATGTTAGGATTGCTTATCATCGAAATTAGAAATATCTCGTTTTCTCCAGGCGTTACCATGGCAACGAATAAACAATGAACATAAAATGCTGATTGTTATTGTCATTGTAATGTATCCGAGTCGTTAATCAAAACAGCACGAACAAATTCTCAAGTCGTTAAATCAGCCAAAACGAGAGACGCAAGGATTCCATAATGATGGTAAACACACGGGCCTATACCATCTGCGTGATCGTAGGAAAATCTTAAAAATATGATGTTTTTTTTTGTATTTCCCAAAAAATTGGTAAGAATGGCACTCATAGGTTAAGTTTTCAAGTGTATTTTTTGAAGTTTTGAAGTAGATTCAAGCCTCCTCAGGGCTCCTTATTTATCCATACAATGTGAAATTTGAAAAAAAAAGTGTTTTAATTTGAAGCTGCTTAGGGTTTGTTTGCCTCACATCACTAAATCATTGGCGCTACAACCTTTTAAGGTTGCCCTGCCTCAGATTTCTGTATCTGTTTCATCATCATTTGTTAAACTAATAGGCAAGTAGGTAGGTGATCAGCCGTCTGTGCCTGACACAAGCCGTTGACTTTTTGGTATAAGGCAAGCCGGTTTCCTCACGATGGTTTCCTTCACCGTTCGAGCAAATGTTAAATGCGCACATAGATCGAACCTACGACCTCAGGGATGATCCTCGCACGCTGAAGCTACTAGGCCAACACTGCTCTTAACTTCTTTAGAACAACTAAAAACTAAACTTCTTATTAACTATTAAACTAGTCTTATGCACACACCGCTTACATTAACAAAAACGTTTCAATGACGTAATACTCCGACATTGTTAAATTGTGGCGAATATACAGTAACCTATACATTTCTGATAAACATTATTTTGTAACTACCAAATACTAGATATAATAATATACATAAATTGTAGCTTCCAATAAAAAATCGGTAAGACGTATCGGAAATGTCTAAAATTTGCATCCGTATATCCCATTCGCCCGCAGCATCAAACTTGGCTATCGATGTATTAGACTCGCAAATATCGACATTTTGTAGCCAACACTAACTTATCGCGATGAATATCGATGAAAAACACGCGTTTTAGCGTTCAGCTAAACTGTCGTGTACAATGGAATAACTTTTTTAAATAAAATCTGAAGACAATTTTGATTCAAAGCAACTGATCTATGATTTGATGTAATAATGCGTGAGACGTATTATTTCTTATGCCTAGTAAATAATAATAATTATTATATCATCCTTCAAGAAGCAGTTATATTAAATACGGATAGAATAAGAAAATGTAGCTTAGTGTACCTACAAGGATTGTTTCATTCAAACCTGAGCTAAAGGAAACAGTAACTTAACATAATAATAATAATAAAATGCTTTTATTTCAGATACTTTACACTTAAACAAAATAATATTTCTATCATCTCATTATTTTTAGGTGTGTACCCTTTTTTGGTAAAGGCATGTCATGTACCACCTGCTTCCTTAATCTGTTCTATCTACCTTCTAAATTGTCTTCCTCTTTTGCGTTTATTGTACAAATAACATTTAGCAAATAACGTATTGTCACTGGAAAAATATATTATATATATATTTCGCCATCGCAATTTATTTCGTGCTTCTTGGTCCAACTTCGGAAATCCTATTGTTTCGAGGTCCTTGACTACTCCATCCCACCGACGCAGCCGGTCTACCTGGTTGCCACCAAGTTGTGAGTTCAGTAAGGACTTTGGGGTTCTTTCGTCCAACATTCGGTGCACATGTGTCAAGCACTTGAGCCTGTTGGATTTTGTGAATCGGATGATGTTGGCGTCAAAAATGTTATAAAGTTCTTCATTGTAGCATATACGCCAAACACCGTTGCGTAGTCGCGAACAGGACAAAGAAAACTTAATTAAATATGTATATAAATACATTTTGTAAATATAGTATAAGATCCCGCTATACAACGACCTTCACCGAGATGCTTATTTAATGAAACTTATTTTATATTTAATTTAATATGTCAATAAATATAACCAATGGGTTGCCTAGCAAATTTCAGTCCAGAGTATGTTTAATTAATATTAAAAAAAAAATTTTTTTATAATTTGCATGTAGTAAATTTTTTGAACTTTTTTCAATCAATATTTTTAATCAGGGTAGTATTATATATGTATCACTATAACCTTCTTTTATACTAAAGTGATATATACTTTAGTGCACATAAAAAATAACACAAAATAATTAATTGATTAAAAACAACCTAACGTTGCAATTCTATGGGCTCATACGTTCGATTGGTATAGAATTTACTAATAATCATACCGGTGAAATGTTTAAAAAAATTTTTTTTTAAATTAATTAAACATACTCTGGACTGAAATTTGCTAGGCAACCCATATGGATTATATTTATTGACATATTAAATTATATATAAAATAAGTTTCATTAAATAAGCATCGGTGAAGGCGTTGTATAGGGATCTTAGACCAATACCTTTTCGATTTAAAAGAGTGACCCATTACCAGTTCTTCTCGTCCGTTCTACGCCCTTTTCAGAACTGGCAGTAAACGTTAATTTAGACGCATATTTTTTTCTGATGTTCATAAGTGTACACTTGTATTGTGAGTGTATCCAAGTGTATTTTGATTCACACTTTATAAGAAACAATTTAAAATATGTAAAAACAAAAATATTTTTTTACATACAACGGGAACGTATAGCTTTTTTATGGTAATATTTTTAACTTTAATAAAAATAATTGTCATTATCAATATACTCGTATACGAGTAGATGAAATGATAGCTGACAGGAACGCCATTGCTCCGACAATTAATACGTTTTGTGTGCAACTTACACAAATATCTTCAAGCGTGCAACCTTCTTGAAGAAGAAAATTAATTAATAAAGCTTTTTATAAATTTGAGGAATACTTAAATGATCCTAATCCTTGGGATTTATTTGCTCCAGTTCAAATAATTTGTATGACTATACTTGGCGATTAAAAACAGTGGCGGAAAGTTTCTTGCCAGTTCTTCTTACCCGCTCTACGCCCGTGACTTGCGAACTGGTAGTAAATGTAAATTTACAATTAATTTAACTTCTTTCTG
This sequence comes from Pieris macdunnoughi, assembly GCA_905332375.1. Classification (NCBI taxonomy): domain Eukaryota; kingdom Metazoa; phylum Arthropoda; class Insecta; order Lepidoptera; family Pieridae; genus Pieris; species Pieris macdunnoughi. Next base: position 4,869,833 of record CAJOBZ010000012.1, on the reverse strand, counting down.
ACAATTCGTAAGTGTACTTGTTTACCTACATGAATAAAGATATTTTGAGTTTGAGTTTAATATGTACTGTTCCTCTAACCTAAAGAGAGGATCCATGGTCTGTCTAACTACTGACTGGCCCTAAGGCTCCAGAAGTAGTATATACTCGTATCCTTAGCGGAGGAAGTAAATTGTTATCGCGTGTCTTGTCATTACAGTAAGTGTAGGCACAAAGGTAGGTATAGCTAAATAGACACAAAAAATCCCAACAACTTACGACTACCCATATTACGTGATAGACAAGTCCTAACAATATTCATCAAAAACAGGTCGACGGACAATCGGACGTCCAGCGTGATGGACGCTTCAGTGAATACAAACAGACAAAAGAATTGTTCTTCATAAATACTTAAATATGAAATTCCCATGCCCCCCGGTTGATGGCATGATTTAAATATTGTTTCCATTTGTAGATAATGTCTATTTTTAGCAACTTTATTCTGTATAGGGATTATGTCTATATATTATGTATTTCTAACATTCAATTAGACAACGCAGGATAATTGAAGAAAAGAGATTTCAAATTTAAATTGTAGAAAAATTATTACTATAGAAGTTTTTTTTGAAAGGGGGTAAAGGAAAAAAATTTAAAAAAAATTTTTTAAAAAATTTTTTTTTTTTTTTTTTTTTTAATAAATTTTTTTTTTTTCCTACACAAAAAAAAAAGGGGGGGGGGGGGGGGGTTTTTTGGGGGGGGGGGGGGGGGGGGAAGGTTTGTGGGTTTTTTTTTTTTTTTTGGGGGGGGAGGGGGTTAATTTTTTTTTTTTTTAAAATAATATTATTTTTTTTTTTGAGGGTTATTTTTTTTTTTTTGAGGGGGGGGGGGGGGGGATTTTTTTAAAAAGGGGGTTTTTAAATTTTTTTTTTTTTTTTTTTTTTTTTTTTTTTTTTTTTTTTTTTTTTTTTTTTTTTTATATTTTTTTTTTTATTTTTTTTTTTTTTTTTATTTTTTTTAATTATAAAAGGGGGGGGGGGGGGGTTTTTTGTTGTGGGGGGGGGGGGGGGGGGGTGGGGGGGTTTTTTTTTTTTTTTTTTTTGTGGTGGGGGGGGGGGAAATATATTTTATTTAATAAAAAAAAAAAAAAAAAAAGGGGGGGGTGTTTTTTTCGGGGGGGTTTTTTTTATATTTATGTTTCATAATTGAAAAAATTAAATTGTCTTTACCTTAGACTCGCAAATATCAACTTTTTCTATCTCACAAGTATAACGAGGAATACCGATGAAAACCACGCGTTTTAGCGTACAGCTAAAAATTCGTGTACGATAGTGTCTCAATTTAAAAAAAAGGTTAATAGTTTATTTTATTACATCACCTATTTCTCAGCAACAACGGCCTATACCATCGATACAAGGCTGAACTCATCACGGCTGCGCCGGCCGGATGAAGAAGGTGTATTTGTTCATTTTGACATACGATAGATACACGTTTTCTCATACTTAGCACTAAATATATAAGTTAAGATTTAGGGTAAGCCCAAAGTAGGTTATATGCCGTACAATTGTAAGAAGGCAATGTAATAGTTCAACGGAACCGGGATTTTCACGCTAGGCTAATATAGCTCGTAGCTTGTAACGATTATTACCCTTTTTATCTTAAATATATAAATAAAATTATATAATTTACTAACATAAGCTATATAAAAAATAACGTCGAAAATGATACATATTGATATAAATTTGGAGGTCTGGAGGGCTCATATTATTTTCCAAATTAAATGGACAATTTTGTTCAGTCTACTTTTCCAATTAATAATTTATTGTGAAACCAAGTACAGATACTTTTATTACGCCTAAATCCGGGGCAGTATTTTGACTAACTAATCCAGGGGCTAGAAAATAAACTAATTCTTAAAATGCTGTGTATATAAAAATGTCTTAATGAAATTCGTGTCACCGTTAGCTTGACAACATAATACCGTCCGTCCGTTTGTACAAAAACTAACTAATGGGTTGATTCACACCGTTTTTCCATTCTTGTATTGTATGCGTTTTTTTATGAAAACAGGTTTGCTTTTTATTGCAATTTATTTGGTACGGTTAAATTACGAGCTTAAATGATTAGTAGTAAGCGGTGTTTTGGTGACAATAGTTTGATTATTGAACGAGGAATGATTCTTCTTAAAACCTATTTTATCAATCTCATCATCAGAAAAAACTATACTTCTAAATAAATAATATACATATTTTATTTAGATTATTTACTATTTACACGACTTTTTCCCAATGGGGTAGACAGAGCACGCATCTCCTCTTGCTACGGTTCTGATATACCTCTCTCGCTTCATCCACTTTCATGACATTCACCACCACCACTCGTCGGTTTTTACTTATCCCTTCTCTAGTTCCTCCTGGATTTTGGTCCCGGCCTGTAAGAATACTTAACCCGATTTCACCATCCACGGTAGCCTTGTATATCCTGCTTGATAATCAATTCTCATTGATACATTAATGGCCAAACCACCTAAGTATTCCCTTTCGTATGCTTGTCATCCCACCACGCAATGTTACACCACAACGTTTAACGCTCTAATTTCCACGGCATTTATTCTACTGTCATTCTTTCTCTGCCACACCCAATCTAGTATGAATATTACATATTTTTTTAATAAATAGAATTCTGTCCAGATGACACAATATCATTGACAGAAGTCATATTATATTTATTACAACGTAATTTCGTTGAAATGATACCTAAAATATATCATAAAACCGGCAATTAGCGTGGTGGCGTTCATTAGATTCCAATATACCTATATGAACAAACATAATAAGAAATATTCCTGTAATTAAATTTGCACGTCGAATCGTAAAGTTCGATATTTTTGAAATCGGTTAAAAAACTATCCTAAAGATACAACAGCGAGTAACTAAAACATTTATATTTACAATTAAAATTGTAATATGGTTTTATTAATATAACCTGGCCTGGAAGAGATCGCTCGAAAGCGATAAGGCCGTGTATTATGTTTCTGCAACTAAGTGTTAAAAAATAAATATATAATACACCTTTTTAGAACAAAAAAAAAAATTATTCCATTTCCATTTGGAACCCAATTAACGTAACTCGTAAGTTGAGTGAGATTACAAAATATGTACCTCTAGCTCTTCAGGGGTCATACAAGAAGGATTTATTGTTCCATTTCACCAATAGGTAGATGTCATTCATACAAGAGTGTAAGAAACCATACCGTCAGGCGGCTCACCTGATGTTAAGTGATACCCATGAACACACTCAATGTCAGAGGGCTCGCGATTGCGTTGCCCGAAGAAAAAGGATGAAAAAATTAAAAGGATTTTTTTTAAACACTAATTGTGTCTAGTTTACGTAAGTTTTACAGTTAACATAAAACTTGATTACATTATGATAATTTTTAGTAAACCCCATTTACCGGTCGTAGTTACAACTGAAAGTATGAATCTCCCTTTCAATACCCCTTTAATATTTTCTGAAGATTTCGGACGCCATAAATAAGTTTTGGTAAGGGCGCAACCCCACGACATTTCGTTTAACACGGTATGTTGTTATTAGTCTATGGGGACCACTATATGTGTTATCGAAAATTACTAGATGTATCTGTTTTATGATGGATTGTGTTACATCATATGGTATATGCTATTGATTGAGATTTTATAACTTTATAGGTGTGTGATTTAAAATACTCAGATTTTCTAGGATCGTGAGAATGAATTTTTAAAGGTTTTTATTTAACTTAACGAAATATTAATCTTTTGCACTTATTAATAGTACAAAAATCCTGTAGTATTAATTTTATTTCCTTATCATGGATTGTTTAAGCTAAAGAAGCCATTATGTCCGGCCCTTGTCCATTGATACCAACAATGAGCCTAGTAAATCAATAATTCTAAATACTAACAAATAACAAAATTCATTTTTTATTGGTTTTGGGGTGGCTTACTCAACATTTAATTATATATTGTACAAACAAGTTTTAAAAATTAGCTGAAGTATTATTATCTTGATAAATAACTTAATTAAAGTTATTTATCAAGATACCACTTACGTAAACTAGAATCTGTACGGAAAATGCGACAGTTATATGAACTAATTTTTTTATTTGCACGTTTGATTTGTTTTCAAATATTGACATTTTATAATGACGTAACAGCGTTGACAACAAATTTACCCTGGCACTTAAAATCTCTCCATGGCTCTTTCCGCACAGCCTCTAAAATTTATGTTTACAAGTCTCAACTTGCACCTTTAAAGTTCAAACCATTTAGGATATTTTTTTACAATTATTTATTTATGATTAAATTTTATGAGATGGATTCAGACAGAAAGTATTAGGTATTTCTTATAAGTATCTAAGTGGATCTGGATATACAGTATCACATCGACTATTCAGAACAAATCTGTAGCATCATTATACAGGAGGCACAAAAAAGCGTTCGCTGAGACACAACGTGGCATTCATAAATAAATACATATTTGAGTGTATGGGCCAAGCGATAACTTTTAATCATCGCTCATCTTATGAGAGTCTGGACGTACAAAACATGACATTTTCTAATAAGACTCGATTCATTCATTCAAATATATTTTTTTTATAAAAAAAAAGAAGTTTTATCTGTGACAGTGTTAGAATTAGAAACATTTGAACATGATCGCCGAGGTTTCCTGTGCTAAGTAGGTTTAGATTTAAATTGTTAGGTGCGCTCTTTTCTTGAAGGACCTAAGTGTAATTGGTTCGGAAATACTTCAGTGGGCAGCTGGTTAGTGGTTATAGTGGTGGTGCGCGGCAAAAACTGCCTGGAAAAGGTGTAAAAATTTTGTAATGTTTGTTTATGTACCAAGTTTTAGTTATTGTAGATATTGCCTTATCACTGGAGTGTATCGTACCTACCTAATGTTGACAGGTAAATAACTCTAATTTACTTTTATATTAGATATTATATGTATATATAGATAGCGCATTAAGTATTTATCTCGCTGCAATACTTAACTAACAAAAAAAAGGATTTACTTTAGAACACTGGATAGGACCAAATTATCGGAAATTCCTTCGCTCTCTCCTGTCTCCGACACCACTCGTTTAGATAAAGCCAGCACCGCTCGCTCACCAATGCGTCAGGCGTCGCGAAAAACCTGTGAAACTGCACGTAATGGCCGAAGAACATTTGTAAGATTATACCGCGAATTGTTCAAAATGACGTCCCACCACAGATGTCACACTGAATTTATGGCGGACATAGATGAGTTATTGCATAGAGTGCACGAAACGTCACTGTCAATACTAAAGACGTGAAAGTATGTATCGACATTTGTGCTACCTACATAGAGGCATTCGAAGTTCCAGCTTGTTCCAATCTTCTCTACATTAAACAGAAGACAAACATATGGCCCCCAACTAAATCTAAAAGGTCGATCATTTAATTAAAAAACAAAATCAATATATTAAAAATTAAGTAATTTCCCATCCAATGCTGTGAACATTTCGATTTGTGGTACATACTTAATGTGTATGTTGAGACGAGAATAAAAAATATTTTTTGCATTGACCATAAAAAATATTATTACAAATGTACTTCCTTTAAATGTTGTATTAATATAGATTATATTATTTTTGTCCATTTTTCAACTTATTAAGTAACAAAACGTAGCAAATAATTGCCAATCCCTACCTAAAGGTAAAACAATACCTTGGTGTACATTTTTTCAATAGGTCAACTATTAATACTCTTTTAGAGATTAAAAGATAACCTCTATAATAACATTACTCTGTTCCTAAAATGCGGGCAGTTTTTGCGAAGTTTCGAAGTGACTCCTAAATTATTTCAATCTATGTTTAATTTATAACGTCATTTATTAAATATCCCCTCGAGGTGACACGTACAGTAGTTTTTCTACGTTTGTACTAATTCAAATAAAATTAATTGAAATATTCGAATACTACGTACCTATATGTAAGAACAGATACTAATCTATATTATTAAAATTTAAGAACTTATAAACTAACCTTTATTTTTGATGTTATACTTCTTTAGGCGCGTTATGAAAAATTGATGAGAGTGAAATTTTACGATGCGCGCGCACCGTGACACAAAATTAACAGAATGAAGTTGCCCACGGAAGATGCTACGACATTGGACATAATTTAAAAAACAACATTCGAATAATAATAGAATTTATATTACACTTAATGTAAGAGAATAAGAATAAATATTTATTTATTTAATTTTTCAAATGTAAACTGAACTTTATTGACTATAATGACTTCTTTTCCAGTCTTTGATTATTTAATTTTAATTAATTATTTGCATGCAATCAAAAACTATTTTAATAATGCCAAAGAAGTATAACTTCTTACGCGCGTACATAAGAACACGCACCCTTTTTTTTTTAATTTATAGAATTCTGGATATGGACACCCATATGTCAAAATCAAAACGTGTGGCTAGTGTTTATTATAGAAATGTTTATATTTATAAATTGTCTCTGCACAAAGACACAATTTAACATTGAGCTCTAATTACCTAACTTAAGACTAATAAGTGTGTATTTTAAACATAAAATCCCAATGACATTAATTACACATTCATATTTAAGTATTTACTGATTGTAATCATGTGATTTTGGTCAGCTGGTGATGGAAATTATATAATAATATAGTATATTTTTTCTTTACTCTCTGCTTCATTAAAGCCCTGATTAGTTACATCAATAAAATATGTAAATTCCGTATTATATTCCCAATCCTTCGATAGATTGTAACAGTCAAATAAAATTCTTAAAGATAATATATTAAACACCTCGTTTCGTTATAATTGATTAGGTACCGAATACCACTTCTCACTTAACGACCCTTCTATTGCGCACATGCTGTGAGTGGTCTAAGATACAAGCTACAATCAAATAAATAAATAAACTGTACCAGCAAGATTAGACAATATATCACATGTTCTCTCTAAATATTACTAACTAGCCGCCCGTCCCAGCTTCGCTTATTTTTTAAACATTTTTTGTAGATATTGATATTTTCTTTAATATTGTGGGACAATTGTTTGTTCCATCGTCAATAGTTTTCGCAGCGCCTGCAATGAAAGATATTTTATAGGCTTTTTTTTTACACCTTGGGTAACATTATTGTAGTTTTAGTAGGGTTCCTTATTGTTTTCTTGCAATTAAAAGCCTATATTAATCAGGATAATGTAGCATTCAAACGATGAAAGAATTTTTAAAATCGATCCAGTACTTTTTGAGCCAATTCGTTACAATCTTTTCTGTAGAGATCAGTAGAGATTTATGAATTTAATTTAATTTTTTGATACAATAAACTAGGTTTACCCAGATATTGAGTCGATATTGTGTTTATATTCGTGAACTAATTTTGAAGGAGTCAAAAGGAGTTCTAGGGAAAGATTCGTTATATATTTATACACTATCCTATTGTGTGGTCTACATTCTTCGGCTTCAATCACTGACAATATACCCTAAACGCGAGTTAATTCACCTGCTATAAGATATATACAATTTCTCGGCCTTAGCCACTTGGTTTTTTAAGAAATCTCATACGCTAAAGCTCTTGATTTAAACTACACAAAAGTATTAACTATAATAAATCCTAGTTAGGGTATAAATGTATGGTTATCTAAACATATCGTGTCTGAAGGCTTTGTTCAAAGATTTTATCGAAACTATTCAATATATGATTTGTAAGTATGGGAAAAGAACAGTATAATAAATATTTATTTACAAAATCGATATTTACAGCAATTTTATTGTCAACTATGAATTAATAAAAAGTGCTTTGAATAAATATAAGTGGCGACAAAGGATACAATAAATGTATTTAATAAATTTTTGTTCTTCTAATATAATATATGTTAACAATTGCACAATATTAAAACACAAGCAATATAATAATATGTTTTTTTAATATGAATTATAAATTTTAATTTAGTAATACAATATTCATTTTCATTGTAAAATTAACATTCTTAATTTATAACTAGCTGGATTTTTTATTTAAATAAATATAACACTAAATATTATATCTACTACTATTATCTATAAATATGACAATATTTTTTACAAAGATATTAATAAGGCCGTGATAATAAGAAACCTGTATGGCAACGTGTTTAGGAAAATTAATATAAGTCTCCAAGTATTTTTGCTTTCTTTTCAGGTGCCTCTTTATGGCTAAAGGTTGGCTGTTAACAACTTGACTTCTGCTTGAATTTATTTATTTAAAAACGAAATAATTGTATGGTAGCTAGTCCCCACAGACATGCCTGTGTTGGATACTCTCCCGTGGTTCATATATACGGAACTATACAAAACAGTCTTATGTATAAAACCATTAATAATTTATATAAACAAAAATGTAAAAAAGTGCGTGCGTACAAACTACACATGTCAGAAGTGAAACTTCTTCGTAAATTAACTATGACTAAGGTAAAAGCCCCCAATAGATGATCATGTACCAGTTTGTGATCACTCCATGTATTCCTATATTTGTGAATAGAAAAAGAAAGAAAAAAAGTGTGTGTGTACAAAGTACACATGTCAGAAGTGAAACTTCAGTGGCAAACTAATCTTGAAGTGTTGTTCATATTTATACAAATCTAAAAGTTTAGATTTCCGATACTTAGAGCGACGGAAAAAGGAAGATATGTTAGGAATTTAATGAATTTAATTGTCATTAAAATATTAAGTGTCGAATAATAAATAACAAATAATAAATAACAAATAATAAATAATAAATAATGTGACGGTAAATTTTTTTCCAACGCCGATAAAGAAGTTTGACTTCAAAAAGGAACATGGCGCGTAACCGAAAAACGTGACGCGTAACGAAAAAATGTTACACTAAGTTGTTTTCCAACCTCGATAAAGAAGTTTCACTTCAAAAATTACAAATATTTCATAAATTCTCTTAACGAAATATTAATTTTAAAAATATAATTTCTTCATGCCACCTTTGCCCTTTCTCGCTCTCTCTCAATCGGTCTGAATCGCCTCCTCCCTTTTCTTCGACAAAAACGCTGCACATCTTCGTGACGCTAATATAATTATTGCGTTTCATCCGTAAACATTTTAAACTCATTCTCCTAAAGAAGTTTCACTTCACATAACTAAAAATAACTGAAACAGTTCCTCGGCGGATATGATAAGGGTCCACTCCCGTACTGAACCACAACTTCTTCTACCAGCCCGTTGGCTTGAATTCCCCATCTGTTACCAGCGTACTGCAATATAGATATACATTCCCGATAAGGCAGCACTTCAATATAATCAATGGTTTCCTTGCAAACGAATCGTTATTTGTATTAGCTGTAAAACCTCTCGTAAATCATTAGAAATATCTCCATCGCATCAAATTACACTAATGCAGCATTAACGCCTATAAAACCACAAATATTCATGGAACCCAACCATTTAAATAACCCAAAAATAGCCGATTAATCTTAACAAAAAGCATTATTTACGGCAGCCGTCAAGTGGTCTCTGGTACCAAATTTAGATGTTTAACAAAACCTTACAAAAGATAAACTTTTTCTTAATCTATCGAAGCCTTGTTATAGAATGTGAGTAATATTTAAACATGGGTTAATACAATAAGGATTGGCGTTCATTATTAATAGAATAAATAATAATTATTATTATTCATCACATCTTATTATTAGTATATTAGAACTATATAGACTCCTTTTAATAATATATTTTAGTTATTATATTTTAAGATTAGTTATTGTTTTTATTGTATAATATGTTTATTTTAAGAATGTACAAAAATAGATGTATATGCAATTTTTACTACTCTAAGATGTGTCCAGAAAAAGGCCTCCTCCAACTTTTTCCACCCTATTTAATTTTTTTCCATCGTCATCCAATGTTTTCCAGCTACCCTGTCGATCCCATCGCTCTATTGGTCTGCCCTAATTAATATTAATAAGTATAATGTGACAAAAATGATTTGCTGCAAATTTTTCATATACATATTATTAATCTTTTTTTGTGTCTGTAATTAAACTCCTCCTAAACGGCTGATTTTAGTAAATTTGTGTGTGTTCCATTGGCTTCCAGAAAGGATTAGATTACAATTGTTTTTTCTCTATAAGACGTGTGTACAGGACAACTGTCAGTCTGTCGAGTCCGCTTAATAAATAGTAAAATAATTCAATTCAACTCATAAAGTCTTTCTTAAATTACTATCAGCATTCTGTGCCTGACACACATCATAGATTTTGTGTCTGAGCCATGTCGATGTCTGCTGCTGATTATATGCTGCACAGTCAGGTTCAACCGCGACTTCAGTTAAAAGATTTAAGTATTTAACACACTTACTCCATTGTCTCTGCGACCCAAAATGTGGCTTGGCCTTCGAAACGAGAAACTTCCAGCACTTGTCCTGTTCTACTCCGCGCCAATTGCTGGCTTTCAGCTCCAGCAGATGCTTCACTCTGTCAAATCAGCGGTACCTGGGCCGGTCTCCGATCACTGGCCAGCCTGGCTTAGGTATGCTCAAGTTATCCCAGCCAACATAGCCAATGAGCTTTGTATTCGCGTTTAAGGTTTAGCTGGATGCTAATTCTTCAATATCGGCATTCTTTCGGACTATCCATGACTTGATAAAATATTCAAAATTAAATTAATTAATTCCAGTGTACGCCGGCCCTTACTGATGTTATCGCGCCATTCCCAGAAGGACATGTGCCGCTAATAAACTAATTGGCCCAGCGATGCTCGCGCTGCATTATTTTATTTTATTAAACCGTAACGAAACTGATTCGATCTCGTCTCAATTAATTTGTCCTGAAGTGTACGGTTAATTAGACGCAGATAAATTAATGGTAATGAGGTGTAATGTAATTATTAAACGTATTTGGAATATTCATTACGTTTATTGCCGCTATTTTGTAAACGTCTAGATTCTAAAGCATTATTTGATTAAACGTAACCAAAGAGAGATTTCGGAGATCGTCTTCCGTTATTGGAGAAGCACCGGAGAGTGAAGAAGAAATCTAATCAAATAATTGCCACGAAGACGGCTTATACTCGCCTTGATTAAATCTTTAGAAAAAAAAATGTATGTACTTAATATGGGCCCTTACACAAGACCCGCCTCTTTAGTGGTTAAGGATGGCGTAAGGAGGGAATTCGGTCACAGACAAACAAGATATTTTTTCGAGTTCGTACGCACATAAGGCTCATCTACATCAACCAACTTCAAAACAGACTCAAAAATATGTCTACCCAATGCTCCGTATAAAAAAGTGTGAAAAGTTTTCAAAATTCAATTTTTTGGTAAAAAACAATTTTAATCTGTCTAATACGCAGACACACTTCTATGTCTATGTCCAGTAATAAATCAAGCGACACCTGCTTACCTTTATCTAAATTTGACATCATTTCTCAGAACAGATGAGTCGATAGCAGACTGCTTTGAAATTGTCATTATACCATTTAAATAACGATAAACATCTCATACATTATTTAATTTAATAAAAGATCATAAAATTGCAAATTATGTTTCGGGTTCTTCATATTTCCACAAATGACCGCGACCCAATAATAATTTCAACATTCTTATTTTAACCATAATTGCGTAATACATATATAATAATAATGGCCCTACTGCCTCAAATGGGGCTTTGCCTGCGCATCCCTTTCTTCAATCGTTTTTATTCTATAGACAAGTAGGTGATCAGCCTTCTGACAAATGATACATGCCGCTTTTCTCTCGATGTTTGCTAGGGCACATAGAAAGAAAGTTCATACGATTTCGGGGTTGAGGGTCGCACAGTCGCACTAGGCTAACACTACTCTGATCATATACATAAATAACATATGAACATAATATAGAGAAATTTTAAGAAATATACATCAGTAAATTAAAGAGATTTTTTCTAATGAATGGTTATGGTAGCATGTCAGCTAGTCTGTCGTTCAAAGCCTAAAAGGTTTTTTTAGGTTGTCTATCTCTTTCACGATTTGCTGCTATTGCATTCTCTTCTCGGCTCAGCGCCGGCGCAGAACATTTAAAAACATCTACTCTATTTAAAAACAGGGTTTTTATTTACGAAATGTACATATGTGGTGTATAGTGGAGGATTATTGCTAGTTCTTCTCGCCCGCTCTTGATTATTAAGTAGATATTCCTGTAAAAATATTGACGTCCTTAAGTGTACATAGCTAAATGATTATTTAAATTATGTATTCACCTACTTCCAGTTAAGTGCCGAGACAATTATGTCTAAATGATATTTTCAGTTAGCAGACTACTTCGCCTACAGGTAAAAAATTTAAATTTAGAATTCTTGTTTTTAAAATTGCCACAATTTTAATACTCAGTTTAAAATTATGCAATACATTAAAACATGTGTGAGATGTATTTAAGATAAGGTAATTTGTTTTGACCCCACCATTACGGCATCTTAAGATTTTATAATCTCAAAATGGTGTAATTATGAGTTATTTATTGTAGAGATATGTAAGTAACTTGAGATAAGACTTTTAACTTTTTTAAGTGTCAAATGTGATTGTATTTATTGGTATTCAGTTTTATTTAGATAAGGGTTTGGACTGTTTTTTGGTTGTTATTTATATGAAGTCTGTAATCTCGTAGGTCATAGATATAAGTTTTAAACAACATAAAAATCATTTGTTTATGTTGTTAGGCTTTTTTTTAAAACAATATTTAAATTTTAAGGACCAGATTCAATTATAAAATGACCGAATGATGATGAATATTACAAATGACCGTTTGGACAGATTTAGAGAAGCATTGGTCTATAGAATGCCATTTCTGTGTGGCAACTCATCCCCTAATAATTTATACAATACTTTTTTTTGGATCATTTATTGATGAATTCAAGAAAGTATTTACTCAAAAGACTTTATTGGTCTCTGAGAAAACAAGTTTCTGTGACTGGGCAAATGAGGAGTTACACAGGAAAAGGTTAAAATTATACGAAATCTATGACGAAATGCAATATAACACTAGTGTGGAATTTAGGGAATATGTTAGGTTGTATTCAAATAATTTCAAAAAATATTGCAAAACTGCAAAGTCTCAATATTTAAGTTCAAAAATAAAAAATAGCATGGATAAAGTAAAAGCTACCTGGAAAATAATAAATGAAGAATCAGGTAAAACGTCTGACAAACGAACTGATTATATGTTAAAAGTTAAAGGGAAGTTAATAAAATCTGACCCAGAGGTAGCTTCTTCTTTTGAAGAGTTCTTTACAAATGTACCACTAAATACGACCAAGTCCCTAGATTCTTCACCTGCTGCTGCGATCTCATTGCTAGAAAAATGTGTACCTGAATGTAATATTAAATTTCAGTTTAAACATATAACTTGTAATGATATCGTTAAAACTTTTAAGCTTATTAATTTAAAAAAAAGTAAAGATATATGGGGTATGTCAACAGTCATTTTAAATTCCGTTATTAATGTAATAAGCTCTGAATTGTCTATAATTTTTAACAGATGTATCGATTGTGGAGTCTTTCCGGACGAAATGAAATTAAGTAAGATTACACCGTTGTTCAAGGCCGGTAGTGAGTCTGATCCGTCAAACTTCAGACCTGTTTCCGTGCTCCCTGCGTTGAGCAAAGTTTTTGAAAAGATAATGCTAGACCAGCTTTCTTTACATTTTAATAAAAATAAACTCTTACATAATAAACAGTATGGTTTCACTAAGGGTCGCTCCACAATCGATGCCGGTGTGAAGTTGATTTCGGACATATTTAACGCCTGGGAAGAATCATATGATGGAGTCGGCGTCTTTTGTGACCTGTCAAAGGCCTTTGACTGTGTTCATCCTGATATACTCGTTGGAAAGCTTCAACACTATGGCGTTGATGGCAAAGCTTCCAGCCTGATGAATTCATATTTAAAGGGAAGGATCCAAAGAGTTCATGTCAATGGAGTCACCTCTCCGGGTTCGCAGGTATCAATGGGCGTCCCCCAAGGATCGATTCTCGGGCCTTTCTTATTTCTGATTTACATAAATGACCTCCCATTCTTTGTCAACGAAGTTCATGAGATGGTATTGTTTGCTGATGACACTTCACTTCTATTTAAAGTGAATAGGAATAACGTATTATTGGACGATGTAAACAATTCTATCTCTCGTATAGTTAACTGGTTTAATGTAAATAACTTATTGCTTAATGAGAATAAAACATTATTAGATTTACAACTACTAGCGTAAAGCGAGATATTGGTAACCTGAAAATTAAGGACAGTGAACTAAACTTTGTTGACAAAACTGTTTTTCTAGGCATAACAATAGATAGTAAACTCCAATGGGGCCCACACATAGAGACTCTTTCGAATAGGCTGAGCTCTGCAGCATATGCAGTAAAGAAAATCCGACAGTTTACTGATGAGGACACGGCTAAAATTGTGTACCATAGCTACTTTCATAGCGTTATGTCGTACGGCATTTTACTGTGGGGTGCTGCTGCAGAGGTTCAATCCATATTTGTGCTGCAGAAGCGGGCTGTTCGGGGTATTTGTTGTGTTTCTCCGAGGGAGTCGGTACGGAATAAGTTTAAGGAATTAAATATTATGACACTATCTGGTCAATATATTCTTGAAGCCTTGTTGTATGTCCAAAAAAAATATAAACGATTTTAAAACAAATGGTGACTTTCACCAGTATAATACGCGAAATAGAACTAATTTGAGTGTACGACCAACCAGGCTCCAAAAGATAAACCACTCCTTATATGGAAATTGTATTCGTTTTTACAACAAGCTCCCAAGCGAAATTAGAGAATTATCACTAAATAAATTCAAAGCCCTCGTTAAACGAAAATTAATCAACAAAGCTTTTTATAAATTTGAGGACTACTTAAATGATCCTAATCCTTGGGATTGAATTGCTCCAGTTCAAACAATTTGTATGACAATACTTGGCGATTAAAAAAGAGTGGCGGAAAGTTTCTTGCCAGTTCTTCTTACCCGCTCTACGCCCTTGACTTGCGAACTGGTAGTAAATGTAAATTTACGATTAATTTAACTTGACGATTCAAAAGTGTACTTGGTTACCTACTTGAATAAAGATATTTTGAGTTTGAGTTTGAAACCAACCAGATTCAATTATGAGTTTTAGAAGCGACTTAGGCAGTGTTGGCGTAAAGGCTTCAGCCAGCGACATCCTTGAGGTCGTAGGTTCGAACCCCGGATGTGCATCAATGGACTTTCTGTATATGTGAAATTAACACTTGCGACATCATCGCGATGAAACCGGCATGTCTCAAATCCAAAAATCGACGACATGTGTCAAGGCTGATTATCTGTTTGTCTATGAAATAAAAATTATCAAAGAATGCAATTTGAGGGATAGCGCCACACACGCCATAATTAAAGGCTATAAATACTAAAATTAAATCAAATTTTTATTAATTTTTGACTAGATTTTAATGTTTACTAGATACATAAGCAATAATTAATAACTTTTAGTTTTCCTGTACGTTTTGACTTCTTGACTCTAGTACGATGATTAACTACCTGATGTTTTACTCGGTTTCACTCGCAGACAAAGCCGTAGGAAGACTTTAGTAACGTTATTAATAACTTAAATACCCAAAACAAAAAATCAACCATTGTTTCAAAGCTATTAAGGATTTCTCAGCAATATTTGGCATCATCATTGTGTGTCAATAAATCGAGTCGCCGATAATGATCGTTAAATATCAGGATAATGATGTAATGATTAACGACTGCGCCCGCGCACCTAATAGCGGCTAATGATTCCAGTTTGTTTTCAAATGGTCACTTTGTTACGCGTTTTGATGATTTTGGGGGTCATTTATATTTTTTAAGTGCTCTACGCTGAGCCATCCAGGGAGCAAACAGCGGATAATGCTACAGGACTATTCTAGTCTGAAGTAGGTCCTTATAACTGAGGTGACGCAAACGTATTTCTACCGTAGCAAGAATGAACTACTTCTTGGGTATAATATAAACTGTGCGGAAAGGTTATATTGGACTCGCTATTGTCGCTCGGATACGCACTAAGCCACAAGGCGCCACCAACAATCACCCTCGGATGCGGACCAGCAGAACCTTATCCATCCACCGGCACAAGCAAGTAGTGTCTCAAGCACTAAACTTAAAAAATGACAAATATGTGTTTTCAGAAAAATATTTCAGAATTATATAGAGTATTACAATATTCTTAACCTATATATAATTAGAAATGGACAAATAGAAAATTAAAAGTAATTTTGGTCCCTGTGGCAGTGTACCTTTAATGCTGACATCTCCTCGCTGTATTGCGATACTTATTCGTTGAGTGAGGAATAATTTCTAAAAAACACGATAAAGAAAAATTTACTTTTTAATCATTACGTCGGAAAGATCGTTAGTAAGCTTATTAAATGCTCATGTGCTAAGCTTATTATATGATAAAAGAAGAACTTAATCAAATATATTTTTTATTATGATTCCTTCTAGATTTTTGTCTTTTAAAAAATTAATACGGAACCATTAAACTACAATTCGTTCAATATGACTCATAGTGCGATGACTTGCGCGATGAAGCAAAATATTTGTGACGGTAATGATTTATTGTTTGACAATCATGGTAGCCACATACCACAGAATATGAGAAATACTATCAAAACCAATAGACAATTGAATGTTTCTACAATCCTTACAATAGGCCATCACTAAGCTGAAACCTAATTTAAAGACGTACTTTTGATATTACAAATATATTCTGTTAAATGCATTCCAAAAACTTTCGAAAAATAAAGCACATACAAGAGTCACTTCAAATTAAATAGCGACAGAAAAATAAAAAAGATAATTAAATAAAGGCAGCGGATGACATTATCAGCAAAATTCTCTAATTACGCTTTAGTCATTTAGTCGAAACATTTTACCGGAAAAGGCATTTTTATTATATTTTTTATTGCAACTGACCAGCCCTGACTTTGCCGATTAAAAATAATTTACAAGTTTTCTTTATTCTGTATGCAATTTATGACGGTCTGTGGATTTTGGATCCGATCCACATTCTAAGACACAATCTCGTCTTGAGTCATTTATGTCAAACTTTATACAGAAAAGTTTGATAGACTGTATATATAGATAAGTGCTTTAATTTACTGGTGCGCAATATATATAGAGTACGGGCCTAAGATTTAAATACGTCCATACTCATAGATTCGGTACTTAAAAAGGTCTTCGTAGCCATTAACACCCGTTAATTGCGTTTAGCCTTTTTTCTTTACATATATAATTGTCAAGATAATTTGATAGATGACTCTAGTACGGTGATTAAATTAGTTAAAGCAAAGACAATCTAAATTACATTGTCTTTGGTGAACGCAATGTCCCGCGCATCGATTTCCGTTTAAATAAAAAAATAGACTAGAATACCCTTGTTTGTGGGCGATGGAAAAAATCGTACAATGCTCTAAAAAATTGTCTATGTACAGACGAGATACAATTGTATTATATGTATAGGTCAATCTCTCAATGGGATACCAGTTACAAAAAATCATTTTATTATCCTTTAAAGTGGCAAATGTAAAAATATACTCGATAATATTCCTCGATATCGTATCAGAATTAAACATGTTTTAAAAACAAACTTTTCTTGTATAAAAAAACAGGTGATTGTGACTCTTATCACGTTGGAATAAGGTCGAATAAGGCGTATTATAACAAAAGTAATTTGTTTAAATAGCAGTCGCTGCGAGAAATCGCGATTATTGCACGAATGACTTTATTTATTAAAATTAAATGCAATATAAGTGTTGGTTTACATGTCGACGTTATTATCAAGGTAATTTTTATTTATTATACTGGACTTTTCTCGGTTTGAACGGTTATTGTACTATGAATGACTTCCTTGAGTTAATTTTTATTTTATACGCAAAAGCTTTTTTCATATATTTTATTAGCCAATTCAAAAGTAGGTTAATCAAATAATCGTAAGCTTTTATTACCAATGTTTTCATTATACAAAAAATTAAACTGTTTCCGAGGCTATGGTAACTACACTGCAAGAAATTTTAAGGTGAGCGCTTCATTGCTGAAAGCTTACCTAAACTTCTGCCTGAGCGATAGAGGTAGAGATATTAATAACTAGGCCTAAAATTAAGCAAATAAAAGGGACTTTCCCTTTTTAGAAGAGGAGAGATTTGACACTCCCCTTCTGCCCAGCTCCTCGGCCACAGATCTGCCTGATCGCTTGCCTGATAACCATAGACAACATTTATTACTAACGAAATACACACACAAAATAATAATAAAAAAATATACCAAAAAATTATGGAGAAAAAAAAGGATAAGGTACATTTTAAGTGTGTAATGTATGTGCGTTGTGGTTGTAACTGGCTCTGGTTCAGAATTATGGAGCAGACGTGTTCCACAGCGCTGGCCATTCTGCCAGAGACCACATCAGTTAGTTTGTGCTAGGTTTGATGGGCTACTAGGGGTCCATAAAAAAAATCTCTAATCAATTTCTCAAACAAAAAAAGTTAGTCCATGATTCCATTTTACGTGGGATTTTGCGTATGTTTTATTAGTCCTATAAACGGTAGTACCTAATTATGGTCATAACTTCCTTATCAATAAGCACTTGGCACACAAAGGCCATATTACCATAAAAAGAGTCATATAAACTAATTCTAATCTCTCGAAAACATCTTAAAAGTAGCTTCATATTCCATCTTGCACCCTCACAGCGGGCCGCCATTGTACGAGAGAAATAAATGAATCCACCATCAGAATACTTAATATTATAATTTGATATTTTAAAACGGATAAAGATATTAAAAGTCACGCTTTAAAGTGTTTATTTAACGCTTCTTTGAGGCTCTGAATTATTGAGATGTGCCTTTTTGTTGGGGTCGATGGCATTTATGTTCAGCCGCCGATTAAGGTTTTAGACTATGCTTGTTTGACGGGATGTTGAGTATAGGGACACAATTATTTAGTTTGGAAGTTTTGTAAGTAAGAAAAATATGTAGAGTATATACATTAGAAAGGAAGAGTCGTCAGACCAAAAAAGGTGGGGGGCTTGATAGAAATAGCAGGAACGGACTGGCAGACTATTGGCAAAGATAGAGACATCTGGAAAGGGTTGGAGAGGCCCAAGAGGAGTCCAGATCCGCAGGCGATAAGTAAATACTACTACTAAAGGCTTTATTATAATATAGATTAAACGTTTTGGTATTTTATACTTGTCTTACTTATTTAATTTAGTAAAGTAATAATAATAAAACCCGTTTATTTGCAATACTAATTTTAACAATATACAGTTTAAATTTGTAATTTTTTTTTCTTGTTATTGGTCATCCTAAGTTCCTTCAGTACCACTGATCGATTTTGAGGCTCTAGATTTTGATAATTTTTCCAAATTTATCTATCAATGTTTTTCATTCTCCATTCGCTGCCTGCTAATATCTTCTATCCACCTTTTCTAGGGCGCCTTCGTCCCCGTGATCCTTTCCATAGGTACGTAGTTATTTTTAAAGTACAGCTAAAATTTTGTTAGTAGTTTTTATTTTTATTAAGTTAGTAGAAAGGTGAATTTCTGAGGTGTGGTTTGAAATATTTGATTAAAGAGTATTTAATACCTAGTGGAGATTGGCACAGTGCAGAAATGGCTGGATTTGGAAGAGGCCTTTGCCAAAAAAGTGGCAGACAAATATCTAGAAATGAATGAGATGATAGAAATATAATGATGAGGGTTATTGTCAAGATTTATGGCAATATTTCGATCTTTTATGAGCACTGGCTGCTCACAAAAGCTTGCCCAAACTTAAATAAATATAATTGTAAAGTATCTTTACTAAAATAGTCCAGAATTATTAGGATCCTATACAAAGTTAGTCAGTGTAAAATGATCCTAACCGATCCCTGAGGGATTCTATTAACTCCTCAGTCCGTCTGACAGTTCGTTATATGTTAATTACTGAGTGACAGCTCGATGCTTTGTTGACTGATCTTTTGATTAATCTATGGTTTACACACAATGTTTATCTGTTAAATTAAAGGTTCACTTTTTACCCGTTTGTTTATCTTAAGTAGTGTTGTAGATTTTGGACATTTTTGACAGTGACAGTAGTGTAGTTTTCGGATCAAATTGTGCTTTGCAATACGAAATAAAATGTATCGTTGTCATAGAATCCTCTTTAGCTTGAAGAATATTAAATCTATTTTTTTTTATTTATACGAAAATTTAGGACTAATATATAATAAGGTATATATTTTTAACTAATACCAGTATTTCGTCTAAATCGGGTCTAGATTACGTTATATCCTAGTAGTATAGTGCTACTGCAACATAAGTGACTTGTCTATGGTGCTAAGCCTAAACTTATTAGATAGGGTGACCATATAATTGTTTCGGACATAAAGAACAAAAATGGTTTTACTTTTAAAGGGTTAAACTCATTTAAGACTAGACTGTGTTCAATTTAAACCTAAACTAAGACATGAAAAGCATGAAGCATATCCTGTTATTTAGATGGTTATAAATAATGTTTAATGTAAATAAATCAGTGGCGTTACAACCAATTTAGGTCAGGGCCTCAGATTTCTGTATCTGTTTCATGATCTTTTGTCAATCTCAATAGGTGATCAGTTTCCTGTCACCTGTGCCTAACACACGCCGTCGATATTTTGGGTCATTTTTTCTTACGATAAGCTGGTTTTCTTACGATTTCCTTCAACGTTCTAACTAAAGGTTAAATTAGCACATAGAAAGAAAGTCCATTTGTGCACAGCCGGGCATCGAACCTACGACCTTAGGGATGACAGTCCGCTGAAGTCACTAGGTCAACGCTGGGCGATAGTAAAGAATCTTCATATGTCTTAATATTGGAAGAATTCACAAGCAATAATGTCCTAAAACATATTAAAAGCATGGTAACACCATCAAAACAGCTTGAATAAACATCGTTAACAGTGATAGATATGGGTAGTTATGAAAATAAACCAACACATCTTCACTTAACGAGTTACTTTACACAATTCACGTATCAAAACTTGTTTTATACAAACCACAGTTTACATTGCCGGTTTTGTATTGAATATTTATGAATGTAAAGAATAAAGCCAGCAGTAGTGTTTAAAATGTCTAGACAGGTCGTTAGTAATGGTTGGCAGTTGAAAAAAGATGGTGTGGAAGGAAGATGCCCCGCTGTGACGTAAATTCTCAGTCTGTCCCACTCGCACAATTCGGAATGTCGTGCTGTCCCTTTTACACTTTGACAAACAGTTTAACAATTTAATGCTGTGATTGTGTAGAGCTATGAAGGTGTAGAAGGTTGATCCTGGAGGATATTTCCCGATTTTTATAATTTACTTGAAATTAAATTAATAATACGATTATTAAAGAATGTTAAACGTTTTAACTTTCAACCTTTAGGTATATTAGTAAAGATAAAAGAAAATTAAAATAATAGGCCATAAAACTTATTGCATTGCAAATAAGTGCAGTATATGCAACTGCAGTATAAGGCAGTTTCAAACATGAATGTGTTTTTAAATCATTTTAACGATCATGATTATCTATAACTATTACCATACTAAAATTTCGCACCTCCTTGCCAAATAAATAAATACAATCTTTTTGGAATTAACATAATATTTGATTAAATCGTACTGAATACAACATTTCGTTAAGTAACGTCTGATTTAATCTGTGTTTAAAACACGTTATTCGTTTTGATATTCTTAATTCAAATAATACGAGAGGAGTTTTTTTGTTACACAAGGCGGTATGGTCTATTCTCCTTAACCCATTGACAATTTTTATTTAATTTACAAAACAATGATTGATGATTTATCAGACGTCCAAGCACTTGAATAGAAAAGAAAACAGTTGAGGACTACTGAACAGCACGCAATGTCCCGTACTGTCAAAATGACAGATCATGTAGTAGACTAAATTTATAAAATAATAGAGTATAGAGATGCTACGTTTAAAAGATCAGGTCTAAAGTTTTTATAGGTGCCTGTTATTATGATCGGTCGGAGGCTCGCGTGTGAAGTGGACGCATGAATTAATTATAATCGCACCGTAATCCCCGATAATGTATCACGTATTAATACGTATTAGTTCCAACGACTCTATCTTATTACATGTTATACAGAATAATGTATGTATGTACCTAAGTCCTATACTACGAAAGAGTTTTGAAATTTTATTCAAGTTTTAATTGAGATTGGTTTGCGATTTATAATTACCATAGAATTACTTCTTTAATGAGCCGGACCTCCTAGGTTCTATTCACAGCGAACTAAAAATTTGGGGAGGCCACAAATAAATATCATAGAAATTAAGTGTTATTTAATCACTGAAGTATTTCCGAACCAATTAGACTTAGGGTCCTTTAAGAAAAGAGCGTTCCAATTCTTGAATGAATTGAATGTGTGTCCAAGGGCGGCGGTATCACTTAACATCAGATGAGCGTCCTGCCTTCTTATATAAATTATATAGGAATAACACCAACACCTTAGAATAACCTTCGGTTGTTTTAAAGTTGGATACATTTAACCGCATCTAAATCGGTTTATCCGTTTAGGAGCTACGGCGCTATAGATACACATAGCGGGCTAACTTTCACATGGTGAGATTAAACAACTCTTATGCCTATACTTTTTAATCATATTTTAGAGCTTTCCTAATTATTTTATCAATCATTTTCACTTTTTGCACGTTTTCACTTTAGGTAGTTTTTAATTAATATAAATTTTAGAATTTGTATCATTTATAAGTGATTTCCTCATATAAATATACTTTATTTTTATTAGGAAAAATACATTTGAATCTCGTAATAACACATACAATAAACATTAGGGCATTTCAAAGTAGTTTAGAAGCTATATAATATGAAAAAAACAAAACAAAACAATGACGATAAAAAACAATGAATAACGCGAATAAAAACTATGGCTTTAGCGAAGAGAATTTGTTTATTTTTATATTAACGAGTCCGGAAACCAATTTCTTAATTGCCAAGAAAAGAGACAGATAAATTAAATTAATTTGAAGTTAATTAAAACACGTACAATGTATTTTTAAATATATTATGAATTAATTAGTAAAGTACAAGTTTTTGTATAATTATAATGAATTAATAATATTTTAAATTTAAAAATAAGTTTATCAATGAAAATTCACGGTTTTGCGCATAAATCAAACATGTAGTCCAAGAGTCATGTTTTTTATTACGGGCGACACCAGGGGGATTATCCGTATAAGATGTCTTTCAAAATGATTTATTTATTTACACTTCGTTAAAGTTATACAGAAATACAGCACGGTCAAATTAATTAAATAAAAGGAGGGCAACTGGCGGCCTTATCGAGGGATCTCTTCCAAGCAAGGAAGGTCTGCAGATGAGCACAAGAAGTGCAAAACTATATAATAACTAAGACAAAACAAAGCAATTTAAACATATGTATACCGTTGGAGGAACAGTAAACAGTCAAAGGTCTTGGGTTCGACTTTCAGCAAAACAATTAAAATTAGTGGCTCATAAGACTCACTCAAGCTACTTTAAGTAAGTAATTAATGTGTCGTTAAGCAGATAAATAAATATTTCATGTCGTCTTTTGTATACCAAAACGGTTTAAGATACTTATTCATTATGAACATTACGATAGTAACTTACATAAGAATATTTACTAAGTAATACAATAAGCTAGCTTAGAAAATTAAAACAGACCGAAAAAGTTTGATCCCTGTGGCAGTGTAGCCGTAACGCTGGCAGCATTCCCTCGCTGTATTGCGATACTTATTCGTTGAGCGAGGAAAGCGCCAGCTCAGGGATCACTGGGACTATCTACCAGACGCCAACTAAACCCTCTTTAATTAGCGCCTGTGTACTTGATCCCCACGGCTTATTAGTTAATTATATATTACATTAGTAAAAAGGTACAACAGTAGAAAAGAAACAAAAGACTTATAGGATAGAAATACAAGAAATTCAAATTTAAAAATAAAAAATTACAATCAGAGATTGACTGTATTTTTTTTTTTATAGAACAGGGGGCTAACGAGCAGGAGGCTCATCTGATGTTAAGTGATACCGACCATGGACACTCAATGCCAGAGAGCTCGCGAGAGGCTGCCGGTCTGTTAATTAAGGAATAATGAGTTGTTACGCTCTTGAAAGACCTTAAGTCGAATTGGTTTGGAAATACTTCCGTGAAAAGTCATTTAGAGCGCACTATAAGCTCAAAGAATCGTATCAAAACTTCGAAGAATCGGATCCTCAATGAACTAGACAGTTAAAAATTAACAATAATCGTGTGAGCGGTGTGAAGATATAAAATGTTTTTTTTGTGAAAAAATATTGCAAATCTAAAACAAATGAATATTGTTAATGTCCATACAGAATTGAACCGTAAAATCGTGTGTTCATCTCTTAGACTATGAATCATGTATGAGATTAACTAATTTAGTTAATGACTTGTAATTAATCGCCATGTTCGCTTCACGGTACAATTATTTACTTTTTGTTAAATGTAATTTTATGGATAATAAATACGACGTTTCTTAATTATAGCTAGACTTGTTTTTGTCTGTGGTCGTGCACATTAGGTTAATATAATATTAGCGAATAGCGGACCCAACAGACGTTATTAAATTAAAAACATATGATAGTTCCGACTGCAGCGCCATCTGCTGGGCTGATTTCTGAATCTAAACCATCCAGGGCGTCACCCAAACGCATACAAAAAAAATCATTCAAATCGGTCCAGCCGTTTCAGAGGAGTTCAGTGACATACACACGTTGAACAGAATTATTGTATATAAGATAGATATTATATACCTACAATCTACATATTAGCTCATACAGTTTTTTCTTGTCTCCCTTTTCTAAAAGTTTTTTGATGTAGCGTGCGTATCTAGTTATAAGTATAGTACATGTTTTACCTTTTTGAAATAAATTTATTGATTATCTTTATATATATAATTCTTCTGTGAGTGTGTATGTCACTGAACTTCTCTCAAACGACTGGACCGATTTTGATGAAATTTTTTGTGTGTTTTCAAGGGGATCTTGAAGGGAGATGTGTCACTCGCTGCAACAAGAGCGTAGCAGAGGTGAGACGGGCCCCCACTGGCCCATGAATATAAAATAGAAATATGTGTATTTTTATATATGGATATATATGTATATTAGGAAATCTCTTAGTGTATGTATGTATGTATATGTTTCTGCAAAATATATGTACAAAATAAGGTCCCGCACCACAAGAGTCGGGGATAGTGGGAAATTTATATTTAAAAAAAAAAAAAAAAAAAAAAAAAAGGGGATCTTTGAATGTTTTAGATTCACAAATCAGCCCGGCAGATGGCACTGCAGTCGGTACTTTTATAATTTGCTTAATGTCCTAATCGCTTTAAATACCATGCAGGACAACGTCTGTGGGGTCCACTAGTTATTTTATATATATTTTATCAATATAATAACTCCGATCGAAGCATTTGTTTTAAACGATATTCTTACATCCTCTTTGATGATATTTGCAGCACGCATTCTGTCAATGTTATGTCAAACGCCATAACGTTACATCAAAAAAGTTTGAATTGTATGGTGGTTATGTATTCTTTAATTTTCTAATTTTCCGCGCAATTCTCTTAAATTTTTCTTTCATAAGAACCTTCTCCTGACAATAACAAACACAAGAAAAAAAGAATTAGCGAAATCGGTCCAGACGCTTGATGCCGTGACCAAGAGAAATAGGGATTCATTTTTATATATATTATACATATATAGATAATTTTTATATAGAGCAATGTTGCCCTAGTGGCTTCAGCGAGCGACTCTCATCCTTGAGGTCGTAGGTTCGATCCCCGGCTCTGCATCAATGGACTTTCTGTTTATGTGCGCATTTGACATTCGCTCGAACGGTGAAGGAAAACATCATGAGGAAACCGGCCTTAGACCCAAACAGTTGACCTACTTGCCTATTAGATTGACAAATGATCATGAAACAGATACAGAAATCTAAGGCCCACACCTAATAAGTACTCTATTTCTTTTCACCGCAGTAATGGTGAGGCACCAAAACAAGAAGAAGTATTACTTAAAAAATTGAAAAAGTTTTTTCCCGCTCTACTTTCTCTTACAAACATTAGGAGTTATTACTCTAGATAAACGCAAACAGCCAACCAATAATTACCAGTGCGTGCTTAAATCCCGCTAAAAGTGCTGAAGTGCGATTATTTAAAGATGCAAGGTATAAATTATTGGAGGAAATGACCGCCCCGCCCACCACCCGCCTCGGGCGCTAGGGCAGTTCCGGTTTAATCGATATCGATAATCTTCTTAATATCGTAAATTAGGATTCATTTACCACGAATATATAGAAATTTGTGATATGTGGCAGATCTATGTTTTGGTCAGGTTTATCGGCATTTTGTGATATCCTAAACTAACCAATTATTCAATAGCCAGAGATAAACAGGAATTACCTACTGAAGAGTTTGCATTATTCAGTTAAGAAGGAGTATTAACAAAAACTTTTAATCAAAATTCGCTTAAGAACGGTCATCATGCTGTACCTACCATTACTAACAAGCCACCGTAACAAGATGTACAGATAAGTGTTAAATAAATAGAGGCCAGCAACACATCTCTGACATTGAGTGTCCATAGGCGGTGGTAACACTTAACATCAGGTGAGCCTCCTGCCCGTTTGCCCCCTGTTCTATAAAAAAATTCTTTAAATAACTGTAAAACAAGACTAGAAATATCATACAAATAAGATTCCGAAAATATCGATAAACATCACAACTCTATCAACTCCGCGGAGCCTTATTCGATGATTTCGAGTGATTAACCGTTATTATTTAAAATAAATTCAATAATGGCCCAGCACTAGCCTTATGTTTGCTGATTTAAAAAACTTAACTTAATCAACTTTAAAACAACGTCTATAAGAGCGAAATTTGAATACTAATGACCTAAGAAATTTACCGATAAAGTTTACTTAAAGACGTAACTTAAAATTACCTTAGGGTAATTACACACGAAAGGGTTGGTCGTCGTATTTATGAAGTCTACATAGATAGAACACGCGCGAACCGTACACAAAGAGAGAAAACATTTATTCCATAGGGTCAATATTAAACTTTTTATCTCCTTTTAAAACATCTCTTTGTCCAAAGCGCGATAGACAGTCCCTTGTGAGAGGCTGTTTCTTGTTTAAGAAAACATATTATAAATAATAGTCATGAAACCCTACCAAATAAACCACAGAGCTCTTCAATTCATTTATCAATAAAACGATTGTTATGTATTAGAAAGAAATTATGATCAACAGAGACAGATGTATTAATTACATCTCAAATTAAATATTAGATTAAAAAAATAGTTGTCTGTAAAGTCGGTTTACGGACGATAGTTTAACGTATCTACGTCATAGCAAAACATTCATGAAATGATTGCATACTTCAGTATTCGAGTGGACGAGAGATAGATGCTGCGCAAGCTTACAATGAGCGTAACGGGACAATGAGCTTTTAGTGCGTGCAGCCGGCGTTCATCGATTAATAAGACGTTGTCACGTCAAAAATCGCTACGATTCACATTCGACCGTATCAAGACCCTAAATCGCCAAAATGGTGGACTTCTCGTGGATAATTTGGTTTGAATTCTGTAATTTCGGTACGCAAATTGCCGATGTAGAATGTAATTATACATAATGACTGGTCTGGTTTATAATGTGTTCAGGTATAAATCGGAATGTTGACAAAACTCATTTAAAGTAATATCGACTCATTAAAGGGGACTTCTGAATTTTAAAAAATGCTCAGGAATAAACTTTGATCTAACATTTACGCGAGATACGTTTTAAACAAATTTTACGTGCTATATGTAGTAAAATAGGTCATCGTATCATAGTATCATCGTGGTCCTAGATTTGATTATCTGTGAAATCGTTGTTTTGCTATGGAAATCCGGCTAAAAACTTGTCAATGGCATCATATTCATATGTTGCGTTTGACATTTGACACGTATCTTCTGGTATATACAAAAATATCAGTCACCTAGCATATATAGCAATAATTAATATAATAAACAATAAAACAATGATGATACGTGCAAGTCAAGTCAAGACATAAAATATTTAAGAAGAAACCAAAACGCACAGAAAATTGATTTGTGTGGCATAAACAAGATATTATATAATCTATGAAAAGGTTGAGCTGTTTATAGAAACAGAGTATAGACTCTGTTGTCGTTGAAAATCGATTGATACGCAAATATATTCACAAGACGTAAAATGTATTGAATTTAATATATTCTATATTATAATTATAACGGTACGGCATAATTTAATAGATGACACTTGACAAATGACATTTGACAGTTTTAGCTCTGACGACGTTCGGTCTTCGGACTATTTAGAACCGAAACAGTTTTTTTAGAACTGTTTATAAGTGAAGGTGAATGGTAACTTTTCTATTGTCATTATTACAATAAATATATTTTCTAAAATTTATATTCATAGTATTAAAATAGATTCATCGGACAGAAGCTAGTCTCACAATCATATTACATTAGTAATAATTTCCTCTATAAACATTTTAGACTGTTCTGAGGTAATTAAACAAAATTAAAGGTAGCATTTTATGCCGCCATCTCCATTAACTAAACACTAGTTAAAACCCAAACGACTTCGACGTACATGATCACAGGTTAAATATAAACAGTTTGAAGGGAGCGAAAAACGCAAGTAATGTTTAAATGTCTATATCAATTATATTAAAGTAGGACTTATAAGCAAATAATCATTACAATAATTTTATCAATTTTATCTTTTGATAAATCGATGAAAACATTGATTCAATTCTCATTTTTATTTAATAACGCAGATCGTTTAAGGCTGTACTTGAGTGCGGAAATATTATGGCGTTTTTTGATGTTATACTATATTTAATCCCCAACCTGTGTCTCGGATCCATTCGAGCTTCGGGCAACGAGCATTATTTATTATATTAATAACAACTAATTATATGTTTAAAAGAAATATTTTATAAGTAATGACGCGATATAAATCTTGTTCGACGCTCTAGGGATGTGGCGTAGCGATAAATTGTGTTTTAATCGATAATTTATCTGCATGTTAATTATATTTATATAGTAAAATGAAATTTAACGTAAGTGGCTATTTATTGTTTATTGCAATGCGGTCGTTGACATTCTTTAATATCCAACTATTTTATTGCCTTGATTATTAATAGGAACAAGCTTTTACTTAGTGTTTAATGAAATATCACAAATAGAAATCTGTTCTTTAAAGATCTCATAAAAGATCAAACACCTTAAAAATATTGTTTGCAAGCCCTAACAAACAAGATAAGGCAATTTATAATATTTCAAGTTCGCATTCAATAAAACATATCATAAAGCAACGCCCACTGCTTCGCCAATCAATACACAAATAATGTATAAGCGCGATACGTCTTAAAACAAATAGTTCCAAGAACATCAGCTTTCATAACTCTGCCAAATTGACACCTTGTTTAACCCAATGCAATTCTCAACAATTTGCGGCGTTCGTAAGTGGGCTATTATGCGCTCGCAAAGATATTTTTATCGATAAATATATCGATACTCGCCCCTCCCTCGTTGTGTTAAGGTTCACGATAGGTTTTTAAGTGGTATTTTAGTGTTGTGTTTTGGTGAATATCGACTACATATACATCTCATCGACAGCGATTTTATACTTTTTTCCCATCACGAATATCAATGGAAATTTGTTTTAAGCCCAATTATGTGCGCCTTTTGGTACGGTCTGCATATTAGTGGACAAAATTTAATTAATTATTCAAAATCTATATTAGTAACGGATAGTACCAATAACGGAAGAATGAAATAACATGGAAATATATTTAGTACAATTAAACCTTTTAATTGATAGGAAATTTTCGACACCAGTTGATATACCAAGAGTCTGTGAAAATCGACCAGCACCAGGTTTATTGCTTAGAAAATGCAATACCTACAGTGCCCTCAAAACAATTCAAAACAATTGCGCGTTGGCAAATGCCTCTCGCGGCTACCTTGTGGTGGAGGGTTACGTGGGACCTCGCTACTGTGCATACCGATTACGCCACCAGCAATCGCCCGAAGCAGGGTTCGGTAACAGCCTGGCCTTGTCCGCATCCCGCCAACTCAAATACAAACTCAGGCCTACCCCACGTCTAAGGCTGGCAATACCTAATAGGTCAGCGACTAAAAACAAACATACAAAAAAATATTTTGCAATTGCTAAACACTTGCACTACCTTATATTTATTTTGCGCATTTATGTGTACTTATAAATAATTAAATGATGTTGCAGTTAGTACAGGAATAGTGTCGAAACGTATGAGTAACAAAGTTAATCAGTTTCATATGTAATCTAATAGATTTATCTCAAGTTTAATGAAGGTCAACACTCAATATTTAACAATGGAGTTATGGTTGACCGTTGATTTATTAGTCCTACGCTATTCAAGTATTGTAAGTAGCAATTGTCTATGACTCGGATAGCTCTCATGGCATTGATTAATTAGATATATATTAATCTGTGTTTGTCTAGTTAAACGTGCGATCAAAGGTTGTGCATTTATTTTTATGTGCACTAAGAACACTTGCTCGTACGACCAGGGACCAACTTTTGTAAGCAAGTCGACTTGTCAGGCACAGAAAGCTATAAAGAGAAAGAAGAAACATGCAATCTGAGGCAATGGTCCATTTTTTTTTTGGTAACGCTTTTGAGGTACTTTCATATTTAGAGATTTTCATTTGCAAATCAAACAGATATTTTCTTCCCACAGCATGTTAAATTGTTTCATATAGTTTTCAAAAACACACAGGAGTCCCACACAAACAAACATTCTTAACAACTTTGATTTTGTTTCCTTTAGAGAGTCCTGGACTGTGGGGTTCAAGTGCACAGACGCTAATTAAAGATTTAAGTTAGCGGCTGGTACCAGTAGTACCGGTGACCCCAGAGCTGGTGCTTTCCTCGCTCAACGAATAAGTATCGCAATACAGCGAGCAAATACCAGCATTAAAGGTACACTGCGACATTGACCAAACTTATTCGTTTTAGTTTTCTATTTAAATTATTTTCTAAAAATAATTCGTGAGATTAAATAAATAACACACGTATGTCCTTCTAGAACATGCTATAAGGCATAGAGATGATTAAAAACTTCTCGATAGTGTTACATCTTCTGCTGTATTAGAACCGCTTAAGGTTTTACAGATTGCATAGTTTATTAATTTTTCTCATTAAATCTCAAAGAATATTGTTTTGTTATGTACATTACTGAAGATTTGTAATACACGGGAATTAGTATTTTCTTTTAACAATTATTTAACTGCTGCGCATTTGAAATCTTAGTCTAATTGTTTCATAAGTTAGAACTTTTTCTGCGTCTTAATAATAATAATCTAGTGGCGCTACAACCATCAAACAGGTCTTAGCCTCATATTGCATTCGTTGTTTTAATAATTTTTATTTCATAGACAAATAGGTGATCAACCATATGTCTGACACATGTCGTCGATATTTGGATTTGACACATGCCGGTTTCCTCACGATGTTTTCCTTCACATAAGTATACATAAAGTGCACAGCCCAAGATCGAGCCTATAACGTCAGGGATGAGTCATTAGAGTCGCACTCTGAAGCCACAAAGCCAACACTGCTTTCAATGTTAAGACTATTAGATTATATTAGATTTAATATATAAAATTCTCGTGTCGCGGTGTTTGCGGTTAAACTCCTCCGAAACGGCTTGACCGATTCTCATGAAATTTTGTGTGCATATTGGGTATAACTGTGAATCGGACAACATCTATTTTTCATCCCCCCAAATGTTAAGGGTAGTCAACCCCCAATTTTTTTTAAATTTTTAGATAAATTATTTTATTTTTATTTTTTTATGATACAGCATTAAAAAATACATACAACCCCTAATTTTTACCCCTCTACGATCAACCCCTATTTTTTATTATAAATGGTAAACATGGCAAAACGACGTTTGCCGGATCAGCTAGTGAATAAATAAATTTGGTGACGAGTCAATGGTCAAATATTTATGACAATTGAAGTTATTGAAACAGGTTAGGCCACCCACACCTTATAATTAAAAACAGATCGTTTTAGTAATGTTTTTCTTAATAAACATTTGGAGGTTGTATTTAACATAAAGTTGTTTATAGAGATAACACCATTAGGTTCAGTTTAGCCGCTCACAAAGTGCCGGAAGTATAGACAAACAAACAAAACGGCTTCTTTAGCAGCGTTTGGTGGGAAAATTCCATTAAATGTTAGACCATAAATCTAATATGTTTTTGACATACGGGAATCGTACTAAGCGCTTAGGGTATGATTCATTCATAGTCGTAAGACGGTAGATGTCAGGGTTAAACCAAGTGTAGATAATAGTATGTAGAAATATTGCTCTTGTAAAACTTCCCTACGTCTTGTCAGACTTCTATTGTTTTTGGTTCAGTCAGAGAACACTTTTATAATAATCTGTGAAGCCAAATAAAAATGAAATAATTTTAATTATTGCAAAACATATTAATGTCATAAAAAAAGAAATCAATGGCGCTACCTTTTTAGGTCTGGGCCTCAGATTTCTGCGTCTGTTTTATGATTATTTAGTCATCTAATAGGCAAGTAGGTGATCAGCCTTCTGTGCCTGTCGTACGCCGTTGACTTTTTGAATCTAATACAAGCCGGTTTCCTCACGATGCTTTCCTTCACCGTTCGAGCGAATGTTAAATGTGCACATAGAAAGAAAGTCCATTGGTGCACAGCCGGGGATCGAACCTACGACCTTAGGGATGAGAGTCGCACGCTGAAGCCACTAGGCCAACACTGCTCATGTCATCTAAAACAGAGTTAAAGAACTCGAACTGCGGAGTCTCGGTAGAGGTCTTTCCTGTTAGATACGACCTTCAATTATTTAAAAAAAGAGCAAAAGTCGGATCCACTAAAATGGGTGTCCATTACTACCTTTTATAGGCGCCCGTAGGCTCGTTTACCCTCTATCCTATATTTTTTTAAATTTCAACTTTATAAGTTAGGAGTAAAGTGTTTGTATTTTTTATTTTAGTGCTTTATATAGTTGTGTATAGTATTTGTAGTTTTGTGTTTAACATTATTTTATCTGTATTTATAACTACATTACCGTTTTATGTCTCCAAATTCGCAGTTCAATCTCGCTCGCCGATATCCATCATTTGGCATAAAACTTCTGAAACCAGGAATGTCTGTTTAAAGCATTGACATTGGCAACATAGAAAAAGATTCTTGTTACCTAAGTGTATGGATTATGTCTACAAAATTATATATATTTTAAGGTTAGTTATTGTTTTTAGTTAAGAAAATTGTAAATAAGTATTATATGAAGTATCTTTAATACTACTAATTAAACTTAGATATATATTAATTTTTAGATTACAATTGAGGGATATGTGTTAATTTTAAATGAATAATAAAATGTTCTTATAACCGTAACATAGCTCATGAAATATGTTTATTATTGAATTATGAATACAAAACGAATGTTACCATATAATTTTCTTAAGTAACTGTTAATTATTAGGTCTTGTTAAAGCATTTATTTTATTTTAAAATTACCTCATAAATATAAAAATTATAATAATGGTTTACCGGTTAAGTGTTGGTAGTTAAGGCGTATTATTCTAAGTACATAAATGTGAATGGGTAATTTGTTTGTGTGTGTGTTTAGTTTAAATTGGCTCCTACTACGCCTTTAGCTCGCTGAGGTAATAGGCGGAGCAAGGTAGTAGGGTTGTCAATGTCTTTGATATTTTTTAGAATTAAGAATAATATTAATTCTAACTATATATATATATATAATACGTATATACACACACTCCGCAACCTCTGTTTCTCGTTTCGGAGGCCAACCATTTATTTAATTTCTAGGACCATCCCTATTAGGTATTATTTTCGTTCTGACTCTGTCAGGGATGACAGGTTAATTTAAGAGTGCGGAATTTAAAATTATAGAATGTACTTTTACCGTTTTTTCGGCTATCCACAGATAAAATAGTAATCACATAGAATACGGGTTTGTGTTAACTCTGGCTTTTTGACAGAAATGATTAAATCAATAATCACGCTCTTAGGCTGAAGGCGCAGTCGACATGGCTCGAAAAAAAAAAATATGGCCTTATTATTTGATTATACAACGAGAAAGCCGCTTTTTTATGGGTATCTTTATGAGACGAGCCCAACATAATATATGTGCGGACTTAGGTGTGGCGTGCTGGCTTGAACGTTGTTTTTTCAGAATGTTGTGGCAACCCTATGCTTCACGAGCGCCATCAATATAACAATTTAAGAGGAACATTTCAACAGCTATAAATTAAAGGAGTTAACAACAAATCGGCCCACTTACCCGCGGGCTCACCAGTTCTTGACATGATCCTGATCCGTCCAGCTAATATTAAGCTGTTCCAGCTGTTTTAATAGCTTAAAATGCCCTTGGAGATTGACGACTAAAGACAGTATATTTGTATACAATAAAAAAATTAATACAAAAACGTGTTTCTGATGCCCTCGAAGTGGTCACGTAGAGTATGATATACTTCTTGCAATAATTACAGAAATAAAACATAAACTATGTATATATTCTAGAATATGGTTTATGGTCGGTATTATTTTTTATTAAGAATGAAATTCTAAAGGAATAGGAAAAGGAAGTGACAAAATTAGTATATAGTTTAGTATCTAAAGAATACCTACCTCCAGCCAGATTAAACTATTACACATATAGCTATACAAATAAGAAACAAATATTAAAAGCAATCAAGAAAATTTTGAAGATTTTATAGTTAGTTAACATCTACCATAGACTACAACTTAGTCAACGAGTTAATTGCGTCTTTGGAAATTAGGACTAAATCTAAAATGTAAGTTGCGTTAACGTAACCACATTAAGATCCTTTTTAGAAAAATATAGTTCCCGGCTAACAATTTGGCTTACACTATTATCACATTGAGGCTGCTTTGCGCAGATATTTCGCGCTTTTATGGAATTGGCAAGCCTGAAAACTTACCTGATGACGTGATACGCTCATGGACCAACACAAAAGTGTTGCCAGCTTTTTAAGAATTGGTACACTCCTTAAAGGAGGCTAAGTCGAATGGTAGTAGAAAAACTTAGCAAGAAATGCCCTTGCGCTATTTCTTGCTAAGTTTCGAAACGTAATATAGGTAATATAGCTCAAAACCCGCGGGCAATTCCCAAGACGCATAGAAACTTCAATACCCAGAGTATTCAGATATGATAGATCCATGGCACCTCCGTGCACAAGATCTAAACGAAGACATGCTGCGCCGACTCCGCGAGATGCACATCGAGGATCTAGAGACCCCTGGTGAAGTCTACCTCGGATACGGACTGCACAACTCCCTCCTAACTAAAACTAGACTAGGTGAAATCGATGATGTATCAAAAAAAGACAGGAGTTGAAAAGACTGAGCAGCTGGCTCAGCAAGCGAACGACCGCTTCACGTCCCCATAAATTATAATTAGCTGTAAATAGGATAGGGCAGTATAAAACAAACTCAAACTCAAAATATCTTTATTCATATAGGTAAACAAGTACACTTATGAACGTCAAAAAAGAAGTTAAATTAATTGTAAATTTACATTTACTACCAGTTCGCAAGTCAAGGGCGTAGAGCGGGCAAGAAGAACTGGCAAGAAACAACAACATTATGAACTTATATAAAGTTATTCTGTACCTACAAACTTACAAGCTCACACCACACATCACACACCGCTTATACAGATCTCTCTAAGACAAACATAGGTAGACTGTAAGTAGCTGATTCGTAGATGTATTCGGCCTGTGGCACACCCACCATCGACCTGTGGATATAATGTAACATATGAACCAGGGAAATAAACATCTTTCTGTTAGGTATATTCTATAGGTAGCTGGGAAAGTTTTTAAATGCCCATAACACGGCGTAAATTAAAGGAGTATGAATTATTAAATAAAATGTCGTTAGGTAGAGATTGGATTTACCAATATACATACAAATAAACTGATATTCTTGTTATTATAAATGATTAACGGCTAAGACGCCGAACGCGGGCGCTCATTAAGGCGTCAACAACTGCATTAAAATTCAAAACTAATAAATTGATCTAAAATACATTAGAGTCACCGAAAACCCGGTATTAAAATGAAATCACACAAGTATTATGCCGCGGAAGACGAAAATTATTTATGATATTGGAAAAAAATATTTTCAACCGATTTAAGAATTTCGACACATTTTTTGCTTTGCACTGAACCAAGTGTATTAGACGTCGGTACTTTGTGAAAACACTTTTTAACATAAATGATAACGTTTGTTATTGTATGTCTCGTTATCATAATTTAACTACTTAAACGTTTAATAATTCTAAAGTACCCTGTGTGGGACTGACCTTGCATTCAGCTCATATTAAATTTTAGGCATACAACAAATCATTTGTTTCTGAGAAGGGCCTATAATTGAGCCGATATTGGCCCAAATAATACCCTTTAGCACCTAAATTGGGCTCATAAAATAATGCCCGCTACAGGCGTAATTTGGTTACGAAATTATCGAGTTATCGATTTGTTTTTTTAATAAGAAAGTATACAGCTTGTAAATAAGAACTTCTTTGTTAATAAGAGTGTTGCCAGTGCATATAGGAGGAGACTACTTGATATTATGAAGGAAGAGAAAAATATGAATTGTTATTTTTGACGTTCTTTTATTTTTTTCATTATTGCCTAATATATAAATAAACTAAAAGGGCTGGAAACACCAAAAACCCACTTAGGGGTTTAACCTGAAGGGCTACACCACAGTACAAATTTTAAATTCCGTATAAACTTAAGAGTTAAAAAGAAATACAATTAATAAAAAAAAACGAAAACATTACAACAAACAAAGAATTTTTTTTTTTTTTTATATTTTCTGTTAAGTGGTACTGCTTACATCGGTATGTACCAGGAATTGTTGTGACAAATCCTATCGTGGGACATTCATCTCAATACCTCAAACGTGATACTTGTTCTTCTAAAATCATTTTTGTTATCAAATAATTTCAAGTTTAGATTTCTTTTATTTTATTTAAATTCGGTGTGTCGTATGACAGTTCGAATCGCAGATCCAATTGAAATTTAGTCCTATTTGCGCATTCAACACATACAATGGTAACATAGTGAGGAAACGACGACAGTATCAGGTAAAGGCTGATCACCGAAAGACCATAGAAACTCACCACCCATCGGGTGTTATTTTTAGTTCATGGATGAAATGCCACGTTTTTTTAATTATTAGATATTATGTCAAAGGTAAAATATCTTAATAAACTCCTAAGGGAGTTTGTTTAGTAAGGGAATGCCCTCACTAAACAGGTAACTCACATATAAATAAATACTTCAGTATAAAATTATATCTTGCGGTGCTAAATACGACCCAAAGTAATGTATGAGTCGCTAGAGGCTTTCTTCTGTGTATCCGTGTTAATTAATAGCGTAAGTAATCACAGTTCACAGCGATATTAATTAAAACACAACTGTGCTTAGAATATATTTAATTAATTGTCAACGTAAACCTTTTTAAAACCAAAAAGTACAAGAAAGTACCCTAAGCGTAAAGCCCCGTATTCATGGTAAACATTTGTTTAGCAACAGTTGCTAAACATTGTTGGTGAGCGGCGAGAATGTTGCTAGCAACTATGTTTAAATCAATACAGGTTGTCCACACGCCAGTCTGCGTTAAAATGTTGCCCGAGGAGGTAGTGTTGTTGTGTTCTCTGTATCAGATGTATAGAATCTCTAATAAAAAAAAGAGAAAAAGATGGTGGATTCGAAATTATCTTTTGCAAAGAGAAAATTTGATGAGTGACCTCAGAATGACAGATGGATCATTTTGTAACTTTACGAGAATGTCGAAAAGTGATTTCGAACATCTTCTAGAAATGATTGGTCCATCAATAGCCAAAAGGGAAACAAATATTCGTCAGCCAGTTTCACCTCAAACGAGGCTGGCTATTACATTACGGTATCTTGCAACTGGAGATTCATACAGTTCTCTTTCATACACATTCAAAGTATCAAAACAATTGATTAGCAAAATTATACCAGATGTATGTCAAGAACTAATTAACTCACTAGCAGGATATGTCAAGGTACAAGAACACTATTTGTGTAATCAAGTATTTTATTAATTAAAAAACACAAAAAAAAAAACAGTGTATGCTATTGCGTTGATTCATCACTGAGATAGTTAACTAAGTTTAGTATAGCCGAATCTTCTGTTTCGTCTCGTAATGCATCTAGTCTATTTGTTTCGTGTCTCTCAATTTCCCTTATTTCAGTTTCCTGAACATTATTTGGTGTTGATGATGGATGAGAAGATGCCGTTTGATATCCATATGTATTATATCGTCCCATTTTTTTTTGGGTATATTTAGGACTTGAGAAATTTCTTCGAATGCATCGTTCTTTTTGTTTCTATCTTTGTATTGTTTTATAGAACAATCCCATAATAATGGTTTTGATTGAAATAATTCTATTAATTGCATTATTTTATCATTGCTCCACACTACTGCCATGTTTATAAACTGTTGCAAACTCGTCCACACACGTCAACAATTGTCGCTAAACTGATGTTTACGCTTGTCGGGCGAGAGCTTGTCAACATGATGCTGTCAACTCTGCAACACGCAGTGTTGCCAGCAACATGTTGACAGCAACTCCGCAACACGTTGATTCAACTTTGTTGCTCAACAAATGTTTCCCATGAATACGGGGCGTTATGTTTGAAACGATATATTACTAACACTGTCATTTTCCTTTTTGACAGACAGTTTGCATTCTTTACAGACTGCCTAAGCAAACGATCTGTCAAAGGAGGTTTGAAAATGGAATACGGATTCGGCCGATTCCCATAAACCATAGACAATGCACTGGCTTAAGCCGTGTAGGTGTTCAAGAATTATTTATAGAATTTAATTAGACTCGAGACGCCCCCATTTTGCTAGCCGTGTCCGCGCTTCGTATCTGGATATATTTTAGCTCAACACATGGCAAAAGAACTGCAAATATTGTGTTTTATGGTACGGATAAAGTAAAAAAATTATAAGTATTTAATTTCCGCTTATAATGTAAAATTAGTGAATAATGGCCATATATGGAGCCGGCGTCTGTCAATATTTTTATTTTCCAAAACATGTATTAGGGAAAAAACTTTTTACCCGATTAAAGTTATGTATTATTATAAATTTACAATTATTTAACATAATTTTTAATTTATCCGACGTTTCGCGTGCTTTACAGCGTGCGTGGTCACGGTGACTTAGTGTTGCGCACCTCATACATGAGGCACCTCAAATGTCACACTCAAAGTTGTCAAATGTCGCATCACCTCAAACACACATTTTGTAACGCTTCAAACTCGTTGAGGTATT
The DNA here is from genome assembly GCA_905332375.1 of Pieris macdunnoughi. Classification (NCBI taxonomy): domain Eukaryota; kingdom Metazoa; phylum Arthropoda; class Insecta; order Lepidoptera; family Pieridae; genus Pieris; species Pieris macdunnoughi. The sequence continues at coordinate 4,830,323 of CAJOBZ010000012.1, read as the reverse complement.
TCAATTTTCAAACGCGGGCTAGGCGCTGAATGTGAGTGAGGCGGTGAGTCGTATGTCATGAATGAGTTGAGATGAATTGTTTTGTCTTATTCTCCCATCCCAAGTAGGACAATGACAATAGTTAAAAATCGTGTCTGATGAGCAACTGATTAAATCGATATTATTGAATGAGTGACAGTGACTGTTCACTGTGACATATTATTGTAATTGGTTTTTGTTTGCATAAATAACTTGACTTTTTGAAGTTATACTTCTTTAGGCGCGTTATGAAAAATTGATGAGAGTGAAATTTTACGTAGCGCGCGCACCGTTACACAAAATTAACAGAATGAAGTTGCCCACGGAAGATGCTACGGCATTGGACATAATTTAAAAACAACATTCGAATAATAATAGAATTTATGTTACACTTAATGTAAGAGAATAAATAAATAAATGTAAGAGAATAATAATAAATAATCAAAATAGTGTTTTATTAAATAATAAATATTTAATTTTTCAAATGTAAACTATAATTAATTATTTGCATGCAATCAAAAACTATTTTTAATAATGCCAAACAAGTATAACTTCTTACGCGCGTACATAAGTACACGCACCCTTTTTTATTTATTTTTTTATGGTCGAAAGACCTGCGCCATAGAGACAATGGATTCGTACATAAAGGGACTAACAGTACAGAACAGAATCCTCAAATGAAGTGGTACAATGTATTAACTCATTTTATAAAATGAGGTGGGACATACAAACACTTCAATTTCGTTTGTCCTACCCATCACTACGGTGACTGAAGACAAAAGGTGTTGGATGTCAAAAAGTGTCACAGCTGTAGAGAAAGTTGCATTATCTGTATTTATTTCCCCGGAGTTGGTATCGACTAAAAGATGGAGGGTTTTGGCATAAATTAATCCGATATTTAATCCGGTTAAAAGTTTTTTCTTTAAATGTGTAAAGGTTATGTTAATCAAAGACAATACGATGTGTTAGGGAATCAAACGCGCGATCAACTTACGAGACACATAAATAATATATAATTGCGTAATTCATATTACATTTAAGATTTACGTTAAGATATATTCGGTTTAAATAAAAGTATCTTATCTATAAATAGTAAACCTCAAATCTGTAGAATCATTTATCCTGATCACTCTCCAGTTAATATGGAAATAAATAAGTGTTTAATACTGGCTTACACTACGTCAAATTCTTCGTATTCAATATAAGAAAGTGCGTCTTTATATAAAGACGGTAGGTATCCTTTAAAGTACTTTTTTTTTACTTTTATCTATTTTCGCAAAGCAATTACTGTATTAATAAAATAATTTAACCCTGCTGGGCTTTCAACAAACATCACTCCAGGTTCTCTTGTCTCAATCCAAAGTGTAATTAAATAATATTGCATACGAACATTCCTCGTTTTTTGTGCAAAATAAAATGGCGTCGTTCGATATTCAAACCGACGGCTCGTGAAATTAATTGCTCTCGCGCATGGCCACTGAACTTTTCATAAACCTATTGGATCTTCTTTATTTTCTGAGAAAATTAATTAATTTAAATGGAAATGAAGAAGGTGTACCATATGTTACTTGTATTTTGTGAGTTTCCAAAGAAATCATTTTAACCTACAAATTACTACCACACCAAAAGGATTTTATCAATATATATTCAATTTTTAAGTTCAATTTTCTATCTAGGAAATTTGTTTTTTTAAGGCCAGGCCAGCGTTATTGGCGGGCTGGACTCGATACCTTATTTCAGCACATTTCCTTAATGTAGCCAAACTTGGCGCACTTAAGGACGAAGGCTGTTTACCATTCGGACAAGGAAAAATAAATCTAACTACGTTGATGCTGGAAGTCTTTCCAAGACATTTTCTTTTGCGAACTAGAGAACCGTGGAATCGACCCCGGTGGGGTTCTTCCCTGGGAAATACGACTTCCAAATGTTTAAAAAAAGCATACTGATCTCACAAAGGCCGGCAACGCAGCCACTAAAATGAGTGCCCATGGGTTGCGACGACTGCCCTTTTTGGGCGTCCCGTAGGCTCGATTGCCCCTCTAAGCTATAAAAAAAAGCTCTGATGCCGAGATCGAGCCTTGCTGGTGGTTGGAAGATAGATTCTAATTCGATCTTTTTGTTTTGTTATTCCAGTGATTTTGTAATTACGATTAATAATAATATTCTTTATCTATTTTCTCACAAAAACTTCATACATAAACAAGGACAGTTATATATTATAAATAAATATGTAATTGCCTTTCTTCTATTTAGGGAAAATGCTGTTTTGTGTGAGACTGATGCCTGCGAAAGGTATCTGTGTTACAGGTCATCAAGCCTTCACCACTTCGGATCGACAGAAGGTATTAAAAAGTAATCAAATATTATCTCGATGTTTTTCTAATTTATATAACAAAGCGAAGCCAGCAATATTAGCTAGTTTTATTAATCAAACAGGAAAAACATGACCTCCCATTGACAGTTGGTTAATGAGCCTTCGTTGGCGGCGATGCGCATAATCAGAACCTTCTTAAGCGCAATTTAACATGAGCGCGCGTCGCCAACTCCGCTCATTTTGAAGTTACATTGAGAAATGCGATTTTTTAAACCAAATTTTAAAGAGGAGCTTTCTTCCGACTCGTATGAGGTTTGTGTTAAGTTTCAAACGGTTCATTTAAGTTATGATGGAAATTTATGTTTATCGGCAGGCGGTCCCCTGTGCTTTCCAAACCGAAATTTGTTTCGTTGGACATTGAACCAAGGAAGGAAAATTGTGTTTGAAATATTTCAGGGCAAGAGGTTTTACCTTAAACTTAGTATGTGTGTGCGTATAGCCGTATATGTTCAGGTAAAATATTACTGCAATAAATATAGTTTAAAAAAACTAAAAAACACGCTTTTAAAGCACATCAAACTAAAAAGTGAAAAATTATTCCTAATTTAGGCAGAAAATGGTAATGACGCCTGGCCATATTTTTCGTCTACGGCACCCACGCTTTTCACAATAATACCAGTATTTTTCGTTCATTACCATTTTCAGCCTAAATTAGGAATAATTTTTCACTTTTTAGTTTGATGTGCTTTAAAAGCGTGTTTTATAGTTTTTTTTAAACTATATTTATTTTCCACTTTTTAGTCCTAGCAGCAATACGTGTTGTCTCAATTTAATCGTATTGCTTTGTGGACTTTAAAAAAAATTTCATTGTTTTTTCGAGATAAACCTATGAAATTATTATACTGTCGCTGATTCTTTATAAGTGTACAAAGTTTGAATTAAATCTGTACGTTTAAAGTGGGTCAAAATCGAGTCCGAAGGAGTCGGTTACATACATACATACAGGTAAAGCTAATATAAAGCGTGTAATAAACTGAACGACTACAAAGTTCACGATATTTTTTTCTTATTCAAGTTGATTTCACTTTAGTAAGAGAATTAGATATGTATTTTAGATTATGTACTTAGGCTGTACATAATAATAATCATAAATAAATAGAACACTTAATTAAAAATGCCATCCATACATATGCCAGTGTACCTTTAATGTGTATTTCCTACCTGTATTGCAATGCTTATGCGTTGAGCGAGGAAAGCTTCAGCTCTGGGGTCCAGTACTATTTACCAACTTAACTATTTAATTAGTGCCTGTGCACTTGAACCCCACGGCCCAACAGTTTCTAATCTAAAGGGACCAAAATCAAATTTGGAGGAAAAACTTTTGCACTTTAGCTATTTTAGTGTATAAGTTCATTTATATCCAAGGGAATGTATGAGGCCCAATTCTGGATGTCGAAGAGGAATACTTTGACGCCTCAACCATCTAGATTGTGCATCGAACAGATAACTTATTGAAAAACACGTAACAAAAATTACATCGAATCGTAATTCCTCTTTCAGGCGTTTTAAAGTTGGTTAAAAATACCTCTTTAAAAAAAATATAGTTAAAAGCACAATCCTACATCGTAAATGCCGGTAAAAACAAACAATTTATAGCTACCGCCTTCTTAACAATAGCACAAAATCGACAAAAACCCCATCTTCATCACAAATTATAGCGTTCCGAGACCCAATTACAGCACAAAGGTGCATACGTCATTTTGACAAGTTGGATAAACAGAAATATTGATTTTTTAACCAGCAATTAACAAACTGTCCATTTAAATAATGCTTGTAAGGGTTATTTAAATAATGGGGGCATAATTTAGTCAAGCCTTTTACACACTGTGCGGATTTAAGCGACTTCAATCCTATGAATTATTCAAAGAGAACTGAGGTTTTTTAAATTTAGTCAGCCCTGTGCATGGAACAGATTCTGTGTCTGTTTCATTGCCGATTTTCCTTTATAGGCTGATAGCTTAGTTTGGGAGTCCTTGCCTTAGGACTGTCGATTTGTTTACCTTAGCAGCGGCACGTAAGTCTAGCGCTGGCCGATACGTGGAGGGGATTGCTGCGCATGTGTCGTATAGGGCGGGGGCGGAATGCGACTGGAGAGCCAATCGACGCTCTTCATTCCGCTAGCAGGCTTCATTCAGGTACCTTATTTTTTACTTCTGCGCAATAACGGTCAGCGCTAGAGTTTCGTGCCGCTACTTGTATGTCTTTTTCAGCACTATGTCTTTTACCGCACGGTCAAGTTATTTGGAAGTAGGTAGGTATATCTTCCTAACCAGAACATATAAAAATATGTGTGCACAACTGGGTTCGAACGCTCGACCTCAAGAGTTGAATCGCACGCTTCTATCAAATCGAAGGTTGAAAAGGCAAAGGCTATTTTTATCTACTGCTCTATAGTTTTTTCTACTGTAAAATCTGTAAAAAATTTAAAGTGTGTATAGCTTATAACGAATAGGATGTCATCTGTCAACTCACACTTGAAAAAATAGGTTTTATGTCAAAATCTAATATTTACTTAATATGTCTCAGCAAAACCAAACAAACCTTTACTCTTAATACTTGCCCCAATAGCTGATTTATAGATGGAATTTGACAGGTGTTTGAATAATGTAGAAATATACAGACTCAAGTATTCTGCAAGAACAGTCGCAGAACAGAAAGAATTACAATATTTTTTACTTGTTTGCAAAGTAGGTTAAACGCGAAATTATAAAAGTCGTTATTTACAAGTGGTTCCAAGTTTAGCGATGATATCTTTACGATGTTGCGAGATACACAAAACAAGTGTTTATTGCAAATGATGCGTGCCATGATTCAATAAAAAATAAATTATTCCTTATATATTATTTTTATTAAAACGTATAAATATCGTACTACTACTATTTAAAAGTTACACGCATAATTTAGTTTTAGCGGAGTAAACGTGTTTAGTTAGTATATTTTACAATTACGTATTTTAATTTAAACGAATAATGATATTGATGAAGATCGTTAACGTAATGTAACCTTAAACCTATTGACACTCACTCTACGACCGAAAGCGAGTATATTTTAAATAATGTAAATTAGAATTAAAAAAAAAAAATGGTACTGATAACTTTGAAGAGAAATTACATATTATGTTATGTAAGTAGTGCAGATAATAATACATACGTATGTAAGTATATATATATACTATATTAAGCTATCTGTAAATACGCAAAGTTGGATTAAAAATACCAAGGTTACTCAAAAAATGTTGTATAAAAAACTTTCCCAACTGTAGTTGAGATAATTTAGAGTTTTACACAAATTAGGCTAAAAAACAAAGCGACATATTTTAAACGGTGAAAAAATCAAAGAAACACCGTTTTTACGATGTTCGCGCGTAAATCCGACGTTGATTTAAAATTGAAATGGCAACACTGACGGACGGGCTGTGACAGAGACGTACGAGCGCGCCAAAGGACAATCACAGACTAAAAACAAATAAAAAACGGTCAAGGGCGTGCCGGACGCCTGGTTTTTAAATTAGGTCAAAGACCTGTCCTAATTTATGTAAATTGTTTGATACCTAGATTTAATACCTCATTTTAGGTTTGATAATACAGACCAAAGCAACGACTCTGTAAGACTCAACGTAGAATTTTCTGTTCTCTTAACTTATGAGCCTTTTCCTATATTTTAGTTAAAATTTAAAACAAAATGTAACCGTATTATTGCTTTTCTATTTTCTAGTATCTTAATGTGTATGAATAAACTGTCGTGTTTGTTCCGCAAAATGCAATAAGTTAACGGAACTCTAAAAGAAAAAGGTTTTATACGAAAAAAAAAGACAAAAAAGCGTAGCGTCGCAACACAACATTCCCCACATACCGTCCACCCCAATTAAGATCCCAAAAGATTGTCCTATACTTTTTTTTTCTTTTTATTTGTCTCAATCGGTTTAACACCTTGCTACGGTTGAGATTAGTTAAATGATAATTACGTTTGTTTGTGGGAATTCTGATAATTTTGTACCTCATTAGTTATGGTCGGTTTTTTGATTGATTTATGCGCTGCAGGCCTTAATTGGTGGGTTATGGGTTTATTTGAAGCTAGCCACCTGTCCTGGCAGGCCTAAACCGCCGACGTAGCTTAGTGGTTAAGACTAAGCTTATACCATCCGGGATCACCTGGCGAATCGTTTCGTTTTACGGAGGAGATTGCCTACTTTAAAGGAACTGTTAGACGTAGAAATATGCCTGCTGTTGGTCTGGCATCGCGCAAACGAATCCTTTATTTTTAACATGATTTTATATCCCTCTGGTCTAAAGGTCATTATCAGGGTAGGTATAATTTATTTTATAAGTATTAAAATCTATTGTTTAGAAATACGTAATATCTCGCCATGTATATACTACTTTATACCCATACCCATATCAATTTTAAATTTAACTTTATTATAAACACGTTTTGTTCCAGCAATTATTGTTTTTTTTTTCAAACAGTCAAAATGTATTGACGAAACAAGAACCTTTAAATGGTAATTTGAAAAGAAAAAAACAAATTTCGTTACCAGATTCCCTGCGTTTATTAGTTTTAATGATCGTGTAAAAGAATTCTCCGTATTTATTGGTTATCCTAATAAGGTACTATTATAAAAGTGCATACATACCACCAAATTAGAGGCCGCCTTGACACCGTTGTTTTATTTATTTAGTAATTTAATTATTTATGGTAAGATTTAATATTATTTTTACGAAGATAATGAAAGTACGCAGTTTCACCATTATTTAATTATAGTTTTTAAATCTTTTTATCTGGGTTTTATTTTATATATATGGTGGTATTTATTATATATGGTGCTTGTTTATTAAAATACAAAGTAATGCATTACGACAAGAACAATTGTTAACATTTAATGCTAATAATTTTGCTTTCAAAATTATTTCTCTTTTTCTAATTCTTTCCTTTATTTATGAGCTCTGTTGTTTTAATAAAACACCTACCGATACCTTAACTACGAAAAACATTTTGAAACGCTTTTATTTTGAAATCCCCGGTGTTGTTAATGTCCCCTTTAAAGTTCTTACAAGTAAAAATCACTCAATAAATCGTATCGGTGTAACAGGAGGACTGCTAACAAGCTCCTGACAGACGGGAATCAAACCTACTAACGAGGTGCTAGTAAACCAATTATTAAGACCCATAAATGCCACTCCAGTATTAATAGCACTTTGTTATACATTTAACTGCAGGTTAGTTAGTCATTTTGGTACGTGAAAACAAAAGACTTTTCGTTCGTTTTTTAAGTGGCTTGTATAGTCTTCAAATGAGGCGGAGGTTCGGTGCTCATCAGTTTATTGTCCATTAAAAATTTAAATTTAGAAAAAATTTAATTATGAAAATAAATTTTATAGATTTGTTTCACGACCTTCTCGAATTTGCTAGATACATATGTAAAACAATTCGGTAAAGTCTAAACATTAGGACTTTCGTAAGACAAATAATTTTTGGCGAAGGATTTTTGGCTGTATGCAGGCTGAAGCGTGTAGTTGTCGAATAGGACCATCTCACCGTCTGTTTAGTTAGGGCTTACAGACTAAAGGTAAGTATATAATAATCATATTGGTACAAAGATCGACTACCATTAATTTTATATGAGATAACTCTTTATATTATTATAAAAAATAAAACCAACAAGGCTCCAATACAACTTTTTGTCAAATCCTGATTTGATTATTGAGCTTCTACCACGTAATTCCAAGTTTCCGACAGCGCTACACGGATACTGAAATAACATCGAATACATCGAATTGGAGTTTTGTTTTTATTTTATTATTATAGAACAGGGGAAAACGAGGCTCATCTGATGTAGTAATACTGCCGCCCATGGACACTCTCAAGGCCAGAGGGCTCGCGAGTGCCTTTTAAGAATTGATACACTGTTTAAAGGATCCTAAGTTAAATTGGTTCGGAAATACTAAAGTGTGTTTTCATAAAAACACTTAGAACTTGTGAACGACGGACGTCGAGGTGATATGGGTGGAATTTTGTATTCCGCCAGCTATGATAAAACTCACCTGCAGGTATTAATCAGAAAAACTCCTATCAATACTTTCCATGGTAAATGCGGTAGATGCAGAGGGGTCAAATTTGTCGTCAAATTACGAGTCTAGGGTTCTACAGTGTTTTGATACACATCCGTAGTTTACCTACTAATTATTGAATTAGGATGGCTTACCACAGCTAACTTTTTTATTTCAATTTTTATCCGGTGTAAGGCGATTAAAGATTTCAACGCAAACGCCGGAGTCCACGTACACATAGCGTACATATCTCTTTGAAAAGAAGCATCGTTTCTAGTAAAGACAGATAAACCCTAATGTTCTATACAATTAATGTCTATCAAGTCCTGAACTAATGACGCAATAAAACCAATATTTTAGTCCGCACGTAATCGACTGTTCGTTCATTCGTTCATTTCATTAGCGGTCGTGATATCGTATCTGCGTGCCGTTCACTCACAGTTTATAGTATATGGTGAAATAACAGATAATTTTATCCAATACAAAATAGATGTAAGTTAAAAATATTTTAGTTAAGTGCGACTGCAATTTATACTGAGGCAAAATGTGCCTTAACGTGAGATTCATAAACGCGCGAACCGAAAAGAAGCCATACTTCAGTCGCTCTTCATTTCTGAAGGTCGTGTTAGAGGTGCCGCAAAACTTCCTTCACTCTCCCCTGTCTCCGACAAGCTTCTACGCCTGGGCGATGGCTTACCATCATCCTTACAGGTCTTAACCTGGGTGATGGACCTTACCAATTTACTGGATCATTCCAGTAAGTAAGGAGATAGGCCGCGAGGTCTGGTGCCCTCCACTATGCCAGTCACGATGATTTTTTCCAAACTTCCTGGAACGCTTCATATTACTTATCCTTTTGGACATGTACAGGACACTCAGGATGCGTTGGTAGCAAAGTGTCGAAAGACGAAGATTTTTTACTTGTAACCATCTTAGTATGGAACTATGACTACCGTATGTCAATATTCAGTATATTTTTGACGTACGTAAGTCTTTTTAATTATATGACAGCTGTTTAGAATTACCATTTCCCTTTAAAATATAATCTAAATATTAGTGTGCGGATGTATGTGTGTTTTTGTGTATGAGAGACATTTGACCTTATGTTTTATTTTGTATATAATTTTTAGGCCTTGTATTTTCTTTAATACATTGCCTCTTCACTGCCACATCATGGAACAATACGATCTATTGTAAATTAAAACTAATAAGTAATTTAAGTCTAACCTTATTTTCTAATAAGGATATTTAATATAAAAAAGTGTCCAATAACACTACTTACAGTCTCTATTAAGGGGAAGACACTCAGTTCTTGTCTTCTATTAAAGACCTGGTTTATAAATAAAGTTTATTATTAAATGGTAAAATATTTCTGGCTGTGGATTGGTTTCTGCTGTGCATTACAGGATCACCATTCACCAAACCTCTGGAATTCCATAGTATTAATGGCGAATAGATTTTATGTATCTGTGAAATACAGTTTTAAATTGCGTTATAATTTATTAATCTTCCAAGTGATTTCGACCTATATATTGGCAGAAATTGTTCATTAAATAAGCATCTACTTTTTTTACGATACTATGCACAAAACACACTAGAGTCTAAACATAAATAAATAATTACATGATTATGCTGAATGGGGCCTAATCACTTGCTGATCACAGCTCTTCAGCGCAACCCGGGGTAATAACATAATGACGGGGGAGCGAGGTGGGTATACTGATAAAAAGAGATAGTTGAACCCATCAGTAATCGTACCGTCCACATCTTGGGCTTTCATGAACCAAATTATAGAAAATGAAATTCAGTGTGACCAAATCTAAAATTTTATGCTTGCTCTTTATACTATGAACGAATTATAAATATTCTTACAAAACCTAAAAGTCAGTGAAAATACTTTTTACCATAACGCTATATATTGTATGAGCGAGCAGTGTTAACCTGTTTTTCTTTATGTACCCAATTATACTCGCTTATACGATGAAGGAAACATTGAAAGAAAACCAACACGTAAGACCTCAAATTTGACCGCGTGTGGTAGACCTTTGTACAGGAAAGAAGGTCCTGCTCTTCCTCCGTCATAAAATGAGGATCCTTGACCAGTGTACCCACTCACTGGCTCGAAGTTATGTATATCTTTAGCGGCCGAAATGACTTTGGTAGTGCGTTTTAAGATGACGTTATCGCAGTGATTGTAACCGCTATGTGTCGCTACGCCTTATTTAAGTTACAGAACTAACCAATTTACCTATAAATAAAAACAATTTTTACTAGCGGGGTTTTTACGTCCGTTGTCGTCCGTCATGTAGGCCAGAGACATCGACATTCGTGATTACAAATTTATAACGAGAAAACATTTTATGGTACAAAATGTATGGTATGGTACAGAACTGACTAGTTTTGACAATGACCTACCCGGCAGACATTAAAAAATACCAGGTAAAACTAGGAAAAATATAAAGAACCTTTATCACGTTTAACCGTTAAATTTAAACAATAGTTATAATGAGCATAATATTTGTTTTAACTGAGTACAATCAATCATCAGTTATTATGTTAAACGGTGGGCGGAGCGCGGGAAACATTTGGACTTAACATGTACCAGGAATTAGAATTCTTTTATTCTAATACGATTTTTAAAGTGGTTAAGTTTGTATTCATCTTTATGAGGCTCACAAACTACAAATATACATGATATTTTGCCTTGCAATAGAATTCACTAAGGGAAGTTATTTTATAGAACAGGGTCTCATATTATGAAGTTAAGTGATATAGATACGGCAAAATCTTGAACAAAAGTCCTTGCTTGCGGGCGGTGGTTGGCGGCGGGGGGAGAGGGGGGGGTCCCAGAGGAGGGACTTAGCCTTATGTACCTATAGTTAATGAGGGTCGCGATTCTTGGGGGCCTTTAACTTTGTCTTATTGATAGTTAGAGAATAAATGTCTGAAATTTTGCGTTGAAAAAATTATTTTGGGGATTGATAGTAGATACTTATTTGTCTATCCATATATTGATACAATCATTATACGCTACAATTTATCTCTTGTCTATTCATAGCCCAATATTTAATTTATACGGTTTTTCACAACCCTAACTCGACAAGTGTTTTTCGGGAATCGTGGTCAGCGAGAGTGCCACCTATTTTTGACAGATATTATGATTAGCGCCACCTATTGACGCGAAGTAATACAATTATTACGCGTTTATTTGTTAAATTTTATTTAATGTTTGTCAATGGGTTTCATAGCATTTGTATGATTTAAATAAAAGCCTCATCTGATTCAACTTCGCTATACATTTTGTTATACTCATTAAATCTGTAATGTAGAAATGACTTGTATCCATCTCACTCTTACAATTTAATCACTAAGATTAACAAAAATATTGATATATTTTACAATAAACTCCATACTTACCGTAATGTGTGTATCACGCTCTTAATGAGATATTAGTTTTAGTTTTTTTTTCTATTTAGGCAAATAGAAAAAAAGTGTGTAATTTTTTTCTTGCTAGTATAATTTTTGTATATTATTATAATATAGCTGATGTGACATATGTGTAAAATTTCTGAAGTTATATTTTCTTGTTTATTTTAACCATAGCTACGCTAGCTATGTTGTTTTAGTGTGTGCCGCAAGCAGTGTTGGCCTAGTGGCTTCAGCACGACTCTCATCCCTGAGGTCGTAGGTTCGATCCCCGGCTGTGCACCAATGGACTTTCTATGTGCGCATTTAACAATCGCTCTAACGGTAAATCATAGTGAGGAAACCGACATGTCTTAGACCCAAAAAGTCGACGGCGTGTGTCAGTAACTGGAGGCTGATCACCTACTTGCCTATAAAATTGAAAAAAAATGATCATGAAACAGATTCAGAAATCTGAGGCCCAGAATCAAAGAGGTTGTAGCGCCACTGATTTATTTACATGTTGTTTTAGGAGTTATAAGTAAATTACTTTATTCAAGGAATCCTATTATGCTCATAAACCAACCATTTTTATAAGTGCTCAATATACATTTCCTATATTTCTATAGAACGTCCTATAGAACTCTTTACATGGCCACTTAATAACTGCTTAAAATGAATAAAATAAATCATAATGCATTTTTAATGATACGCTGCGCGAAAACAAATCTAATTGTATTTTAATATACGCTGTTGGTGGTAGCGCTGTGTAATATGTAATCTTTGGTCATTTATTTAACTCTCGCAAATTAAATGCTATTACTTGAAATAAACATTTTTCATAATCCGGTTAAATTGTGGCTAATGTGTGCAGTTCCTTTGCGAACCAAGCAATATGGAAATTCGAATAATTATAGGAATTACCTAAACTGTATTGTTTGAGAGTTCATTCTTCCTAATGTTGCGAGAGAATTGTAATTCCAAAAGCCTGGGTGATTGCAGGCAAGCCACCGTGCGTCGTCAAAGATTTGTGGCCGTTGATGACCAGATCTCTAGAAGTTGCACGCCACGGCATTGATTTCTATATCTATATTTAATTCCCTCAAATATGGTTGAGTAAAACGATGGCTGGCTCACACGTCATGCCTGTGAAAGGTGCCGCATCCGGAAACTGGACTGCGAGGTTTCCGTTCAGTTTTGTAATTTAATACAAATAAAGAGCGGAACGTATCTCCCTCCTTCTGGTTTCTTCTATCTATGTTTTTCACTGTCATTTTGTATGATGATTTGATATTAAAAGAGTACCGCGAGTTTTTTACGCCGGCTTTTTCTCTCGGCCTACACCCTTTGTCTTCTTTGCCGATGAGTAGGGATGTCTACCTAAACAAATTTAATGACGTGGAATAAGTGATACCTGTATCTTATATTCCATAAGAAACATATGTAATGTTTATTTTATCGTAGAGTTTTTAAACATAAACTCAAAATATTTTGTGCATATAGTTAACTAAGTACACTTATGAACGTCAACAGAAAATATGTTAAATTGATTCTAAATTTACATTTACTACTAGTCCGCAAGTCAAGGGCGTAGAGCGGGCAAGAAGAACTGGCGAGAAACACTCTGCCACTCTTTTAATCGCCAAGTTTTGAGTCATACAAATTGTGAGAGGTATCACATAATTTTCTAGACTTGATCAGTATTTACTGTCGTCGGCGCATAAATTGATAGTATCTACCTAATTAAAAATGATAGTAGTATCTACCTAATTAAAAATGATAGTATGGGGTATAATAAAGTACGGTTAAAAATTAACTTAGTTCGTACAATATACAACATTATTTTATTGTAACGTTATTTTTAAATTTTTGTTTATTTCACGTGGCTTGCTACTTAGCTTAGTAGCAGATGGCACCCCTAAGGTCCTGTGTTGGATTCCAGGAGAAACCAAAATTGGAAGACACAAGGTACAAACTTACTTATATAACATACATATTAAGAAATATATCTTAAGTACTTCAGATTCTAAAATTATTTTCGCCTTTTATATCAAAATTCATAAGAATCCTCAGGTCAATGTAATTCATTGTGATTCCGATCACATTTCCCGTATTAGTTATTTTTAATGCACCCATGCAAGAGCGTTGCATAGATACATCCTTATTGACCACACGGACTGCGCCCGCGCAGTGAATTCAAATTCAAACAATCGTTGTTTACAATTGAATACCAACTTTATGGCTGTTGCGGCAGGAATCCTATATTTTTGAATATTCTTTGAATTATGGACACGAGACGTAATTACAGGTGATTTGGATACAGCTGTCGTGTCATATGTGTTGTTTTTAGAAGATGTAATGGGTTGGTTCTGTCTCATAAATATGATTTCTTCGAAAAACGTTTATAACGAAATGGAATTAGACATTCCGTAGATAGCATACACTATAAATGTTACGTCGTGGACCTCCAGAGACCGTCACCCATCGTACTAGGCTCATCCCTGAGGTCGTAGGTTCGATCCCCGGCTGTGCACCAATGAACTTTATTTCTATGTGCACATTTAACAATCGCCCGAACGTCAAGGAAGTCATCGTGAGGAAACTGGTTGGCCTTAGACCCAAAAAGTGGACGGCGTGTGTCGGATGCTGATCACCTACTTGTCTATTAGATTGACTATGATTGTGAAACAGATATAGAAATCTGAGGCCCAGACCTAAAAAGGTTGTAGCGCCACTGATTGTTTTATTTAGATAGGTTGGCCAGTGTTCTTCCTAAAAATGACTTCAGCGGTACATGGGCGCAGTTTCCCCCACCAAAATGTATCAAAGTTCGAGATTAATTGCTGTTAATAAGTTGCTGGGTAAGTTTTTGTTTTACGTCTACATACAATGATACCTACTCCTGCTGTGTCTGATAAATCTTTTGTATCACCAACGCCAGCGTCTCTGACTGTATGTGCTATTTTGGTGAAGGTTTTACGGATTTAGCCTTTAAGCAAAGCTTTCGTGTTAACAGTTACCATTCCAAACGATCAATCTCGATAATCTAAGCTACTTGTCATTCACAAAGTGTACAAATGTAATCATTTAATGGCAGAGCCTCCTTCCTGCCTCCGGGGTGGCGCTGCATGCATGCATGATACGGGAACGATTAATTTTTGTATGGGAGGTCGAATTTTGGACATTCCTTAAATGAATTTAATAGCTATGTTAATAACAAGAACAACAGCCCACAGACAACAGATAAAACCTGACTTCAACATAAACTTCCGCGCTACACATTAAGCTCTCAAGTAACAAATTATTTGATACATTTCTGGCAACTACCTTGAGATAGTTTTCACGCCAGCAATGGAAAATTCTCTAGGTTTTTCCGACATCAAACCTACATTCATAGACCATAGAACAGTAGTCTATAACCCAATGGTATAGAGAATGGAATGGCATGTAGATGCTGTAGCCACAGACATGGTCTTTGGTAGAACGCAGTGCTTTGAGAATACAAAGTAGTGACGAGTTATTAGACATTTAGGTGAGGTGTAATATATTCGGAAACCACGTATATGTCTATATAATGTCACATCAGTAACTCAAAGTGTTCGTGCCTGGATTTTATAAGACGATCTGAGTTATACATATTTTTAAGGGAAAAGCACAACGCACTGGACTTTTTAATGATTTTGATGTAGAGATTTCCTTAAGTGGTCATCTTTTAATTAGAATTAATTCCTTGGTATCCCAACAACAACCGCTTTCCGTGCGGCTTTAGTCCAATGTCGACAATGGAATAGTTAAAGTAAGGTTTACAAAATAAATAAATAATAAATAAATAATAATAGTAAGTAATATTAATTGTATGAAAATTCAAAATTTAGAGCAACCTGAGCGTACTTATTTAAAGGAACGAACTTTCAGGAAGCACGAGCATATATATATATATATATTATGTATTCGAATACTTGATACTTGACTGCTAAGTAGGTATAGATATTTTTCATATTTTTTTTTGAAGGACATTAGAATTTTTTATTAGTGATCACAACAATCAAATATACTGTATTTACAATTTTCTTAATCTTATGGTTCGTAACCTTTCTAGGTTAAGAAAATTGTAATAATAAAAATAATTAATAATTAATAAAAAGAAAATTAAAACAAATTTAAAAAGTTTTTCATATTAGATCTATCAGTGAAATGCTGTTAAATGTAAATAGCCTTTTTTAGACTACTATACTTAGAACTAATTATTTAATTAATATCTAGTAGAGTCCAACACATTTTGTTAATCCGAAACAGCAGTTGGTGAAATTAACACAACCAAACATACCAACTCTTCAGTTTAATTATATTAAAGAAAGAGTCTGTTTTCAATTATTATAGATATAATAATGCTTCTTATTAATGATTAAATGTTACCATGTCGTTTAATTAAAATTCAAAAGAGGATTCAAAAATTACAATTAGCGGTAAATTAAAATGCAATGCACACTGCATTTAATTCAAAATAGCATTTAGCATCAACGTACGATGCATTTGCAACCCATAAGGACTATTAAATTTAATACACAAATGATTCATTCCACTAAGTATTCAAGTCATTACGTTAACTATTATTAATTTACAGATATACAAGCCAAATATACCCCTATTTCACAGCAATAGCGAATAATATCGCTTATCACAAACTAACGACTTATGTAATTTCGGCCACACAAGGCTACATATTAAAATGTATCATACGATAATCTCAATTATTTGTACTCCCAAATTTTTGTTTATGGGAAAATGTAGTCTAAACACCAGGAATAAAGGTGATACTTGTTTGAACTGTTAAAAAAACAAAATGTATCAGTGTCAGATCATTATTAGTGATTGAAGAATCAAAGCAATTAAACTCTGGTCATGTGCGGGTCATAAAAGTTGACCTCGGACTTCCGAGAACTCGCATCAGGAATTAGGGGAAAATTTATGAAACTCTGTAACTAGGTATGATCAAATCGATTCAGCTAGAAAAAACATTCCTGAATTTAACGTAAAAAACATCTCAATAAAACTTCTTAAATGGCGAATTTATGACAGTGACAGTATAGACATTACAGTGTATGCCTTCAAAAAAATGTACAAAAAACCAGTTCGTGACCAACAGAGGCAATTATTAGATTTATTAACTATTTCTCGAATCCATTTTATATTTTCTTCGAAATCATCAAATTCTATAGCAGTTTAATGAAATACTTACCCAACTAACCGAACACACAAGCCATTGTGTCCTTAACGACACAAATATTAATTTTATATTAGCGTAACATTGAAAAGGGATTGACATGTTCACTATATCGTTTTCCACTTCATCTAAATCTATTATGTTCTAATACCCGAAGCGAACTCAAAACCATTCCGAACCGTATTAAAACGCCCCATGCTGTAAATGTCAAAAAAACCCGCGTATTCGAAAATTAAAATACGAAATTCGACGGAGATAAACGTATAAATAAGAAAGAGACGGGTAATTTTTTTTTAATTTAAGTTGCCAGCTTCCAAGAAGGTGTAAAGTGGCATTTATTTTGTGTTATTTGTTATTTATTTTATTGTATTGTTAATAAGCATGCTAAGGGCACCGGTGAGTATTATTAAACGGTTATTTGGAACTAAATAGAATATAATAGCCGTGAATAATCTCTGAATGGGGACGGAGCAATCAAATTCTATTGTTGGCTTTTGAAGTGACTTTTGACATCTTTATACTTTTTTTTAATTCTAATGGCGTTGACAATAAGACTCAGATACTGTATCAATCGACAGCTGTATAATAGATGTGATTGATTTTCGCAGAAGTTAAAAGATAATTTGTTACAAATAAAATTTGTCGTTTGGTTCGTACTATATTGTATTTTAGATACCCTTGTTAGACGATCTTTTGTAGCCAATTTAATAAATATTGTATGAAGTGGAATCTTTCATTGTGAATGTTTAGGAGGCGTTTAATTTTCACACATTTTCAATAGACCAATCTATTCTATAATCGTGCGATTCTCGACTGATATCACACTTTCTATTATACGACACACCGAAATTCACATAAAAGAAATTGAAATATATACATATTTAATTGTTCCACAACCGAGTTGAGTTGAGACACGTTTTTTAGGCAGTTTTTCCCGGCACCACCACTATGTGTAACCAGCTACTTACTGAAGTATTTCCGAATCAATTCCACTTAATTCCACTTCAAGAAAAGAGCGTACCAATTCTTAAAAAGCCGGCAACGCACTTGCGATTCATCTGCGGCGGTATCACTTAACATCAGATGAGTCTCCTGTCCGTTTGTCCTGTTATATAAAAAAAAATATTTATAAAATTCAAAAATGATTTTAGAAGAACAAATATCGAGTTTGAGGTATTGGCCTACCTGTGTTCCACGATAGGCTTTATCAGAACAATTTCTGTAATGCTGATGCAAGCAGTTCAGCAACTATCCCTTAAAGAGGGATAAGTATAGCAGTTCCAACCACGACTGTGTTTTCAATGAAGTACTATTAATCCAACAGCGGATTTGTATCTTATTTCGGCCATACAATGCGCAGAGGCGATGAGGACTTGGAGAAACTAATCGTGGTTGGTAACACAGAAGGCAAAAGATCACGTGGCCGTTCACCAACCAGATGGACCAATAAAGTGAAAGACTCATCGTCCTCAAAACTGTAAACTGTCATAAGAGAGCGCGCTGGTCAGAAACAGGTGAAAACCGATAGTCCAGATGCTTCCTTGCTGACCACGACGCTCAGACATGAGCTGCCGATTAAAGAGAGTGAGATCTTATTATTAATCCAAGCTAAAATGAATATTATTAAATAACCATTCATTAAGGGATATGAAATAAAAATTACACGACGCCGAAAATAACTTATCGACAAAGTAAGCAAAAAAAACGCGGCAAAATAAACTTCTATTGAAAATCTGATAGTATTTTTGTTATATAATAATAATAATTGTAGGTAATATTATTATATAACCTTTACACATCATTAACTAATAAAATAAGCATCAATACTGAAAATATATTAAACGTAAAATGGGTCAGTTTATTTTATCGCTATTACATCGTGAGTTGATTGTACATCTGCTGCGAATAATTTTTTCACAATAGTTTATAAGTTTAAAATGTTAAATGGGCGTTGGTGGACCCCTGGTGGGACGTCCAGTGGACCACAACAGGGCCGAATCGAAGATAAGGTTTTTGAATGCATAAAGAATTATTAAAGTAATGTTTCTGTCTATTTTTAAGTCCAAGTTGAAAAAATATATATTTTTACGATTTTTGGGTTTTAAGTGATAATAATCACTTCAAAGACATGCTTACTAGTACTGTCGTCAATTCATAATTGATTTATACTTTTTGATAATAAATTGCATTCAGTAGCTAATCTAAACTTGTATTTTCTAAAGAAGACATTCTGTAATAGTAGTGAGGGATATTCTAAAAATATATTTTTAGTAACACTTCTAAAAGTAAACGTCTTCTCATAATATTGATATTTGTATTTTTGTTTAATATTTATACTGTCTGGGATCCAGTGTTGCACTGTATATTACTTTCCCATCCCCAAATAAATATTGAAGATTCAAAATATGTGTCCGTCCCTGTACAAAACAGATACTCAACAAAATCATCCCTAACAAGAATTCGGCTAATTATTTACAATATAATGGCTCTAGAATTTATGGTTCCTCTAAGTTATTGCCTTTTAATGTCCTGTCAATTGCCACAAATGGGTTTCGACTTTTGTTTTGTGGTCGACTTTTGGCTAGTGTATCTTGAATATGCGTTTAATTTTGGTTTGTTTTTGTTTATAGGTCATGATTTTAAGGGTTTTGTTTATAATAAAGGTGAGAAAACCTTTTTACGATTGTTTTTATTTGACAGATGAATGAGTTGTTTAAAAGCATATACATACAAAATATTTGAATGAAATCTGATTTTAGAACACAGTTTTATTAAGCTTCCATAAAATATTATGAGAATGGGAAAAACTGTGTTTTTCACATGGTTTACAAATTTAACATGGGTCTGGTATAGTATGATTACTATAGACTTAACTTGTATTTATTATTAAAGAATGAACATACGTCATAATATTGAGAATGGTACTTTATTTCGTATTTTTTACACGCTTTATATTAGCTTCACCTGTATGTATGTATGTATGTATGTATGTAACCGACTCCTTCGGACTCGATTTTGACCCACTTTAAACGGACAGATTTAATTCAAACTTTGTACACTTATAAAGAATCAGCGACAATATAATAATTTCATAGGTTTATCTCGAAAAAACAATTTTTTTAAGTCCACAAAGCAATACGATTAAATTGAGACAACACGTATTCCTGCTAGGACTAAAAAGTGGAAAATAAATATAGTTTAAAAAACTATAAAACACGCTTTTAAAGCACATCAAACTAAAAAGTGAAAAATAATTCCTTATTTAGGCTGAAAATGGTAATGTACAAAAAATACTGGTATTATTTATTGTGAAAAAGCGTGGGGCGCTCTGTGCCATATTTTTCGTCTATCGAGCAACCCATATTATTATTTTTCACTTTTCAGTTTGATTGTGTGCTTTAAAATCGTGTTTTATAGTTTTTTTAAACTATATTTATTTTTTTGACTTAAAATTGTCTTAATAGCTTTGCTATGCAATATTAATAATATATTCAAACAGCTAACCTAATTTAGAGCTAAGAATCATAAATGAATAGATAAATAATAAATAAAACTTTATTTATGACAGTAATATGGTTGTGGCAAAATTGATTTAACGCTTATCCCCACACTAGGGAGGCCCTATGTTGATGGTAGCTCCAATTATTCAGTGGTACCATGTACATGGTTGAAATTTACATGCATCATGTACCATTGAATAAAGAAAAAGTAGTCTTAATGTTACATCTAATAAAACAAAAGTTGTCCAAGACATTAAGAATGCGTGAATGTATGGGTGTGTTTGCGTACACTCTGTTGTTGAAAGCGCGAAGAAAATAATAACAGACACAGCCTTAGCGTGGACCATGGTAATAGTTGTCATATGTCATATGTCAATATTCACAACATATTTGACGTACAAGAGTCAAACTTAGCGCTAAGGGTCGTATCTGAATCTCAGCCTTAAATCCGTGTTAATTCATTAATACAAATTAAATTAACTACATTTTCAATTAAGTACAAAATTTTCACGAATTTCGTGGGCGGAATAAAAACACTTAAGTAAAAATGTCAACATTATTATTCTAAAGCCTTGGTCCTACATGAAATTTGATACTTTATACTGTTGTTTAAACGGTGTGGGTTGAACATGACTGTACTATTCGGCCGAGCACGTTTCTTGGCTCTTAAATACATACATACTTAACAAACAATTTGTATTATTTTATTTAAAAATTAAATACATCTAAGGGTTCAGTCAGGTTGATACCTAAATGCGCAGGAGACGCTCCTGACGGTTACACTGATTAAGGAAAACTGTTACCATGCCTTCGTCCATAGCGAGCTGATAGGTGAAGATGGAGCTTATAGGTTTTTGTAGGTAGGCCATGGCATCTTATGGACCGACCGACACTCCGCGTCACTTTGAGAATTGCCCCGTGGATAAAATAAATAATTCAGGTAAATTAATTTCCAAACCAAAAAAGGTTGATGACCAAATAACTAAGAATTGCAATTGTTAATTGAACTGATTAGTTAATACAAGACTTTGGAAGCCGAATTTTTGTCTCCGAAATCTACCAGGTATTGAATATACACTGGTCATGTCTCTCTCGATAGTTCGATGAATTTAGGTAGAACTCGGGCTGGCTGGCTTGAGTATAATATAATAGGAACGAACTCTGGATTAGATTAGCATTTAAGTCAAGGGGTAGCCATTTGTAAAATAACCATACGTTTTTCGTATGAATTCTATAGTCACAACTTATAGTTTAAAACATTTAACAAACAAAGATATAACGTATATAGAACCTTCCTTTTATTTTGGTTAAAAGTTAAACAATAAGTCAGAAGCGCCAAGACAAGAATCAAGTGCGTGTGCGCACGTCGCAGGGCTCTGGGTGTCAGGTTACGGATAATTTGAATAAATTATGGCCCTTGTTACCGAGATGTCTCTATTCTGTGGGACTTTATTTAGTGGTCATCCAGTGGTCGAAATTTGACCGTTATTGATTAAAATTCGTTTTTTCTCAGGACTAGACCCTATTGAGTAAGAGACCTGTCAAATATCTGTCACATGTCAATATTGATAGCGACATTACACGAGAAGAACGCTACGTAGACGGTTAATGCAAGAGTATTACCTAAGTATTCTAAAATGTTGGCCTTGAGAGAGCGGTGTCGGCCTAGTGCCTTCAGCGTGCGACTCTCAACGCTGAGATCGTAGATTCGATCCCCGGCTACACCAATGGACTTTTCTATGTGCGCTAACTTTACTTGAACTGTGTGGTTTCCGGCACGATTTAGACCGTGTGTCAGGCATAGGAGGCTGTTTAGATACTTGCCTATTAGAATAGATACAGAATAGAACAGATATATAAAAATCTGTGGCCCAGACCTAAAAAAGGTGGTAGCTCCACTGATTTATTTTATTTTTAAAATGTTTCAAAACCTAGTCCGAGTCGAACCTAGTGTTTGTTTTTGCTGGTGCTTGAAACTGAAAGTCAGATGTTCTGGGGTGTCATGTCAGACAACATACGGGATGTTTAGTCACCAAACTTCATCAGTTCACCAGGCTTTGTGTTTTTTTTACACTTACCACTGTTTAGCACTTAAGACTAACGTGCACTCACTCTAATTCACTTACTCAAATAGTATAGTCCTATTCAATTTTCTCACTAGGCCCGTGGTGTGAAGAAGTTGAATGTCAAGACATTCACGTGATGGTGTGCTTTTGTTTGGGCATCTTTTTAATTATTGTGGTGACTTCCTCTATATTAAGGTCCCGATGGAGGTCGCCAAGCTTAGTAAGGCCAGAAATTAATTTTTAATAAGGTACTAGAACTACAGGAAATGCATATGAATAAAACATACACAGTGGGGGTGCAATTAAAAATATCCCTAAAATAAACTAATTTACGACATGTCCAGTTATAAGGTGCCTTGGTAATCTTGGTATGTATGTGTTAACTGAATTCCATTTAATGGGGCAGAACTTTGCTATTGATATTGTTTAATATTAATTACCATAGTTTATAAACGTTTTCACAGACAATCCGTGGTAAAGGAAACGTTTTTTTTATAGAACAGGGGGTAAACGGGAAGGAGGCTCGCCTGATGTTAGGTGCACATGGACACTTTCAATGCCAGAGGACTCGCGAGTGCGTTGCCTTTTAAGAATTGATTAAACGTAAGGATAAATTAATCCTATTATTTTATGGGATTCGATACTGTCGTGCGATTCTGTTAATCCGTGAGTTCACCTCGCACTATCAACGCTCCCTTCGTCACTCAAGTCATTTTTGGAATCTCATGGTAATTCTGTTAAGCAATTTCACATTACGTCTTGACAAGCGGAGGGAGCTTATTTTATTGTTTATCAGAATGCCAAATCGTAAAATGACTGCTTCACGACTGATTTGAGCGCGACCGCCGCTGCGAAAACCGCTGTGAGAGTTCGAAAAGTGAGTTACAGTATCGCAAGGCTGATTAATAAACTAGATCTACCAACACTAATCTAACGACACAGAAAGGAAAATTTTGTTGCACAGCCGGAATATGAACGCACGTCCTTTCCATGATTACACACCGACCAGCGATATTTATAAAAATATCGTTAAAAGCCTTATTATGACACAGTCATTGAGACAGAAATGACTCCATGACTTTCACACACAAAGGTTCAAAAAAACCTTTTATCGTTATAACTCAATGTAACTCCGGCGCTTCCCATACAATAGTTTTCACAGCAATAGCCGCACAATGACCAGAGCAAATTCAAGTGCCCATGAGCAACAATAGATGTAATTGAAATCGACACTTGGAAAGTCAAAAGTACCCGCTTTTGGCAAAAAATGTTACATCTGCCAATTACAATCCCATCGACTAATTTGTGTGCGACCCTTACGAAGAAGGTTCTATTGTGGGCATTACAGTTTAGTTTTAACTTTAAGTAAGACGCACTCGTTATATTATATTTTCAATATATATGTATATTTAAAAAACATTTAAATATTTGTTTAATTTCATGTCAAAAAGCCATTGTGTTGCTTCCATTGCATGGCGTAGTATATATTAAATACTAAAAAAAAATCAGCGTTTTTTACAGCGAAATTACTTTGTTTTATAATAAGTGTTCTGGTTTGTTGACTGTTTTCTGTGTGTTGCTATGTGTGTGTACATAGTGCAAGGGAGTAAGTTTTGTTTATTCGTTTGTTTGTATGGAATTAAATCATAACTATTGGACCTTAAAATTTAAAACATTATCCCTCTGAAATAAATATTTATTTACAAATACTGAAAATTAGTAATAAAGTCGTAACGTCGCACTGACATTAGTTGAAGAGACATAAATACTGTCGTATAATTGGCAACCAATTGAGCGTGCGTCCCTAAAGGACTATCGATACCGAGGCGTTACTCGTTACTAAAGCGAATAGACCCATCCTCCTATTACACCGTTAAGTCAAATGAATTCTAAACCTCAGATTTCCGTCGGGGTTTATAAAGTCGAAGGAATACTTAAACTGTGATATGTACAAAAATATTGATGTAAACAGAGATTTTGTCTGAAATGATTTATGTTTTGCGTTAAACATTCAGAAATACTGGCTCATGCTTTATTTAGACACTAGACAGACGTAACATTTAATACTTACGAAACTCACAAAATAATCATAATAATGATCAAAAAATTGAAATAACAAAAATATATAAAAAGAAAAAAAGGAATAAGGTACCTTTTAAGTGTGTACCCGTAGTAATAACTATGAAAACCCAACATCCTGTGAGTGGTTTTGTGAAAGTAAGTCTCGATATGTAATTATAACAAAAAAACAATAAGATAGACAATTTATACTTGAAGGTGTCTTCAGAAGCTGAATAAATTGATACATAAAAGTATTTTAAGTATCAAAGTCGTTACTCTTCTGAGTAAAGATTCTATTTCTAGAGTTCATTAGAACTTATTTATTCACACTGTTTATTTTTTTCTACGCGCTTTAATTTATCAAAAGTTAGCACAAATTTTCTACTTAAAAACTTTACGGGTCCTGCGCTAACACCTCCTTCACGTCTAACGGTGTAAGTGACATCCACCCCAAATGTTTGTATTTAATCAGAATGTGACAGGCGGCTAATATTATTTTATAGCTTTTAGGAATTTTTGAAGGATTTCGCTACGGTTAGTTTGTGACTAATTGAGTGATGATTAACGTTGCGTAATGCCAGACTTAAATTTACCGACTTAATAAAATAAATTGATATAATTAAAACACGCTTAATTATTACAAGCTTTCTTATTTTTAATATAATTTAAAGTAGGGAATCTAGTTTAAGTATTAACTGTCTCAAAATAAAGCATTAATATGCTATATAAGTTACATAAAGATTGATAGAGATGTTTACCAAAGTTTGTAGGCCCTGATATTATATATGTACAAAACATATTACACCTCTAAAAAGGAGAAAAAAGGACAAATTTAACTGCTGAGCTGGGGCTGCAACAGGCGGAAAATAATAAACGGCTAAACTATGTCTTTCTTCCAACTCTGATTTTGTTCCCTTTGGAGTAGAGACTCTTGGGTACAGGCGCTGATTAATGATTTAAGTTGCCACCTGCTAGATAGTACCGGTGACGCCAGAGCTGGTGCTTTCCTCGCTCAACGAATAAGTATCGCAATACAGCGAGGAAATGCCCGCATTAAACACCACAGAGTTTATAAAGTGTAAAGGATTGAAGTAGTAAGTTTTTCAATAGGAAAAATAATTGTGGAAGGATATATGGATTTGGTACTGGTATTGCTTGTTTTTTGCCCCTGCGCTTCTACAAAAGTTTTGATAGGCACAGATGTGTGCTATAGGTGTGGAAAATCGGGACACAAATCTGTAAAATGAAGCACCACGTTGCGTTGTATGTGCAAACGAGAACATACCAGTGAATCACGCGTTTGCGGCAAGAAATTGCAACCCTACTGTAACTAAATACTTGTAAGGCGATGACAATGTATTGGAAGATGGTTGCTGTCACGGGGTCTCTTGGTAGTATGCTAACGCGACCCTAGTTTCCCCAACAGTGACCTGATGGGTGCGAAGGGCTTAGTGGGTAGGGATGCTGTAGGGAGTCCTATATTCTATGCGGAAGTGTTATCACGTAAAAAAAAGTACCTCATAGGTGCTTAATTTATTATTAATAATTATCACCTTATTGTGAACCAAAAAACTTTTTCGTTTTTTGTTTGCCAGACTTGCGGGAGTGCGTGTATCAAAATGCCTCCCGTAGAATGTCTCACCTTAAACTACCACAAGTAGTATTTTTTCTGTACCTCTGTAATCGAGTTATGATATCAAGTATTTGTCAAATAAATAATATTAACACGGATATACATACCGTTTCCCAAAATCTCGTTACAAATCTAGATTTTCTTAACTCGTCATTACCAGGAATATCAGACAATGCTTCAAACCAGTTATATTATTATACGTGATTAGAACTATTTTCCCTCGTGAATACCCCGCGTTACTTTAAAAATGTATTTTTTCACGCTAATAGTGTACAACCTTCACCAAAGTTCAACAAACAACTCAACGTGTACTACACAATTTTAATCCTTATATTAATGATGTTAGTGAGGTAAGTTCCATGAATATAATTTAAAATCTTTATCTAAAACATTAAGATAAAGTTGTGGAGCGAGTACAATTTGTGTCAGAAATGAGTTTGACATTTGACCGCGTTTAAAGTAAACGTTTGGTTACATGACGCTAAAGAACAAAGCGGAAAAAATACGGAAAGTTAAAATACTTATAGTCGCATATCTTGGACATGTTTTTCGTCAATATCGATACGACTTGATGCAGCTAATAATGATGGGCAAAATTCAAGAGAAGTCGTGGTTGCGGAACGTACGGGAGTGGACCGGCATCACATCCGCCGAGGAGCTTTTTAGTCTAACGCAAGATACCCGGCAATTCAAATTATGAACACCCAACCTTTAGCAATAAAGTGGCATCAGAAGAAGAAGAAATAGCACAGCATACAGTTAGCCTGCATGGTCACAACACCACATGAACCTGAAAAAGAAACGCTAAATATAAAGAAATAAAATATATATAGGTAGCACAAGTAACACGAACATAAAGTGTTCAAGACATACCTCGATTCGGTGACCATAGTTACCTTAATTTTACATTATTAATGAACTATACTTTTATGGCAAGCTATGAATGTAATTTAAGAGAATAGCTGTCTATATTCATTCTTAGCGAGAATTTTACAGTTGGCATGCAACTGAAATTATTTTATCTTGCTGTCCTCTAAATATATAGGGCAGTAAACGAGCCTACGGGGCGCCCAAAAAGAGCAGTCATCGTAGCCCATGGGCACCAATTTTTCTGGACGCGTTGCCTGCCTTTGAGGGAGGATTAAATAACCGCATAAGACCAACGAACAAGCGCCATATGATCTCGCCTTTAAAGGAAATACAAAAGAATTTACGTACAATGTTGTCACGTGTCGCACAGTGGTGAGGTGACGCGCATTGCCCTCTTCCACGAATTAGATTTTGATATAATAAACATATGTTGAGAAAGCATATTAAACCGTTTATGGGATCAAATACATTGAATATCATTCTAAACAAACAACTCTGAGTTAGGTAGTAAGTAGTGTTAAAAAGTAGAAAAAGTATAGGTAGGTAATAAGGAATGTAAGAAAGTCAAAAACGTTTAGGTAGAAAGGAGTGTAAAACAGTAAAAAAAGTATAGGTAAAAATGAGTGTAAAAAGTAAAAAAGTATAGGTAAAAATGAATGTAAAAAGTAAAAAACGTTTAGGTAAAAAGGAGTTACATAGTATAGTAGTCGCAAGGAGTGTAAAAAAGTAAAGTCGAATATCGTGATAATTGTTCCTGGAAACAATAAAATGAACAAGAGAATTAACGAAATTATTCATTCCGTGGCGCCGCAAGTTCCACTTAATTTTATAGAACTATTTTCTATCGAGGTTTGACCACTAAAAGTGTGAATATTACACATTACAATTAATCTGTGGAACTGTTTGTGGGGTTGCAATTCGCAAATATAAATGCATACCAAGCTTTACAAATTCTTTGAGGGGAAGGCGTGGGAATGTATTTAACCATGAATTTGACAATAATTATTCTTATTATTACGGCTAATAGTGTGTTTTTTTATAATTCATCAATCATATAATCATATAAATATTTCTTGTGTGCGTGTGTATGTGACTGAACTTCTCTCAAACGACTGGACCGATTTTTATGAAAAATTTTTTTTTTTTTTAAGGGGGGTGGGGGGGGGGTTGGATTTAAAAAAAACCCCGGGGGGGGGGGGGGGGGGGGGTTTTTTTATATTTTTTTTAAAATTTAAATTTTTTTAAAAAAAAAAAGGGAAAAGGGGGTGGGGTGTAATCATATAAATATTTAAGGTGAGATCATTTTGTTGTTTCTTTTTTAAATTACCTACATATTAAACTTAGTATCTTATTTTGATTGTGTCAGTACTGATACATGGCATGTGAGTCTCTACTTATATCTCTTGGAAATACACAAAATACTAAAAATATTCGTTATTATCTACTATCGGTGTAGCTTATGATTTAATGTCAGAGTTTATCTATATGTAAACAACCCATAAATTTTTCTACGCGTATTTGTTTTCTTAAAGAGAAAATTACGATGGATTTTCTTTATTCACAATCACTTTTTTATTTTGTGAGCTTTCAAAGTTTACGTGGTACCAATAAAGTCTTTATTTATCCGAATTAACAAAATGACTGAATTGTTTTCTTTTCCACGAACGTAACTTGGAATTTGATTGTGTATCTGAATTTGGTAAGTTACCATTACAATTGGTTTGTCAGGGCGTCATATCACTATAAGATATACTATTAAATGCTAAGTAAATAAAGTTACTAAGACGGTAGACGGACTAATAAAAATAATGATATTATCAATTTCATGTCTATAGATGTTACTGTTTTATTATTGTTAAAGTTTATTCTAGATCCTTATAATAATAATAATGTATTGTAATGTATTTGTGTGTTGGTTCTAGGAATATCACCCTTAAAAATATCACTTACTCACCGACAGATACACTGTAAGATCTGCTTCTATCAATAGAATCAATCAATTTAAAAAAATAATAATATTCCAGTGGCGCGTCTTGGAGTCTTGGCCTCATATTTTATTTCATAGACAAGAAGGTGATCCGCGACTGTACCAGACAGAAGTGTCTTACACAGTCGTCGATTATTGGATTGGATTCCATTGGTGCACGGGGATCAAATCTACGACGATTATTTATTTCCTGTTACTATTTTTGGGGCTTTCTTTTAAACAATACAAATCATTACACGACGGGTTTATAGTGTTTGGCAAATGGCCTGCAGGTATTATTTAATTGATTTAAGAAATGGAACGTAATCAAAAATGTTAATTTTTTCAGCGTCACCTGGCTATGTTTAAATAGTCTCCCAAAGACTAAGGTTAATTTATAAATATAGCATAGCAGTTAGTATACCAAAGCATTAATAATTATAATGCGTGGCGCGCTATCCTTATCGCTTGCTACTAAATTGAAACTCGTGAGTGGATTGCTTTATTATACCCCGTTGACTTGACGCCATTACTACTTTAAATGGATTATCTAATTGTCATGGCAAATACCATTACTTAGAACTAGCGACCCGTAAACCTTGAATAACTAACGACCTATTTTTCTCAAACTTTGCAAATCCGAATTCCACGAAAGTCTTTTCATTCCGGTATCATTTATTGATTATAACACTCACAAATAACGAGGCTTTCTACTGGTAAAAGAATTGTCAAAATTGGTTCAGCAGATTATGTTATAGTTATCATCGCACTGTAGTGTCTGTTAGTCTGTGAAGATTATTTTCTTTATAGGCAAGTAGCTGGCCTGTATTAAAGCCGTCTGTGAAGACAAATCTAGGACATCACAATGCCTCAGCTATTTTTATAAATTGTCCCTGCACTGAGACATCACTACGATCTAGCCTAACTTAAGACTAATAAGTAAATTAAGTTTAATTTATAAAGATTTTACATAAAAAAGTATCCAAAAACACTACTTACAGTCTCTATTAAGGGGAAGACACTCTGTTCTTGTTGTTCCACTTAACTCTAACGTGCACTAACACTAATTCATAAGGGTTTTTTATTTACATAATTTTGTAAACGTTCGGCACACGTATGCATTAGTACATAAAGTTGTATATAAGGTCTTTTCCTTTAGAATGTTCTCACTAGACCCGTGGTGTTAAGAAGTTAAACTAACTTAAAGGTGTAAAGTTTCATTATTGTATATAGAAGAGTACCAAAGGATAATAACGGAAAGTTGCGTACCTGGGCCACGTATTGCGCCATCACCACCACCTCCTTCGAATAATTATAATGGGTAATGTCCAGGGTAAACGGCGTGTCGGTAGAAAGAAAAAACATTACTTCGTAACGTTAGAGAGTGGACGGGTATTACGATTGCGGAAGCCCTTCATCTGGCATAGGACAAGACACGCTCCACGAGTCTGACGCCCAACTTCTAGTAATGGAGAGGAACCAAAAGAAGAAGATATAGAAGAGTATGGGAAGTGGGAACTGTGATGAATGATAAACATAGTGTGTAACGCTGAGTGCTGAATGAGTCTCTCTTACCGTTTTAAAACTTTTAACTATATTATTGACGATTTAGAAGTGCTTTGTCAAAATTTATTTCAATAAATCGGTAAAAGTGTATGTAACACACAGATTAAGTACCTATTTACAATACAAAGTAAATGGAATCAATATCATAAAATATTATTACACCCAATCAAATTTGAAGTTCCTGTATTGCCATTGTGACTCCAACTCACGTATATAACAATGTGCTTTATACATAATTATGTATTAGAAAAATCGGCTTCAATAAGCAATTTGGATACAAGTGATGTTCCTTGAAGGATGTTTGGGATATTGGGAAAACAATGGGTGGAGTTTACGTGTGGAAGGAGTCAATAATAATTCATTTGTGCTACAATATGTGAACCCATTTATTCCTGGATATTTTTTTTATATAGAAAGCCGGGCACGTCTTTTGAGAGCCAATTTCATGGCGTACAAGGAAGTTGTAACTGCGTATTTGAGAAAAATCCTTTGTGAGCCGAGGTTCGCTCCTTAGAAATCGACCTAACTAACAGTCTTTATAAGGATTTTATAAAATTCTTTATAACACATATCAGTGTTCGTTAGTAAACAAGTTATTTTTTTCTCTCGTATTAAGTATTGCAATACAGCGAGGAAATGCCAGCATTAAAGGTACACAGCCAAGGGACCAAACTATTTAAATTTGCTTTGTTTTCTATTTAATTATGATTACTATGTAAGTTTAGAATATTGTGCTGTATATTGTATATTGTTAATTAGTAAACAATATTTTCCTAATTGGTGATAATTTTCGTAAAGGGTTTACTTAGCCGTCGGAAAGATTTTAAAACTAAATTTCTGCTTTTAGGACTTTACATTATTAATACTTAAACGTTATAAAACAACGTAGCAAGTGAAGATTTTATAAAACTCTATAATAAAATTTATCCTCTTTTTTTCTCGTCTTTGAGTCGATAGATCTAGGCCAGTCCCAACCACGCAAGGCAAATTTCATCCAGGCTTACTTCTGAATGACATATACTGAAGCTGTACCCGCAATGGGTTAAATATCTAGTAAACTTCCTTATCACTAACTTTCATAGATTACAATAAAGGTCGCTTAAATTTATAATTATATGTACTGTACACATTAATTTTGATAACGTTCATATAATTCAACTATACTTTTCAATTGAGTTTAAAATTATAGGCTTCTTCAAGAACTTTTATCGTCAGTAAAGCAGGACCAGCTGTTAAAAACCAATAATTGAAGGGAAGTGGCACTGAGCACGGTGTCGTGGAAGATTCGATGAGATTATTTTGGAGCCCAAGAGAGTTTGGGTCGGTGTAAAGCATGCACACCATTTATAATTTCTAAAACGAAAAATAACGAGGCCGGTATTTTAGGTAGGCTGATCACCTACTTGCCTATTAGAAAAAAATATGACAATAGTACAAAGATCTGGGGCCAAGACCAAGCGACACAAGTGTTTATTTTTGATGTTTCAGTGATACCTGCAATAATGTTTTTGAACATTACTTCGATAAATACAGACTAATAAATGCTTTATAATTTTTTTAATTGTATTGTGTTTTTAATTTAATTGAAGCAGCATAGACCACACATAAACAACTATAAGATGTGACGTCACGCTGTCTGTGTGTCCGTTAGTAAAATTATTCTAAACGCGTCGCCGTAAATAGCAGGATGGACACAAATTACGTAATTTCCATAGATATAGATCTTAAATCATTTCCTTTTCTAATACGAAAAATCATTTCTTTATTAGCACAGGCATGTTGTAGTGATTAAGAAATATATGGAGTTTTATTATATAACTGCCAATGTATTGTATACATCTGTGTGTGTCTGTATACATACTTATAGTATTTACGATTGTTTTAGAAGAATTCATAGATTTTTAGAATCTAGATATATTAGACATTTTAATATACCGTACATGAAAATATTAATAATACAACGAAACTGCATTGGAGATGGGCCGGAGTTCACGTACTCTTTTAGTTCGTACTTCGTTCAGAAACGCATGTTAAATCATTAGACAAAAACCTGCTCAATTATAACAATTCTCTAGGTCTCAAAATATATTATTAATGCTACTGCAAAGCAAAGTGTGTCCTAGGCGTCAAAAGGAGAAACCTTCAAATACGGCGTGAAACAGCTCAAGATGGGCGATGAAAAAACACACAAATACTAATACAAATACGAATACTAATTACATATGCGGAAATAGATGATAGCTTTGAAGGTCATGGTAAGCTTCTAAGCGCCACATATAAAAGTATACTTAACTGCTTCTTAAGAGAAAATGAGAAAAGATTGGATGATCACTGATCTTCTAAAGGATCTACCAAATATTGTTATTAACGTTTAAGAGTAAATTAGAATAATTTATAACGTACTCTAAAACTATATAAATCTATTATTCTATACGGATACAAAGATATCTAGAATAATCAAGTTAAATAAAATAACAACTTAAAAAGATATGTTTAAATTAGTCAAACCAGCCCAAATAAAAACGACGAAATCCCCGTTATAACGACAGCAGTACATAGCATGTGGTCCATGAAGCTTCCGTCATAAGATTTTTATTGAACAATAATACAAAGTCTCGGTAGCATTTGAATTAATTTCCAATATAAAGTATTATCTAATGTTATTTATTCGGATTTTATATGAATTTTTGAGTTTTCGGCGTTCATTATTTTGTTTATGTGTCGTTTGGACCCCCGCGGGCCGCTCCTGGTTATGTCTTAATAGAAATATTATTTAAAATGTTGTAACTAAGAACAGTGCTTTATTATTGTGTAGAAGTTCCTTTTATATCCTTGGAATTATAATGTATTCTTGACTAGACTGTGTAAGCATTATTTGTGTGTTTGTTCGAAGAATATCATTAATAACAAAATAGGTCACTAATATATGTGTCTATATAATAATATAACCTATATGGGTCTTGGCCATAGATTGCTTCTGTTTCTTAAATAATTTTTATTTTATAGACAAGTAGGTGATCAGCCTCCTGTTTTTCATTGGAACACAGCCGTGCGCAGACCTCATGGGCTTGGGTCACATGCTTCAGCCCCTAGACAGTGGCATAACTATACCATCTGGGGCCCGTGGCAAATCTTCTTTCGTGGCAATTCTTTTGATGGGGTCCTGTCAGTAAAAATCGTCCCTTCTCAGTTTATTCTTAATAAACTTCGAGATGATCAGAGTACTCAATTACACGTTGTATATGTCTCACTCATAGCCATAGGCCTCCTCTCTTAGGCGAGAGGGAATGTTTGTAGTCGCTAGCCCAATGCGTATTGGAGCCTTCACATTCATCCATAGAACATAACATCTCTTGGGCAGGGGCCCTCTTGGGTCGGGGACCCGTGGCATTTTGCCAGCCCTGCCACCCTATTGTTACGCCACTGCCCCTAGGCCAACTCTACCTGTGTCATCTCGACATGCGTCGTTCCAGAACTGAGCGTTATTTAAGGCAGTTATTGCCACGCACCACCACGATGTTGAACCAATTGCCCACTATAGTATTTCCGAACCCCACCACTTAGACATTTCAAGAAAATAGTGTACCAATTCCTAAAAGGCACGCAATGCGAGCCCTCTGGCCTTGAGAAACTTCATAGGCGGCGGTCAGTCGAGGATCCTGTTCGTTTGCCTCGTGTTCGATTAAAAAAAAACCCTGACACAAGTATTTCTTACTTAAAGAGTCCCCAAATCTAATAATTGTAACGTATTTTACTTATAAAATGAATTCCATGGTTGATAATAATACAATTTGTCAAAGCACAATAAAACCACTTTTTTCATATTTTTCTACAAAATTAAAACTACATAAAGATTAAACCTTTTTTATTCAAAACTAATGACGTTTTAAGATTTAGAGAATTATAATAAAGATTTATTTTCTTGAAGATTTTATTGGTTTTCTATTCAAATTCGATACTAAAACCGCTGATTAACATTTAAATGGTCTATTAAGTGTGTAATAGATATTAATAACATAACTCATTTGATTTAATAATTTAGCAATACTAGCAATGCGCAGAGCTTTGTTCTTTATTTCTGCGACAATTTAAAAACATACTCAACACAAAATTTTGCTTTTGCTTTAAAGCCATTTTGATATTTTCGGTCGTAATTAGTCGAAAATGAATGAATGAAAATGAAAATGTTTTGTTTTGTATGCCGATGGAGCGATATGTTTGAAAATTTTTGGTTTTAATGTTTAATCGAAGATAAAACAATTTAAATTAATATGTATATTGTTTTTAATGAGTGTTGCCATCAAATAACTTACGTATACAAAAGAGTGGAGAAAAATTTAAACGTACACGCTTTTAGTTTTTCTTTTACCTTAAGTACTTTCTCTCAATAATCCCCAAATATATATAATATAAACATCAACAATAAATAATATAACTATCACAAAAGTTAACTTTATACCAAAAAAGGTATTTTCTTTTCGTTTTTGTGCATTAACCGAAAATTCATAAAATAAACTTTCGACAAAGAACGAAATGTTTTTAGTACGGGAATGTTTCGTATCAAGTAAAACACATAAAAACTGATCAACATCTATGACAAATAACAATTACTACACTAAATGTGTTATTTGTCTATTCTTTTACTCTATTAATGAAACGCCCATGTTCCATGCCCCATTGGATGGCTACGATACAGTTAAAATAAATCAAAAGTAAATAATCAAATAGCATTTGTATGGAACAGGACGTAATGATAAGGATACGGAAGAGAATGCCTAACCCTTCATATAAACAAATCATTATGTACCACATAAGCACACTATCTCTTTCTGACTTCTGTGTGTGAAGACTTGCTATATCTTAATACTTGCTGAACTGGGAAAAGTTATGTTCACTTTTAAGAGAAATTACACACGTACTCATATACATATATGTTTTTTTTTAATTGAATTGAATTCAAAATTCCGCTCTTGGCCGACCTTATCACTGAGGGAATAAAAAAGTTTGCGACTAGCCGACCTACTAATATAGACAAACAATTAAACAAATTTTTGTCTCGGAGTTTGGGTACAAACACTGCGACACGAGAATTTTTAATATATATAATACATTAGACCGGTCCCAAACCATCTGCTTGTATCATTTTTAATCGAATTCTGCCCCGCTACTATGTAAAACAAACATACAAGCCGCCAAGTTTATGCCGGCATTGGGACTCTAACAACCTCTATATCGAAATAGTTGTATCAATCCGTATCGCTGAGGGCGAAACTTAGAATAACGTGTTGCTTAACTCGAGATCGGACGTGCTTTTAAGTTTACGTGGTAACCTTCCCCTACTAATTAAAAAAGATTTGGTTCTTCTTATAACTATGAACTAGAAAATATCTACGCTGAGAATAGAGAAAAGAGTAGGTAGCATCGTTAGGCCTTAATATGATTTTTTTACTCAGCCTTCATTTGTATTAGCCACATATGGAACATCTTGCTTCCTCATACATACTGTTCGCTTTTCCGTAAAAAACTCCAAGTACTAAATATAATAAAAATAAGAAATTTTCTACATTTTTCCATAAAAAACCTTCATCTTAGTTCAAGGAATAAATAAAAAAAATACTCTAATACATATTACGGTACAGCCGTCTTCGAGTTTTATGCTTAGCCACATATTTTGCGATTCTTTTTTATTTATATAAGAATAACTGATAATGGTAATATTTTAATCTGTCACTGTAATCTAAGAAAAACAAACAAAACAACAAAGAAGCCATGGATTTTCTAAAGGAGTTCTCTATGTGCTATTCCCGTTTTGAATAGGCTGTCCAGTGTCCATACAAAATCTAATACATACATGTTAAGCCGTTTTGGAGCCAACAGTACACCTATTTTACAATATAGAAAGTGTTTAAAATTAAAAAAAGAAGTCTAGGTGTTTGTCATATAAATGAAATAAGACATGCACCACTGAACCATAAGTCAAAACATTCAACAAATATTTCTATCCATCACATGCTCTGTCATAGCATCATCGGGCTGATCGGCTGATCGGTTCTGAGAACGGGTCGGGGTTCGAATCCCCGCTGCGACGGTAATTCACGCTCACACCTCCGTGAATCTGGCTTGGAAGAGTCCTATCAATCTTGATACTTGAAAATACAATTGTAACATCGGCATTTATATTTTAAAACTCTATTTGGACTATGAGGATTTTTTTGTTCAATTTTATGAAGTTCGATAGGTCCTTTATAAATTAATAAAATTGATATAGTAAATTAATAAATAAAATTTTAAAACAAATTTAAAAAGTTTGGTCACTGTGTACCTTACCGGCAGCATTCTCACGCTGTATTGCGATACTTATTCGTTGAGCAAGAAAACCACCTGGGGTCACCAGTTGGAGGAATGACTTATATTTTAGCCGTGCTGCCCAGCATTTGTGCTTGACCGAGGGAGATAAGACGGGGCTAACGTGCCAAACAAGTAGCATTCCATACGAAAGCCCGTCCCATCCTACAAGGGATCAAAACATCCCATCCGAATAAACATAAATTGAACCATAAAGTATCAAGAAACGTCAGTCACAGTATCTTAGTAATATATTGATGATGGTGTTCCCGTCTATTGTGATCTTTTGTTAGATTATGATAAGCGAGATAACTTATTCTTGCTTTAATATAAACGTTTGTATGACGCCTCGAGATAGTGTTACATAGACAAGACTTAAATATTGCTATGACATAAAGCAGACAGAATTGATATATGTTTATCATAAATCTACAGTTTTTGTTTAGCTCAAATTCATGTATTTAAAAAGTCAAGAATATTAAAGTTGTCTAAATGAAAGGTTATTTATGTCTCATGAACATAAATTTTCTTATGATATCAACTCCTAAATACGAATAAACGGTAACAATCATCTTATAATTAAATAGTACAAAAACGTAATATTAAGTAATTAAATGTATTATTTCGGATTTACCTGTCATTTGTTTTAATTTAATCGTAAATTTACTTTTATTTTTGATTATGCACTGAAATTCAAAGTAAAAACTCTCTTCTGCACATGTCATATCATATCATTCTTAACATGCGTTAACTACTAACATAGTATAATAGTAAAGAATTGCCGACCTTCCGTCTACGCACAGAAAAACATAGCAACAACCTTTAGCCTTCGATTTCGTTTTTAGTTTCTTAGTAAACAGTTCGGTCATACGCATTTTGTGTCTGACACGCGCATTGCTGACAATGTTTTATTTTTCTGTATAAGCGAGTATTAAACCTCTTTACACAGATGCAGCACAAATTTATTTAACAGCCTTATCCACCACACACTAGCACTTCATTCACAAAGTCAGTTTGTTTTACATGATAATTGTAAGAGTTACAGCCTCGCTGTGAATACAAAATGTATCATAATGTCTTTATCAATTTTTCTATTTATTTCATTCATGTAGGCGGTACGTAAATTGCCTATTTATTTTAAAAATAAAAAATACTTTGTAAAGAGAATCAGTACTTATGTGTGATATTTTTTTTTATAATTGATAGGATAGAAATAATAACTTACAAAGAAAACATTAAATTTATAAATTCGGGTCCCTGTGAGTACACTTCGCTGGTTCGTCATTGTATGTTGAATTAAATACATTATTTATATGTTTTTTCTTATAGACTACAATCAAAATATAAACCTAATAGCTTAATTCAATGTCACTGCCTTTAAAGAAACAACAACATCAAGCGCAAATTCAGCCCCACATGGAGTACTGTTCTCACCTCTGGGCAGGAGCTCGCCAGTACCAGCTCATTCCACTTGACCGTATTCAACGAAGAGCGATTCAATCGTCGACGACCAGTCACTTCCCGGCTCGATCCTTTGGCGTCTCTCTGCGTCTTCTACCGCATTTACCACGCAATGTGTTCAGGGACTAATACCTGCAGCTGACTTTCATCATCGGACGTCAAGGCAGAATACAAAATACCATCCATATCACCTCGACGTCCGTCGTTCCACAACTGAGCGGTTCTTAAGGTAGTTAAAAAAAATACTCCTCAATGGAAGTCCAATACTATATCTACATATTTAGATTCCGGAGACAAACGAATTTTTTGTATTTTTTAAATTAGAAATTCTTTGATAGTACGCCCGATCTGGTCGTCCCGCCTAAACAATCTAATTTAATAGATATGTAGGTATTACTTGTGAAATATATTGTCTCAATGCGACGGCCAAGTCAATTAATTTATTTTAAACATACAAGCAAATATTGATACTATAACATGTTGTTAGGTTAGGTAATTACGTTATAACTTAAGACAGAAAGTCCCTTAAGTAGGATCTCAATAAAGTAACCAAACTTGGTATTACATCTAACCACTTTTTACAGTAGAAGAACTGCGTTGTAAGTCGTATTTTTTAATAATGTATATTTTTGATGGCATTTATTTTAACTCAAAACGGCTGCTACGGACGTGGAAATAATTTTCATTTAGATTAGTTATACCCTAGTCTAGCCTTTTCATTAAATACCTGATAGAATAATTCTCACCTTAAATATTATTCCTGAATACGAATATAACATTGACGAAAACCTTATTCAAATCATAAAAAGGACACCATTCTTAAAATATTCATGTATTTGTTTTTATTAAAATGTAATTTGCGTAAATAAGGTCCGATAATGACATCATTTGAGGTGATTCAAGCGCAATGATCGCAAAACGACGATAAAGCTGCAGTATCAAGTGACATTTGATCAACATTGATTTAGGAAATTAGAAGATAAAATTTATTTATTTTTGTTTTTTTAGGCTTAGCTGGTAGAAAGCTCCCACTAGGTTCGATGCTTATAGTATCCGTGGTTTCAGTGATTATTTCTAAGCAGAGAGTTTGAGACTCGAACCAAGGAAGCTGCCCATTAAAGTATTCCGGCCAATTCGATTTAGGTTCCTTCAAGAAAAGAGGGTACCAATTCGACAATGCACTGTCCAGCCCTCTGCTATTGAGAGGGTCCATGGGCGGGCGGTATCACTTAACATCAGGAGAGGCTCCCGCCCGTTTGCCTCTGTTTTATAGAAAAACAAAAGAAAAAGGAAGTATATAATAAAAATAATCAATAAAAATGTGTTTATTCATTACAAGTAGATACGCATTACAATTGGAAACCCTTTTAAGTAAAAAATTACCTGTGTCAGGTTCCTAGCTCTTCCATAACAAACTTAATTATAAATTCCTTAAAATATATTTATATACAAGAAGCGTAAACTGAAATAAATGAAGTTTGAGCTTTAAAAAAAGGCGGGCAAAGCACTTCGAGCCTTCTCGCAATCCAAAGTCGGAGCGGTATCCCATAACTTCAGGTTAGCCTCCTGCCGGTTTGCCTGCTGTTATATAAATAATAATAATAATAGGGGATGGAGCTGTTTTAGCTTAACTAATTTTTTAATACCTCATTAACAGATGAATATCCATATATGAAATTACTGGATGTTAGAAAAATAATCCTCCTTAAGCAATTTATCATGAAACTATTTTATTTCCAAACATTTCCTACATCCATGTTCTGTAAGTTTGTTAAACAATGACCTGACTGCCCACGCACATTTGTTACACACCAAAACGGCATTTAACGCACAGCAATAAAGACCATAACCCCGTAAAGCGGAAAGAGATTTATTGTAATCGATTTATAAATGATTTAAGAGTGAGAGAAACTATAAACTTTACTTCGACACCTCTATTTAGTAACTAGTTGAAAGAATTCAAATCATTTTTATCTCAGTTCAACGCGTCAAATAATATTCATTTTTAACGATTTGTTTATGTTAAGTATTGTCACTTTTGTCAACTTTAGAAACGCAAAAACGTGCCCGAAAAGATTATTACGTGCTCATTAAACAACCAGTCACTTGTCACTGACTTTTGTCATCTCTTTTCATCAAACCGTAAACATAATTAGAGAAAAAGAAACGAATGTAATAATATCAGTTAGGTTTTCTTAGCTAGAAAACAATTTAGGTATTTTCTGTATGAGGAAGGAATTCCATATTTCAACTGTTACCAACTTTTATATGGAGATATTTTTATTAAGCGTTAAGAAAGTTATAAAACACTATTATGCACGTCAATCAGGGTCGGATTTACATATTTTCAAGACCGACTGTGAAGATTTTGCTGCCTATACCTCTCTCTCTCTCTCTCTATGCTCTCAATTGTCGTGTCCTAGATTATTTTTAAAATCCAACAATTTCATTGAAATTGCA
This sequence comes from Pieris macdunnoughi, assembly GCA_905332375.1. Classification (NCBI taxonomy): domain Eukaryota; kingdom Metazoa; phylum Arthropoda; class Insecta; order Lepidoptera; family Pieridae; genus Pieris; species Pieris macdunnoughi. The sequence goes on along the minus strand of CAJOBZ010000012.1, from coordinate 4,789,327 downwards.
CGAAAAAAAAGATTTAGGTCTGATTTTTGAGCACAAAATACACAAACCGTTCAGTTCGCAGCCTCCAACCAGTAATAGGACTGACATGTATGACATGACTAGAATATCGATGTTTGCTACACCGAATGTACCAAGTTATAAGGGGAAAGTCATCGGCAAATTTTGTTGCAGACTTCTATCTGTAAAACATTAGAAAACCGTCAGGCAGTTTTTTTTGGTTTGTATTACAAAATGCAGTAGCCAAATTTGCCGCCCTAAAAATCTGCCGCCCTAGGCTCCGCCCTACATTTATTACTTTCTCTTGCATTTCGCACAATATATTAAATATAATAAAAATTATTATACAAATGTTATAGAATCTATATTAAAATAAATACAATCACGGACATTAGTGGGTTTCTAATAATCTAGTTTGTGTGAGAGTTACAATAGATTGAAGAATTTATTGGATTCTTACATTTATCCCACACTACTCTTAGACTAGGAAAATAAAAAATGTCTATAAAACAAACAAATTAGAATGACAGTGTAATGTGTACGTTTGATTGTGTCGCGATAAATCTCGCGCCAATGAGGGATAACTCAATCGCCGTTAGCACCAGCTTAGGTGGTTATTTATACCCTGGTTCCGTAGTTAACTTAACGTTTTAAAGTTACATACCACAGTTAATAAATTCAGTTTTGATTGATATTTATAAAAAAGTGATGTTTGAATGTCGATTTAGTGTTTGCCTGTACTGTTTTTTTAACTACGATATTAGGCAATTAAATAAATATATTAGCAACTCATTGATATTTTAAAATATGTGGTATTCTCAATTGAGATACATTTTAAATGATTCTACAAGACTTCATTCATAGCTCATTGCTAATACATTAGAAATAAAAAATATAACTATGCAGTTTAGTAGTTGTGTAGTATTTTATTGTATACCTACAAGCTGACTCGCGAACTTCCGCCTATATATGTTTTTTTTTACTTAGTCTACCTTTTTAGCTTTTATGCGCGGAAAAAACTGCCTTTAGAAAAACTCAGTTGTGGGGTTCCACGGACGTCGAGGTTATAAGGATGGTATTTCATATACTACCTTGACGTCCGATGATGAAACTCAGCTGCAGGTATTAATCGGAACAACTCCTCTGAACACTCTACATGGTAAATGCGGTAGAAGATGCAGAGAGACCCAACATCTTTACGCAACGCCATGGGATCAATTCGCTTGGAAAGTGACTGGCCGAAAATTATTCATAGATTGTAGAAATGCGTCTATACTACTTATAATTTTTTTTATATGCTTATTATAACCAAGGATCTCCAAAACACTTTACTTGAAAAACGGCTAAGCTCTCTCGAATCCCCTTAAACACCTAACCAGCAGGTATCGTGTTACTGACTTATAGCCCGAGTGACCAGTAAAGATCGCTTAACAACATCGAATCGGCTCGCTCCATCATTGTTTCGATTAAAACATTTGAAATATCGATTACAATTGTACGTAATTTATTGAAATAATGAAGCTATTTAAATAGGGGACTTGAATGAGGGGTGTTGGGTTACGGTATGAGACGGTTGAAGCATCCATGAGTTTGGTAAATTATTTCTGACATCTTAATGCTTTGACAAGAATATTTTGTGACCCATCGAATTTGTATGAATATTGTAGGGAAATTATACAAATTTTGTGATGGTGGTTGATAATTTATTTTATTGTTTATTTAATTTATTTCAAAGATGTATTATGATTTACCTTATTATATCGTGATTGAGGTAGAAGGAGGGCCTTTCTAAGGGTGAAAATCTTTTAAAACCTTCTGCGCCGGGGCTGTGCAATGGCGCGAGTGTGTGGGAGGCTTCGAGAAGCGAAAGCTCCTGTCCCCTGTCTAAATCGCACGGGTAACGGCCTTCACTTCAGATCCTTGTTTCGCTTTTAGCCACACCTATTACCAAATAATAGTGCAGTCAAACTACTAGACTAATCCGGATTCCTTCCAAACATACGGTTTCCGGCATTGGTCAGTTCATATTTTATTTTGTTTCAAAGAGCGAACTAAAATTACAATGTTGCCACAGTGCTAAAATTTACACATGTGATATAATAAATTGTCCGTTGGTAATACGGGTGTCGTAAAGCTAGTAATATCAATATATTTAGTTTTGTAATCACTACATAGTATAAAACAGAGTCGCTTTTTCTGTCCCTATATCCCTATGTATGCTTAAATCTTCAAATCTACGCAACGGATTTTGATGCGGTTATTTTAAATAGATAGAGAGATTGAAGAGGAAGGTTTATATGTATAATATAATAATAATAATATAATAATATAGCCTTTAAATTCCGAAACTCTGTCATTTTATATATCTGAACTTTAATATATTTTCACTCCAGTATATCTCGGAGTTCGGTTTGCCTCTTGGCAAAGGCCTCCTCTAACCCTTTCCACTGTTCTCTATCTTTTGCGACTCTTCTCCAGTTGTAGCCTGCTGTTAGTTTCAGCTCGTCCTCCCATCTCTTGCGTGGTCGACCTCTTCTTCGTTTTCCGTCTCTAGGGTACCATTCCGTCACAATTTTGCTCCATTTTTCATGAGGGCTCCGTAGCATATGACCCGTCCATCTCCATTTCATTTGGTCAATCTTAGTGAGAATGTCTGTCACAACTGTTCTAGCTCTTATGTCTGAGTTTATTTGTTTATCTAATTTTCTTATGCTCAGCATGCTTCTTTCCATGGCTCTTTGGCAGTGTGCTAACATATCCCTGTGCTGGTTAGATAGTGCCCAAGTTTCGCAGCCATAGGTAAGGCAGGGTAGGATACATGTGTTAAAGACTTTTCTCTTTATTTTTTTGCTGAAATCTGTTAATTTCATGATCTCCCTCAGTGACCAATACCTTTTCCATCCATTTGCTATTCTTCTTTTGATCTTTTTGGTGGTTATATCAGTTAGAGAGATAATTTGCCCCAGATAAATGTACTCTTCAACGTATTCTAGAGGTTGATTATTAAGTTTTATTTCGTATGGGACTGAATTTGATAGTAGCTTTGTTTTGCTTGTGTTCATTTTCAGGCCTACTTTCTCACTTTCTTTGTTTAAGTCTTGTATCATTTCTCCAAGTTTATGAGGGTTCTCTTCGAACAATACAATGTCGTCTGCAAATCGAAGATGATGTAGTTTTCTCCCATCTATATTTAGTCCAAATTCATTCCATTCTAGTTTTCGGAATATGTTTTCAAGCACAGCAGAAAATAGCTTGGGAGATAATGGGTCCCCTTGTCTGACACCTCTTTCGATTTTAAATGTCTTTCCGAGTGTTTCCATTTGTATTCTTGCATTGCAGTTAGCATATATTTGTTTTATGATGTTTATATAGGCCCCGGATACTCCTTGATTTTCTAAGCTTTCCCAAATCACTTCATGTTTGATGCTGTCAAAAGCTTTGGTGTAATCTATAAAAGCCATATACACTGTTTTGTTATATTCACTGTATTTTTCTATGATTTGTTTGACTGTGTGTATATGATCTATCGTTGCGAAGTTTTTCCTAAATCCGGCCTGTTCCATTGGTTGGCTCTCGTCTAATGTGGTGCTTAATCGATCTAGTAATATCTTGGAGAAAACCTTATATATGTTTGACATCAGGCTTATTGGTCTATAGTTGGATAGGTCTTCCTTTGAGCCTTTTTTGTATATAAGAATTATGTGCGAGGTTTGCCATTGTTCAGGAATCTGTTCTGATGTTAGGATGTCGTTAAAGATTTTCGTCAGAATGGGCACCAGTTCTTTTAGCGTTCCTTTCAGTAATCCGTTCGTGATCTTGTCTGGACCTGGTGCCTTATCTGACTTTAGGCTTAATATAGCTTTCCTGACTTCACTTTGTAATATATCTGGTTCTAAGTTTGAAGGGTATATCGTCGTTTTGTAGTTGTTGCACTGTTCGTTTCCTGCGATAGCTGGGTTGGAGTATAGATTTTTGTAAAAATCTGATGCTGTCTTTACTATAGTTTTGCGGTTCGTGATGTTAATTTGATTTCTTTTGAGATTAGGTACCCAAGGAGTCGCTTCACGGAGTTCTTTAAGAGCTTTTTTGGTTCCGCCTGATTCAATGATGTGTTTTTCGAGTGTTTGTATTCTCCTTGTTTTCCTGTCCCTGCGTATGCCTTTCCTTATTCCCTTACTTATTTCGGCTATTTCTCTCAGATTCCGTTTGCCGTTTTTGTTCGCAATTAGACTTTTTCTTTTATTTATAAGCTGCATGGTAGAATCACTCAAAATATATTTTTGTTTCTTCTCTTTTCTAGTATTAGCATAGCGAAGTTGATTTTGAAGTCTGGTGTATTTGTTTCTTATGTCAAGTTCTTCTGTTTCTTCGATTACTCTGGTCTGAGTTGCTAATGGGTATGATGTTGTTTCGTTAGTTTCCGCGATATGGGTTCTGCTAGACAAGTTAATGTGCTTTCTACGGATCTTAGGGGGCGTCATATTGAGCGATGCTCTAACCATGCGATGGTTAGTATTGAAATTTAACCTAGAAATGACTGTGGTGTCTGTAAATAGCTTTGGGTGGCTACTTATAATATAATCTATTTCATTTCTGTACTTTCCATCAGGGGAGACCCATGTCCACTTGTTGTTTTTATTCTTCTTGAAGATACTGTTCGCAATTGTAAGATTATGTTCAAGAAGGAGATCTATTAATCGTTGGCCATTGATACTTCTTTTTCCATAGGCGAATTCTCCCAATATGTATTCGTCATAATTTTGTCTAGCGCCTACTTGCGCATTGAAATCCCCATCAGTATCCTGATATAATATTATATTAGATATAATATTATTAGACTAGTCATATATGATTTGAGATAGTGTATTATAAAAGGATGTTTTTTGGGCGGGGGGGGGCGGGGGGGGGGGGGGCCCGGCGGGGGGGGGGGGGGGGGCGGGGGCGGGGGGGCGGGGGGGGGGGGGGGGGGGGGGGGGGGGGGGGCCGCTTGGGGGGGGGGGGGGGTGGGGGGGGGGGGGATGTTCGTAGTTCATCAGCTTGTTCAGTTGGTGCGGTAGACTTGGATGATTGACCATATTTTTTTGAAGTTGGGTATTTTTAAATGCAGTATGGCTATTCTTTCCGTCATACCGATGAAATCTTCTATGGAGTTTTTAAGTGGGTTTTAACTAAAAAACCAACTCCTCTTTGGCCTCCAATTTCGCCTTTATGGAACATTATATAATCTTCATGTTCTTCGATTGAATTTCCTGGTCTGCGCACTTCACTTAGTCCCAATACGTCCCATTTAAGGTCTTTTTAGCGCAACTTCTAGCTCAGATAGTGATTCAGGAGTTCTTAGAAAAGTCCTAGTATTGAGCGATGCTATGTATATATTATGTTTTTTTGTTAGACGAGAGGTGGTGGTCTGATCTTCCCGCGGCGACCAACCGTGGTGGGAAGGCTTCTTGGTTAGGTTGTTTTAGAATGTGTTTCTTCCATATTTGTTTTGCTTTTCCGGATTTAGTTGTTGTTGTTTTTGTTTTGATAGGTTGCTCGCGTGTGTTTGTTAAATTTTTGAAATGTCGGAGGTCGAAAACGATCTATCTCTTCCTATATATTGTAGTATGTTTGGTTGTAATATTTCTTCTTGTCCTACATTGTTAGTTTTAGTCGATGTGTTTTCAAACTTGTTAGATGTGTTCTGTTTTTTCTGTGTAGACAAGTTGGGAGATACAGTTTTATCTCTCTTCTTTTTTTTCGCGTCTGGTTATTCTGCAGTTTTTTAATCACCAATTGGTCTCCTTTCAAAAAAATTTTGTCTAAGCAAGATCTATGTATATATTATGTTTTTTTGTTAGAGGGTGGTGGTCTGATCTTCCCGGCGACCAACCTGGTGAAAGGCTTTTTGTTTCCTTTTTCCATTCTTCCTCTGTTTTTGGCTGTAGTTGTTTTCTAGTTTCTAGTACCTTCTTGGTGGGGTTCTCTTTTTCAAATGTGCCTTTTAATACTATAAGTTTGTCGTATCTTATAAAAGCAGTATAGCCTTTCTCCTTTTCTTTCTGTAACTGGACTTGGAGTTCCTTCCGCCTGTTAAGGACTTCAATCGGATAATCCTCCTTAATGTAGTACTGAGTATTTTCTAGACAGGATTTGTTTTTCAGAATATGTAACTTGTAACTCATGCTGTTAAACGTTATAACAACCGGTCTTATGTTATCACCTTTCTTTCCCAACCTTCTGACAAGTTCAATGTTATTTTTGTCACATGGAAATTCAAAGAACATGTTTATTATATTTACTATAATATTCTCTAATTCAAAATAAGTATTCTCACTCTCTTCTACTCCGAACATGACTAGGTTCTTTCGTCGTGAATGCCTTTCTAAGTTATTTAATTTGACTTTTTGTTCTTCAATAGTTTTTTCTAATTGTTCGTTTTTCAATTCAAGGTTTGCAAATTTCTCGTGAATGTTGTTAATTATTATGTTTTTTAAATCCTCTTTCATGTCCAACATATCTTGTTTTTGTTGCTTGATGTCTTGCTGTAAGTTCAGTAACATTTGGTGAATTTCTTCCATAGTGTATCAGTGCCCTCTATCCGAAGAAATATGAATTTTTCAACGAAGTTAAAATTATTATCGATAAATTTATATTTTCCTAATTCTAGAAATTTTACTAGATGGGGGCGTTTTGACGTATTTGTCTTACGATATTTGTTTTGCAGGAGCAAATAAAATCCATAAATAGTGTAAGTCAGATTATTCGAACTTGGACCGCTTATCACGTAGTCGATACCCTTATATAAGTGGCTATCTGAGATTATTATATGTATAATAACATCCATTAAATAGTGGAGAAATACTGTTATTTTTGAGGTTTCTAATGTGATGTCGTAAATAATTAAATTTTTCCGCTTACATTGCAAACGCAGTCGAAACCCTACGAGATGTATCAAAATCATGTACTAAGTATTGTACACATTGAAAAGGTCTACAGAAAACTCCGCGATGGTATATATCTATCTCTTATGGATATCCCACAATAACATTTTTTTGTCATTTACTTTTTACGACAAATAATGGCTAATTTTCGAAGCGATTTAAACCAATACAGCATTAATCCTTATCCATTTAAATACCTTAAATACATTGTTGATTTAATATAGATATATATGGCCCTTTACAGCATATGATTTAAATGAATATTTTCGAAGATATTACAGATTTAAAAATTGCGGGACGCAGCGTGCCTATAAATAGCGCGTCGGAAGTCGGAACCTTCCTATAGCACTTTAAATTTAGTATCAGCATTGCATCCGTGCGAAGCCGAAGCGGGTCGCTAGTATGTTATAATTGTTAATAACGTTTTTTTGGATATAGAGATGTCTTTAATTGGATAAATAGAAAACAACAAAAAGAAATAAGTTTGGTCAATATGGCAGTGTGCCTTTAAGGCTGGCATTTCATCCCTGAATTGCGATACTTATTCGTTGAGCGAGGAAAGCACCAGCTCTGAGGTCACCAGCGCTAACTTAAATTTTTACTAGGCGCCTGTGCACTGGAACCCTACGGCCCAAAGTATCTACTGCTGATACAAAATTTTAAATCTTCATAGAAGAATATATAGGTATTGTATAGGACTATTAAGAAATTTCAAATTGAATATTTACTTTAGTGCCTTATAGATAGACTCTAGTGTGTCAGCAGGGGGCTAATCATCTCCTTCATGGTTGATGTATGGCAAGATATTGTGTTATGACCTATGCCTATTTCCTGGTTCATGTAGCTTAACTAACGTCTAGTATGGAATAACAAATATTATTTATTAAAAAAAAAATAATCTGTCACTGTTTTTTAATTACTTAAATTTCTTTCTAGAAAATCCCACATGGGAAAAAATTGCAACATGCTAATAATTTTGGGTATTTCTATACGTTGTGTTAATATTTAGGTAGTAATGCCCGTGGGTGCTGACAAAAGTGTTGGTAAATACTTTCTAATCCAAAGACTATAGAGATCCTAGTTAAATTGACACTATGAAGTACTTCATTTGCTTATATTTTCATACCATATATCTATAGTAATTTTTCACTTTACGAACTAAACATTTCTATACAAATATTTTTAATTTTCACTCAATTCACTATTTATTTTATTTTCAATTTTACAACTTATTTTAATTTAAAGGCCGGACGAAAGTACTCTACGCACACGTGAACTCTCTGGCATTGAGTGTCCATGGGCGGTATCACTTAACATGAGTCTCCTGCCCGTTTGCCCGCTGTTCTGTAAAATAAAATGATTTTTTATTATTATTATTACTAAGTAGGTTTAGAATATTGAAAATACTGTATATTTGTGATAGCTGTAAATGATTCTAATAGAAATCATTTACTTTTATAGAATAATGTTACCGACAATAATTGTCGTTGAAATTTAAAGTGTGACTAAGTTCAAACTGATACAAAATGTAAATAATTGATAAAAGATATGTCAAGCAACATTTAAATAATCTTTGAGTCATATGAAACTCCAATCGAAGCCCATAACCAATTATTTGAACACAATCAAACCCGAGTGCCGCAACAAGGTCGCGAACACTAAATAACAAACAATCGCTCCATCTCGAACAAAGCGCGATGAACAAAAATTAATTTTCACTAAATGCAAATAAAAATCAACGATATAGGCTGTTTCCACACGTTTGACCCTACATCTGTCAGAGCCTTCGTTCAAGCCTTGCATTCTCTGATATGAAGCATGTTTGTATGAGGCAGCCGCAACCCAAAAATTAATAATTAAAGTAAATTAGTTTTTAGATTCTCTCTTCAGAAGCTCATGTCTAAGCGCCATTGTCACCAATGAAAGATCTGGAGCGGACTATCTCTCTCCACTGATTTCAGCGTCTCTCTTATTGTACACTTTTAAGGACGATGAGTCTTTCACTTGATCGGTCCATTTGGTGAACGGCCACGTGATCTTTTGCCTTATTGTTACCAACCACGATCAGTTTCTCCAAGTTCTCACCGCCTCCAAAATGTGATATAATTCGTTGCCGATATATGATAGACAGTGTTTAATAATAATTAATAACGGGTAAGAGTAGACAGTACAGATTTTGATGAAAATTTCCCTACAAAAGGTGATTCAATATTTAATATTAATCAAAATAATTAAATGTATTGTTCTTAATTTAATACTTTATTCAATTCTAAAAATTATATGAAGATAAAATTTTAACAGCCCGCTATCATTTCCATCAAATTCCATCATGTTTAATACTAATCATTATTATTATTTTTCTTTATCGTAACTACCATGACTTCCATTGATCCCCTTTTCGGGTATTGACCTCTGCAGAACTTTTTCCAGACCTCTCTATCAATGGGTATCCTTCTCTATTTGCTTCCTAGTATCTTCTTTACCTATCCACATTTTTCCAAGGCGTCCTCTACTCCTTCACCTCGTGTATAGCAGGCCTAATTATAAAGCGTAAACAATAAAAGTCGAGCGTCGTTGTTTATGAGGCGTGCGATATTTATTTATTCTGATATAATTTGGACAAGCTTAGCTTATATATTTTATTTCAATGCATTTCGTGTAGCGATTTAAAGTACACGAAAGCGAAGTGCAATTTAAATAAAGTTATGATTCGTTTTATTTGCACACAGTAGTTTTAATGTTCCATTTTCAAAATGAATTTTTAAATTCGAAAAGGAATGTTTGGACGGATTCGTTTTAAAATAATAATTAATAAACACCGAAGTTGTTTAAATTTTTGAAAAAAATGTGACATTTAAAAATGGAACAAGAAAATTATTCTGAAATTTTAATTTAATTCCTTTCTTAATAGCAATCTGTTAACCTATTCAAAACAGTTTGTTTTAGTTACATGGCATTGTATCGGCATTACGAGAGTAGATTTTGAAGTAGACATATACGCTAATGGGCGAAGGTGTTTAATATGGAAGGTCCTAGAGGAAGCAAATTGAACTCATTATCACGCTGATTCACGGTGGACTGAATAAAGCCACAAGAACTGTAACACCAACATTGATTACAAAAATTGACTCAGTGAATATTTTTACAGCTCCTATAACGTTAAACCCGACTATGTTATGTTATAATTATGTGGTACAAAAATTATATTAAGTTCGCTATCATATTATAGAATACGTGGTAGCCTTACAGAAAAGGCACATAGGTACTTGACTGAAACCCTTAAGTGAGTTTTCTTCTTCTATTTGTTGAGATTATCATCAGTGCAGTGTTTCCTAACTTTATTGTGCTATGCCCGCCACCTTTCTTATGTAATGTATATACATAATTTTTAATATTAAAAAATTTAATTCTTTTTTTTTTTTTTTTTTAATACAATTCACACCAATTGACCTAGTCCCATGCTAAGCTGGTGAAGCTTGTGTTATGGGTACGAGGCAACGGATATACATACATATTATATATAGATAGACATATAAATACATATTTAAACACCCAAGACCTAAGCACAACACCAAATGCTCATCACATCGATGTTCGTCTCAGCCGGGGATCGAACCCGGGACCCATGGATTCGCAGTCAGGGGTACTAACCACTAGACCAATGAGTCGTCTAAAATTCTAAAAACATATAGGTAATTCTTAAATTACCTATATGTTTTTAGAAAGAAATTACTAGGAAACTAAAAAAAAATGGTAAATTTTCAAAACACAATGAAAAACTGAAATTAATATTCCAAATAATATTAATAAATTACGAATAAATTCAACAATTAAATTGGGTCCCACGTTGGAAACCACTGGCCTAGTGCCTTCAACGTTCGCATCTCAACCCTGAAATCTGCGTTCGGAATTCGGATATAACTATGTGCGCATTTAACACTCGCTTGTACGGTGAAAAAATATCGTATGGAAACCGGCATACCTTAGACGGCTTATGTCAGGCACAGAAGACTGACCACCTTCTTGCCTATGAAACAAGGATCACAAAACAGATACGGAAATCCAAGGCCTAGACGTAGAGATTGTTGTGTCCCTGTTTTTTTTTTAGCAAATAAAATACCGTAGTTTGTATTTATTTTTACGCTTTTGTTTACAAATTGCGAGTTTAAAAATGCCTCTTCGCATTACGTTCCTGTGCAGTAAAGGCGATATAAATCCCGTTTGATACTAAATTACTTTAAAATATTACCTCCTTTCACGATTAATACCATTCCAATTATAATAAATGAAAGAAAACCATCAGTTAACTACTCATAACGACAGATTATACTTAAACAATTGCTCTCAAAATAAATATTAAAAGTTGAACAGTCAAATCTATCTGTCTCATTCAGCCTCAAACCTTGGCTCGATATGTTTGTCCCGTTTTAGCTTATGGTGTTTTATAGTGCCGTTCCTGTCGCACCCTGGCAATTTGCTCGCACGTTAAGTTGCAATCAATTGGCATGCGCAAACAGACGCCTATGATATATCCAATTAAGATTTTGATGTACAATGGTGTAAGTGAATTTTTAAATTTGACTAAAGAACGTTCTATTCGAAATTCAAAATCTGTTAAGAACAATTATTGACGCCTAGGACTACTTGTGTTTTGTTTGTTTTGATGCTTATTTAACTTAGGCGTAATAATATAATAATGAATAATATTTGGATTAAGCCTTGTCATTCCAAATAAACAAAAGTATCTAAACTCTCACGATAAACATGTTATAGCCTTGAAGGCATATTATTTTAATATAAGAACTAAATAGTGACTAACGCCCCTTGGCAAGTGGGTACATACATACGATATACAATATATAGGTCAATAAGTAATTATAAAAAAAGTAGCCTTTCCTTTATTCATTATCAGACACCCAGACATTTAATAAATTGGCCAGTCATTAGATGTGTCATAGACGGAAGTCGTTTTATAGGGGTTTGCCAAAAGTTGGTACATGAGCAAATAGTACCCCATAATATGTATGCGCAGGCCCTTGATTTTGAGGTTCGAATCGCAGCGTAATAAGTTGTAAATTCACAGAAAAGTTATGAAAACATTACCAATACCATATGTAATGTAATTGGAATATTAATTAATTATTGCCTTTTGTTATCGTATCTTCACTAAAAAGCTTAAGTATTGGATAGCCTTAAGATCGACTTTGAGTACGGCAGTCGGCAGCTTAGGACCGATGTGAAAAATTCACATACGCCTGTCTGCCCGCGGGCCGCGAAGTCAGGTAACACGAAGAAATTTACCGAGTATTAAATCTCTGAACAAACAACTTGTTCGCACACACACATACAAACGTGTTCACACTTATGCAATTAGGATGTAGTTTGTAAACGCAACAGTTGGGAAATGTTAGCTTTAAGATTATTATAACAGCTTAGTTCATTTATTTCTTCTTCTTTTACACATTACACTCACTCACTCACGTGCACCCACACACTCACTGATGCACTCATGCGTGTTGTAAAAAGGAATTAAAAATAAAGAAAAAAAATATTACCTATGGAATTTACAATTAAGTTTGTTATGGAAGAGCTGGGAACCCTGACACAGGATTTTTTTTACTTAAAAGGGTTACACATTGTAATGAATTGTTTCAATGATTTTTTTTTTATTTCTAAGTACTGGTATATTTATTGATATTAATCTTTTTTCTCTGGATTAGATACCGGAATAGTATGTAATACATACTTATTTTCACACTTGTACCAAATAGCAGTGTATAGCGACAAAAAAGATTTTCTTCTTCTTGAAGCGTGTCTTGTCCAGAGCCAAATACAACAAATCTTCCGGAGTCGCAATACCCGTCCACTCTCTTACGGTACGAAGCCATATTATCTCTCTCTCTCTCTCTTGTGCATCGAATCGAAATATCTATTCTGCATTTGTGAAGTTTCCATTAACCTTAAAAACAACATATTTATTTTCGTTATTAAATCCTATATTACTGATGACTTATGTGAGAAACTTAACTTATGAATGTTGAAAAACTTACCACTGAAAGTTAAATCCACTGTGGCGAAGCATTGAAACAAAAAGGCTTTAGGAATGTGTTCGCGAGCTTGTATGTGTGTTAGCACACAGTAACACACAAATTTGTTAAACCGTAATGGATTTAAATTAGATTTAATCCGAGAACTTTAACAGCCTTGTTCTTGAAATCGTTAATCGCCTAATGCCCGTTGGTTGGAGGTTGGCGGTTCGGATCCTGATGGAAAAATCTATTGTGAATAGGCAGGTGCTGTGTCTGCTTAAATCGTCAGTCTGACACAAATTATCTTGATTAAGTTATGTTTATTATACAGAATGATCGTAACTCTGGGATAACTTCAATTAAAAACTGAAAATTTATTACAAAAGGGATTAGAAGAATAATTGTGTGTGTGGTCGTATTGATTAAATTAAACACAAAAATGTATAAAAATATTAACTATAAAATAATTACTATATGGAGACAAAATGGACATTAACTTTATAAGAATTAAGTTCCATAGATAAACCATAGAGCATAGAACTATATTTTAAATAAATGGGATAATTCGAAAAGAGGTTGTATAGGTTTTTAATTCGTAATAAATATGGTCAAAGTTGCGTGACTCAGCCCATTACCCTCATAGTGAAGTCACTTACATAGTAATTTACTAAACTGCTTGAGTTCCATATTAATCACCGTGCTACATTTACCTGACTTACCCGGAAATATGGAGAATTATGAGTTTAAATTGTTTTGTTAAACAAAAACATATGAAGAATGAAAAAACACATTTTTTTGTTTCGTTTAATAGGATTTTTAAAGCGACCTAATATATGAAACGACTATGTGGAACCAGCTGCTCACTGAAGTATTTACGAACCAATTCGACTTAGGGTCCTTCAAGAAAAGAGCGTACCAACTCTTAAAAGGCCGACAACGCAATCGCCCTCTAGCATTGAGAGTGACTATAGGCGACGGAATCACGTAACATCAGATGAGCCTCCTGCCCGTTTGCCCCCTATTCTATAAAAAATGTAATGATAATAGAAATAGTGTTATATATATAGTGGCCTATAGGGTTGAGGGTATGACTCGCATTCTTGAGGACTTAGGTTTGACTGGCTGTGGACCTCCGGACTCTTCTTTCTTTGCGCATTTAACAATCCCTCGTAGGGTGAAGGAAAACATCGTGATCTATGACATGCCTTGGACCCAAAAAGTCGGCGGCGTGTGCACACAAGGCTGATCACCCTGCCTATAAAAATTATGAACAAACCAATAGTTATAATATAATATGTAGTTGTAACACGACTGGATTTTTTAATAAAACGGTAAAATCGGGTCAATACTAAGAATTTATATCGTATAATTGAAATTGTAGCATCTAGCTCCTACCTGAAATATAAATATTTCTGCAAGGTTTTCATATTATAAAAACATGTGTGTGTACTAATGTACGCGTTAGAAGTTATACTTCTTTGGCGTAACAAGATAAAAATCTTTTAAAAAAAAGTTCTTTCGTCTTATTCTACGTTTGTAGGAAAAACGACACTAACAATAGAAAAAAGGTATTTAATACATTGAAAGTTTTATTATAACGCATAATCAAGTTAAATAAAGTTTATTTAAATATCACAAAAAAATTATTCCTACATAATTAAAGAAATGGACATTTTTTATTTTAAAATGTTGACTATGCTAACTTCAGGGGTCGGTTTTTTGTGACGGTGTCGCGCGCGTCCTAAAAATTTACTCTCATCATTTTTTCGTTAGGCACCAAAAGAAGTATAACTTCAATGAGTCAATAATCCCGTAGCGCTACAACCCTAAATGGGTCAGATTTCATAGACAGGTGATCAGTTGGTGATCAGCCTTCTGTTCAACACATATCGTGGAGATGAAACTGCCGACATTAAGATGCTTTCCTTCACCATACGTGCGAATGTTAGCGTACATAGAAAGTTCATTGGTGTGTGGATTGGGCATGAAAGTCACACGCGGAAGCCAATAGGCCCAACATTGCTTTTCGATATTATCTAACTAAATCGTTTAATAAACCTTAAATAAACGTCATTTCCAAATGTTACGTCAATCAAAGGCGGGCTCGAGAGACAGACTGATTAAAATTCATAGTAAAACCTTATTCTAGGTAGGTACCTACTAGATCAGTGTTTCCTAACGTCTTTTGTAGCCTTCCTAAAATTCTAATGACTGAAGAAACTAAATGTTAGATTTAAGGAAGAAATTACTAGAATTTTTAAACGAAACGGTAAGTAAATTTTCAAAACTTATACGTATAATGAAAAACTGAATTCTAATTCCAAATAATTTTTATATACATATTAATTTTGAGATTTTATATTAGATTCCAATTTGGTTAGCTTCAGTCTCCAGATTTTGGTTGCCCCTTTTAACAATCAAATTGACCCCTGTGGGGCGTGGGCCCCACATAGGGAAATAGTTCACTGCACAGATTCTTTAAATGGATTACAAAAAAAGGTGAAGTCGCTAGTAGGTACTACAGAACTGAGCCAATCTTATATTCCCAAAAATTATACGACGCGAAAGTACCAATGCGATATATTAAAAAGTTATAAACAAATCTCTAACAAGGCCAAAATTGTATAAATATAAAAAATAACCATTAAACATATTGGCCCATCAATCTTTTAAACTCTAAAACAGATAATTAAGGAAAAAAACGTTTTCATAAAATCGTTTCGTTTAGACGACGGTAGTATAACGTTGGGCGTGTCCAACATTAGAACCGAAATGAGCATTTAAACACCCACTTAGCCCATCAACAGATAGACATGGCGCCGTGCGTAGCTCCATTGTTTATTAAATTAGCTTAAAATCTACACGAATTTCTTGCAGAGATGAAAAAAATATGATTAATTTTTAAATACCTGCATACAAAGTATAGCTTGCTAAGGAATAATAATTTGTATAACGAATTAGGAGTTCTAGTGTCATAGATCCTTACACCTGTCACTTAAATAATTCGTGCAGACAGTACCTAATATGTAAAGAATAGCAATTGATATATCCGATAAATTTTGTAACCCTTGGGCTATAACTGTTAAAACTGGTGACAGATATAGCAATTATTAATATAAATAAATCAGTAGCGCTACAACCAATTTTTTTAGGTCAGGGACTCATTTCTGTATCTGTTTGATGATCATTTGTGTATCTAATAGGCAAGTAGGTGATCAGCCTTCTGTGCACACGCCGTCATTTTGAAGGTCGATGGCAAGCCAAACCGGCCTCACGATGTTTTTCTTCACCGTTTGAGCGAATGTCAAATGCGCACACAGAAAGAAAGTTCATTGCGCACAGCCGGGGATCGAACCTATGACCTCAGGGATGAGAGTCGCATGCTGAAGCCACTAGGCCAACACTGCTCTCAATTATTAATATATTTATCTAAATATTAACATGACTTCCATTCTCTGTGAGCGGCCAATAAAACACAGCACTATAACAAACTACGACAATGGAGACGCGCAATCTTGATAAGACCCGCCCTTATTATATTATAAATATAATTAAGTTTCAAACAATTTCACAAAGATAACCTCACCAAATTAAAGGTTAATTTATTAAATAATTGGAATGTGTTTCAAACTTTCAACCCCTCATTATTTTGGGGTTGTAATTTGACAGATGCTTTGTGGTTTTAGTTTTTAGTCTGTGGCTACGCGCTTTAAATAGAAAATAATGTTGAAAGGTGTGGCACAGACAACATATAAATAGGGATATATTGATTATATAGTTATATACACTTCTACTTGTCTCGCTTTCAAATTTCATAATTTGGGCAGATGTATTCAATGTTTGGGAGATCAACAATAATGTAGAAATAAGGAATATAAGCCTTTTATTCCTACAAAATTGTTTCATAAAATAATAACATAAAGCCGGGTTTAATGTTTAAGATTAAGAACACGTTCTATAGTTTGAGAACATCAAGAAACAAATGAGATTAATTTTTGGGTAGAAGTCAAATTACATTTTTTTAAACCACTAAAAGCATCTTAGAGCACCCCTAAGGTTGTTGAAGTAATCATTGCCTTTGTAGATAAATCTTGTAAAGACGTTATATACAGTAGGTATAGTATTTGCGATAATGTTAAAAAATATTTATATATATTATATTTGGTCGATTGTTATTAAAATAAATTTAAAAATACAATTCGCAATTCAGTATAGCAAGTTGAGTATTCGTAGTAACAGTTTTAATAAAAATACAATTTATTTATTTAGGTAGGTTTTCAAATATCTGAGTCATTGAAATTTATTTTAGACACAGAGGCAGCGACATAAAAATCGACTACGTTGTATATGAATAGCAAACACTTACTTTTTAATATAATAAAACATTAATGTTCACCTTTGTAAAGACAAAAAAAAAACCAAAAATATGTTGTTTACTTTTTTCAAGATAACAGGTTATAATGGTTTTAACATTAAACAGTCTATTTCGGTGAACATCAGAAGCATCAAAATATAATTAAACACCACATTAATTATGTAAAAACAATCTTTTCTCCTTAACATAGAGTCCGTATTAGTTTTTTCAATCCCCATCTCTTGTCTTTGGTAACTTTGCCGCCGATTTGTTGACACTTTTGACAGATGTCGAGTTTGATTGAGCATTTATATTAATTAAGTTTTAGTGACCATTGGACAGTGATGAATATTAGTTTGTAATCTATACACTATTGACACATTACAAGGACCGTTAAATTATGATTATTTTATCAGAATCAACAATTAGTGATCTAAAAGATTTTTTTATATGCGTTACTACCTATGTAGTTTACACGATTTCCCACTAGGTATAAAGAATGTGCGTGTTCTTATTTTACCATGCCTAGTGCATAGTAGAGGCTTAACGTTTGTTTTTTTTATATATTTACTTTTTCATTGAATTATAATTTAATTGATGTCATGTGGGGCAAGGTTAAATGACTCTTTAAAAGCATCTTGTAAAAGTCAAGGTAGTTCCCAAAACTAAGTATAAAATCTTTAAAGAAACATAAGCAACTAAATGTATTATACAAAGCGAACTAACAAATTATGAGTATAATCATAATTTGTTAGTTCGCTTTGTAAATTTACCGTAGTAAATTCAAACCGCAGATGTCATATTAAGATACTAATACCATATTCATCCATATTTGGTCCATCGTGAAAACATTACAAACGATCAAATCAACAGATAATTCAAACTAATTTAACTCGTTGTAACTGCCTACGACGCGCAAACAACTGTCTACGACCTAAGATTTATTGATAAACTTTGGAAACAAACCTCTTTGCAAGGTACCACAATAACATAGGTATAATATGAAACCTTAAGTATAGATAATAAAGGTGGCAATCCCAAAGCCGTTAGAGATTTTAAATAGAGAACGAAATTTTAACATTGTTCGTTTATAGTCTATTTATCGTCTTTAATTTGATTATGGTTATCTAGATGGAGCTGTCAATCGGGATTATATCGGCCATTTTGACGTTTTAAAGTGTATTAAAGTTACATTGGATTTTATTTGTCACATTATTTAGTCCATAACATATTTTGTTTTAAATTATGTTTATTGCTACCTATTCAATATCGATAAGATTGTGAGTTCAAGCAATGAAAACAGCCTATACATGACTGGACTGGGGAATTAGGAGATGTACCTAGGTACACATATATTCCTTTTGATTTCAATGAAATAAAAATGCAGAAACAGAAATCTGACTGCTACATAGATTTGTGGGGATTACGGGACTCTAGGGAACAACCAATTCGTTTCTTTTAAACTTCCTAAGTAATTAAAAGGGTGGCTTTAAACTTTTTACCCTTTTCAGTCCTTAAACACATTAGGTACCCTTTATCCTATAAAAATTAAACGGTGAATAATTTAAGTCCCTTAAGTTTTTAAGCCCACGCCTTTTGCAATAAAAATATGTCAAAAAGATATAGAAATCCCGCCAAAAGAGTCACTGACGTAGAAAAGATTAAAAATCGCCTACAGACAAAATATACCTTAGTACCATAGTTTTAGGTTAAAATTTAAATAGATGCAAAGAAGGGATCGGAAATGTAATTTGTTTGTTTGCAAATCTTTTAATATCGTTAAAAATTTGCCACCCGCGTCGCTTCGTGGAAAGATTAAGCGCGGGAATCAAACTGCCTACCTGAGAAATCCTTTTCACTTGACTTTTCATGCATCGGCTGCGGCACTTTAGATAGACCGTTGAAATAGAATTACTGACTTAATGTTAACTAGATTTTCTATTCATCGTGAATTTGAATAAGCCGGTGACTTTTGATAGATAATGAAGTGTATTTTGCTATTATCTATAGAGATAGACATAACATTTATTACTTACGAAATACACACAAAATAATCATATTTTAAGTGTGTAATGAGTGTGTGTTGTGGTTGGAACTGGCCCTGGCTCAACATTATGCTGTGGGGCAGACGTGATCCACAGCGCTGGTCATTCTGCCAGAGACCATAACAGTTAGTTTGCGCCTCAGACGTAACAAAGAAAGGAATATAGTGTAATAATAATAATAAAGAAAATAATAATAGTAAAAATTAACATTGTAAGTAAAGATTTGTGTGTATACAATAAAAAAAATGAGAATAATTGTTACTAAAACTACTATAAGAAATAGATAAACAAATATTTTTTTCTAAACACTATGGAATGATTGCAGTAGGGATGTTCGTAAGCGCCAAACGCTACATTTATACAACCATTGAAAATGCTATTTTTAACTATTTTTTTTACGTGGGGAAATGCGTTACGCATACCCTCCCGCGGCACGACTGCCTCGAAGAGGAAGGGTTAGGTTAGGTATGTGGGGCTGCTGTGCAAAGCCACTAAAACTCCACCATCAGAAATCGCCCGAGGCAGAACATGATAACAGTGCAGGCTTGTCCGCATCGTGGTGGCACTAACTAAGCCTACGTCTTCTAAGGGATTCTTCATATGGATGGAACCCATTTGACTTGATTTATGACCTGCCTAGGGTAGAGGACATGTGAAGTCTGTCTTGGACAGCTGATTATTTCACTCAATGTCCAGTTTTGTTTCGCTTCTGCAATGATGGTTTGCTGCCGGATCTGTTTTTACCCCGCCTACATTTTATTTTAGGTTCCAGTCGAGAGATAGATTCATGAAATTTTTATTATATTACATGTCTATTATTGTTTATGTAACTGCCTTAATGGTCTAGTGGTTAGCATGATCATGCACATCATAGGTTCTCGCCTCTCGGGTTCAATTCTCGTGGTGGGTCCGAAAATACGCCACTGCGATTTTCAAATACGAATTTTGATGGATTGCCGTAGAAGTTTGTGTTTAAAGAATGTTGGGTTTCAGCAGTCTTTACTTTGGAAGAAAAGCTGTCGGTCCTGGACCCGTGATACTTTGGCCATGTAAGACATTAGTCCCGATGTCTCTGCGTCCATATTTGTTCTCTCTTAGATCTCCTGCATATTCCTTCATAACAAAGACTCACTAAACAATTTTATTTAATTTAAATTATATCATAATAGTGAGAAAATTGTGAAAATAACCGATGACTTTTCGAAGTTTAGAAGGTACACACTTACAGCCAACACATCACAATTCAGCTTCTATGTTTACTATTTATTGATTAAGATGTGGTCTGTCTAATCTGTGTCCCAGTATACCTCCAAAAGAATTATTATTATATTATTATGAAACTGAACAAAGCGACAATCTTAAAATTCTACTTAGCATATGAAGTTCAGAAATACCTATTACCTGCTAAGCATAAATCTATCATTTCTATTGAAATGGCCAATAAAACGTATACTTAGTAATCCATAGACCACACATGACGCGTGACGTCACTCAATGACACCATCACACTAGGCCTGCATACAGATTGCAGCACGCCAGTCGCATCACTAACTGAACCTAAATTTATTTCATATTGTTAATCTGTGCAATGCGAGTTAGGTACGCTGCAACTGTTTATTTAATGAAGTTTTTTTTTAGATTGAAGTATTTTTGTCCTTTATTAATACAGGTTATATTAAAATTTGTCTTAAAGCTATGTTCTAACATTAAACGCTACATTAAAACTGCTTAGTTTTAGAACTCTTAATGGTTTAATCAAATGTCGGCCTAGTGGCTTCAGCGTGCGACTCTCATCCCTAATCCGTAGGTTCCATCCTCTGCTGTGCACTCATGAACTTTCTGTCTAGTGCTTATTTAACATTCGCTCGAACAGTGAAGATAAAAACCGGCTTACCTTAGACCCAAATAGTCAACGATGTGTGTCAGGCACAGGAGGCTGATCACCTACTTGCCTATTCGATAGACAAATGATCATGAAACAGATACAAAAATGAGGCATTGACATCAAAAGGTTTTTTTTAATGAGTTTTATCCGAATAATTAATAAAGAGGGTTATTTGACTGTCATTGATTATTTAGATGTGTTTCAGCTGTTAAATCCCATCATTGAATGCGTGTGCGACGAATAAACTTAAAAAAGAATAAACTTCTTTACTTACCAATATTATAAAACATAATTAAAATATAAAATTGTATTGTAGCTAAAATTACATTATCATTATTAGCAAAATATAGTAAGACATAATGTGAAGACAATGCGTTAGCTTTTATAATTTATCTTCAATAAATATAGATGATAAAATAGTTGTTTTTTAATTCTACCTACTGAACAGCCATGACGAAATCGTAATAAAATGAAACCTAAAGGAAGAACCCAAGGGAGGCTTTTTATACCGAAATTACTGACTAACCTAACTCTGTACTATACTCTATACTAGATAACTGTACCTACAGTCATCAATTAATAATACTCTACTACAACGATTGTGAGTATCAACGCTGGTTAAGATAAAGCTATCAAAAACAGAACTCAGTTCTTCTACCGTAAAAAGTTGTGAGATCCATGTAATACCAAGACGGTTACTTTACTGAGTAATTAGCTATCCTAACAGGGGGGTCGAAAATAGCCTGAACTGTTTCGAGAAAAGGATGGTACAGCCGTGCCACATCTACATTTATTTGTATATTAGGTATACCCACTCTATAGAAACATACATAAGCAAATGATATTGAGCATTATCTACATATTATAATATTACTCTTCTATGACTTCAACTATTCTTAAGCGATTATAGTAAGTTCTTTAGGTAAAGGATTGAAAAATTAGGTACATGTACGCACCGCCAGTAGGTTGTATTGAAAATTCATATCATTTTTTTAAACTAAATAGTAAAAACCGAATGAGTACTAAACGCCAGAGACGTTTCAATGAATTTTAATTACCTTTCAACTTCATTTACAAATATTATTTAAAAAATTAACCCCCGACAACCTTCGAGCTCCATCATCAGAGTAGTTCAGTGGTGTCATACTAGTTTTTTTTATAGAACAGGGGGCAAACGGGCAGAAGGCTCCCGTGATGTTAAGATACATCCCTTAAGATCATCCATACCCATGGACACTCTCAGTGACAGAGAGCCGCGAGTGCGTTGCCGGCCTTGAAATGTTAGGTAACAATAAAGCAAATACCCACGTAAAAATGTCTGCCGTTATTTAAAAAAAACATATCTTCATATTGTAGCTAACTATCTCAGTCATTCTAACAATATACTTCTAATCAGCCCATTTGTTTTGGAGCTACGATACTACAGAAAGGCAAGCAAATGCACTGATAAGTGATAACACCTGTTTTTCCGTCAGAGGTTAAACTACTGTAGTAACGTGTTATTATGATGTCTGGCTTTTAAGCTCTAAGGCTTAGGTGCTTGCCCTAAAGATGAAAACAATTCATTGGTTCCTTCTTTCTGTTCGTTTTAAAATTTAAGTCAACTGCAAGAATCTGTGGTAGGTATATGTATATAGTGGGTTAGTTACGCCTAATAATAAATACTTGATGAAAGCCTTACTTTGTTTAAGCGTTTTGTTCTGAATTTCGTGGTTAATAGCGAAACTGATGAGGTACGTCATCAGTTTCGTCTTCGTCATTGGGTAAAGTAAATGAGCAATTGGCAGCAATGTTGGCCTAGTGGTTTTAGTGCGACTCTCATCCCTAAGGTCATAGGTTCGATCCTCGGCCTAACACTCGCTCGAACGGTGAAAGAAAACATCGTGAGGAAACCGGTATGTCTCAAATCCAAAAATCGAGGACGTGTCATAAAAGGCTGATCCAGGTGATCAAGTTTGTCTATGAAATTAAAATTATTAAAGAAACGGATGCAATCTGAAACCAAGACCTATTTAGGATTGTGGAGCTGCTGGACCTCAGTTACATATCCAGAAATATATGAGCCCTACATTCATTAGGTGGCTTTATCGTATATGCTTTTGTTTATTCAATAAATATGGTTGTGATCCTGGGATTTTAAATATAAGGTTGGGATAAAAACACATAAATAAATGAGTAAAAACATATATTTTGTATCACTCGTTCATTAAATAACTATGATAAACTGAATCCGGTTCGTGATATACACACATACACGACTAACACACATATATACAATTAATGTACACATAATCTAGTTTATTTACAATTCTATGGCAGAAAAACCGATAAGGAACGATTTTATTGATATAATATTTTAGTTTGCGGATATTTTAGTTTCTTAGAAAAAACAATACAATAAATTAAAAATAGAATTTATACATTAAGCATTTTGAATTTAGTCGAAAACGACAAAAAATGTGTCAAAGTTTAAGTACGTAAAAATAAATATTTATATACATTCTTCATAAATGAAAATCACGTTAATCTAATTATTATGACTAAAAAAGCTAGACTTTACAGGTTTGGCCATTATGTCCGAATATTTCTTTATAATTAAAGTTATTACCATAGTTCATACAACTCTTTAATTACCAATTAAAATAATATCTGGTCATCATTAAAAAAAAACAAATTGACTTTAATTGTTGTTAAATATTGTTTTCAGAGTGACTTTTACAGAAAATTTACAGTCGAGATCTGCTCTTAAAAATAAAATTAATAAATGATTTATGAAAAAACAATTTTTTTTTTTAAAAGACCACAGATCTAAAAAAAAAAAGATAAAATTTACGTGCCAGCGTCTTTTATCTTTCACAGAGTTCATATTACTGGTTATAACTGACGAAGAAATAGGCCATAATATGCATATAATTTCTCTAAATATTAATGATATCTATGGAATAGACTAAAGGAACAGTCTTAATACTAGTTTTTGAGCGAAGTAACGAGGGTATTAATAACAATATTATGACAGGATATTTTATTATGCGATCGAACCTATTATTTAATTTATGAATTTTAATATTTTTCTGCAATACTTCAACAAAATACAGCTGTAAGCTCCATTTAGTATCTAGTATTTTACTGGACCACGGTAGCAGTTGAATGTTCGTGAATTTAAAGTTAGACGTGTAAAATTTCATCTACTAGATAACTGTAGCTATGTACAGCATAAGTGGACACCACCAAACAGAACAATTTCCATTATATAATCTTAGTGCATAATTATACCATATAACTACTGGGATTTATTTATCAATTCATCGTTTGTTTCATAATTTATTTCTTCGTCAACTGTCTTATTTAGTACCTAAATCGATTCGGCTTCCTTTTTAAGAAGCAAAATACGCTTGGAACTCAAATAATGACCTCAAATTTCCCAACCGTATTAAACACTAAAAACAGCAATGAAAATTCCGATACACATATTAAGACACTTTATCCCCAATTTATTTATAAGCCTCCCGAATTTCCAGAGAATCGATAAATATTCGATTCGCATCGCGGCGCAATCCATAAAAATCGATTATTCGTTTTTAATTCCGTGCAACTTTTCTCCAATAAAGGAATAATGTTCCTTAATCAGTAAATTAAAGTCAATCGAGATGTATGTAATTAAAAATCGAGTCGCTTTTGAATAGATCGTTAAAATATCGACATGCCTGATAATCGGAAACAGTTAATGAATAAGCAGTAATAAAAAACGCTAATCAATATCGGTTTACGTTTAATTGAGCTGAAAATGAAAATCTATGAGCTATGGTACAATAGACGGGGCTTTAGGTATTTATTTCTCATTCCGACAATCTCTGGAAATATGTGAAGATGTAAAAACAAGTGACATATATGCAATGTGATAGGGTAGGTAATGTACCTACATATCATGATTCCTTACATAGATATTTTATTAAAATATCGTTGTTATACGACCGATAGAATTTTATTTATTTTTAATAACTCTGTTCAACTTTAAATTTGTTGCCTAATATATCATGTCTTGCAATACTGAAAATAGTTTAAGAATTATACCAAAAAAAATTGGAAAGGCGCGCACGCACCAAATGATTTATTTAGATAACGTTAAAACCCGATAAATCAAATTGTTCAGAGCTTATTATTCATTCTTTACATTAAACGCACTTAAAACCACATACAAGTTATTAGCAGGTGAGGCCCAGGAGTTCGCAATCAATAAAGTAATCTGAGATCCGTAAATCACCGAACAAAGGACGGAAAAGAAAGTACAAATTACGCGCGTAATCGGTCCGTTCCATAGATTAAATATATCAGATGCATAAAGACTAACATACTGGATTTCAGTTATGAATAGTTGGATGATTACTGAACTGTCTATATATGGGTCTATGACAACGACCAGGTATAGACAAAGAAATAGCAATGCTGATACATCTATATTAAAGTGAAAGATTATGTGCTCGCTAATTTATTTAATTTAAGTAAAATCTGTTAGTATATTATCTTGAACAGTTTCATATGGACAAAAAAAAGAAAATAGGTACCGAAGGAATACTTAATTAAGATAACCTGATCTAACGTGTGGAATTTTCATTATAAACGTGGAAATTTGATTTTTTTTTACAAAATTAGAAATCCACAAAATTTGTTAATTTTAAAAAGGGCAATATTTAAGTTTTTGCGAATTCAAGTAACAATAGGTATTACAAGCTCCCACGCTCAGTCGACTTCAAATTAAACGATTAATTTTCAACTCCGTATCGCACGGACGCAATTAAAATGCGATTCTTTTACTGTGTTTTACATGTGGGTGGTAATGTTAAATAAAGAGCTTTTTGTGTAGAACTGAGCTTTTTATACGAACGTATTATTATTGACCTCTCCCGCCGCTTTTAAATGGAAACAACTAAAAAACCACCACATTGATCGAAACATGTAGTTTTGGTTTAATCGTAAAGTTTCTTTTGCAAAATCGTTTAAGTAAATGTGGTACAGTTCAGCCTTATTAAGTAGAAACCACTTTGAGAATTAGTTGCTATCTGTTTAAACATGGCAACGGACATCGCGGTATTAATAAGACAAAACAAAATTCATCTACCAAAGACAATAGTATCACACGCGTGAAAGTAACGATATTTATCAGGCTCTTGGACAAATAACCGAACTAGCTATCAACAGCTTATAAACAATTTTATTTCGTCGCGAGCAATTACCGAACGTGATCCCAAACCTTGATACCATTTCTGAACGCACCTCTTAATAATAGGCCCACAAACGACGCACTTAATCGCCTCCATCTATAGTTTATGGTTTCCCGCTCTACCATTTTGACATTTCATGCCCTCTCTCTCTACCAACTATCAGCGTTAAAAATCAAACTGTCTAATTAAACCCACATCATTGAACGCATCAAAGGAGGCATTTTTAATTAATTTAATCCCAAAACTATTATAATGCGGCCAATTTCTTTATCTAATAATTCTGACGCGCTAACAAGAGGCCATTTTGTAGTTTAATGACATGCTTTAAGTCTATGACGCTTAGTGAAGTGTGATTTATTTGGAATTTATATCGATTTATGAATGTTATTATAATTTAATTCATTTATAACCGCTATATAATATTATGAAATCAATAGAGTCGTTAGATACAAAATTATAGATATATTATCAATTTCATTTCATATTGTGGTCCAGCACGAATACTGTTAAGGTAGTTTAGGTAAGGTTTAGGTATATTTTAACTTATACTTCTAGAAAAAATAATGGCTAGCATTTATAGATGTTATAATAAATGATATATTTAAATAAAAAATATGCTGGTACATATTTTATAAGTTGTAAAAGATAAACTTTTACATATATTTATGTACGCGCATATTTAACACGTAGTAAATATTAAAATTATTTTAATGGAATTTTTCATTAGTTCCATAAAAAGGTCATAAAGATACAGCGCTATAGGATCTGCGCGCGTGACCATTACACAATAAAATAATAGGTTCGAACGGTTACCATTTTCGAGTCTTTAAAAAACTATCCAATTAATAAATAAGTAGAATTGTTTTATCTACGATACAATTAATTTACAACCATATTTACAAGTCTCTAGTGTTCATTTCACTTTACGTTTCATTTTCACTTTCACTAAGGTCATCCATGTCCATATCTATTAGTTCTTCATCTTCATCGTATGAGTTGTTGAAATGCTCATCAGGCTTGTTGCCAGAGGAACTAGACTTGCCAGTCTTTGCTTCTTCTTCTTGCTGCATTCTTTTATGCTTTGTTCTTCTGTTTTGGAACCACACTTTTACCTGGGAAAAACGATACAGTATTTAATAAGGGCTTGAACCAATGGTACAAATAAGGAAGCGTAAGAAAATAATTCAAGTCAAGAGATGACTGCTATTATGCCACTATGAAAATTAACTATAACCTATATTTAAAAAGCTATCGGTAGGTGTTGTATACATAAACATTTTGTAAAAGCCAAGAGTAATATAAAATAATAAATCATTCACAGTAAACTGAGCGGCTATAAAGGGTTGAAATAACTATCGAAACCCCCATATATCAAAAACTCCATTCAAAGAAAACTATTCGAACACAAAGCAGATTTCCCGCGCAAAAATACAATCCGCCATCTTGTCAAACAATTTGTCACGCGTTTAATGGCTTGTGAAATCTATGCACGGTGCTGCCAGTTAACTTTGTACCGAGTTTTAAGGAAATATGGTAATTTTGTGAATTCGCTGGCAATGTACAATTTAACTGCACCATTTGGGTATTGTAAAGATTGTGGGTGACAGCTTAACTACTAAATGGGTAACTACTAATGGGTAAATCTTTGTTTTATTTTTACTTGAAATCATTTGAAAAATTTTAAGTCTACACATAATTATATTCACTATTCAACTAGTCTAATATTCACAGTTATATTCACTATTAAAATATCATTTCGAACCCTAGTTAGAACGACATTCGCGGGGCTTTATTGAATTCTTGACGCCAAATTTCTTAATGCTTTATGTATGTATCTAAAAAATAATGTGTGAACTAATATTGTTGAAATATAATATGATTAGGTATAAATTCAATTATATAAATGTACATTCAATAACTTTAAAAGTGATTGTGTACATTTTCAAACATCGATAAATAAAATTTTATTTGTTTTTGATATGTTTCGCGAACCATAAATTATTGCTTTTGTACGGT
This sequence comes from Pieris macdunnoughi, assembly GCA_905332375.1. Taxonomy (NCBI): domain Eukaryota; kingdom Metazoa; phylum Arthropoda; class Insecta; order Lepidoptera; family Pieridae; genus Pieris; species Pieris macdunnoughi. The sequence continues at coordinate 4,760,859 of CAJOBZ010000012.1, read as the reverse complement.
TAATGTGATTGGTTGCTAGGAAGTTATTGTACATTAAATTTATTTTTTTCCGACAACTAACAATGTTACCTGATAAGTAACATCACCTATATAAAACTTTTCTTCGGTCCTTCAATAAATTAATTTCTATTCCTACTGTGTCTTAATAGGAATATATTTGGTTTGAAATATTTCTTATTGTAATATTACAAAACGAAATGTTAATGTACTCACTCGAAGAATATGACTCTAGACTCGCAATAGACTTACATAGACAGACAAGTAACTAACACAACAAACTTTGCCTTAATTTAAATTAAATTGTCTATGCAGAAAGAGAACGAGCATGGCAGTATTGTGAACTTATATAATTTTTAGTTGCTACGCGTCATTTCATTTAATCACAAATATTACATAACTTTTTAATAATAAATATGAAGATTATAACTGTCGAATACACATGACAAATGTCTTATGACCATGGATACAAGTCCTTTGGCTGGTCTATTGATGTTAAAGTGTTGTCAACATAACAAAAATAGTTTAGTAGTGCAGCGACCTTAAATCCCACAACGGTTCTCTTTTCGCACAGACTCACGATGATTAGACCAACGAATACCAGTAACATAATGATAATACCACTTTTGAATTTAGATTATATTATTATAGTAAGAATAAATCTTAATTCTGCCCACTATCGGATAAAACCAGGAGAAATATCTGTTGTCATTAGACATTGGACATTCACAGCGGGGTTTATTGGAACTGCATGAACCATGACCAGAATACTGATAGGGGCAGATTATCCCTTAAAATTAGATTACAAAGACTCTGTCACGGTACATTAGCACTTCATATATTGACATCAAATATCAATTTGGTGGACACCCCATGTTTGGGTAATGGTGCGTGACAGAGAGGGACATCGTGTGAACGAGATAGAAGATAAAGAATTCCGAACATTTGGGTTTGGAGAACTCTTGAGAAATTATTTAAAAAATATAAGTACTTAAATTTGATGAAACGTCTACTAACATTTAAATCCATGACATATACATAAGATGTTAGTTAATGTTTAGTAAATAAACTTAAAGTGGGATATTTTTGATGTGCAGTAGGAAACTTCTATATTGGGGGAATTAAGGCAATAATCAATAAAGAAATAATTTGTAACAACGCAAACAATATTTCATACATGAAATTTCTACAAGAGTTTTTGCAAGATTTACAACATCAAAAAGTAAGGTTATATCATATACGAAAGAGGTTACAACGTTACTTAAACAAAAATGCCTAGAAAGTTTGTCTTTGTCGTATTAAAACACAGATTGGAAACCTATCTTTGTCTCATTATAAATAGAGAAATATTTTAGACATAAGTACTGATTTCTAAGCCATAAACATTAGTTACCTCACCAATATTACATAATGACACGAAGCCTATCATTTGCAGACAATAAAAGCCAGTTAACTCCATAATCCTTTATTAACAATGTAACACAAAGATTTAAGGAAATTATGTGTTTCACACGTTTAAATTGTGTTTCAAGTTTTATGACTGTTAAATACAGAGTAGTAAGGAATTGTTGTAATGACTTATTCGATTTCAAGTTGCTACTATGTCTCTATCGTATTAAATTCTAGTCTTTGTGGTTGCTAAATAGTGTAAATTTGCAATTGTTCAAATTTAACAGGGAAGCCAGCAAGTACGGGTGCTTTACCTTTATTATATCAGGCAAGACCAATTCCCATCTGTCAAAATTTAATTCATTTTTGACATACTTGAGTATAAGCTATTTTTTATGTTACAGGAGGCAAACGGTGCAGGAGGCTCACTTGATGTTAAGTGATATCGCCGCCGATAGACACATTGACAGAGGGCTCGCATGTGCGTTGCCGGCTTTTTAAAATTTGGTACGCTCTTTTCTAGAAGGACCCTAAGTCGAGTTGGTTCGGAAATACATCTGTGGGCAGCTGGTTATACATAGTGGTGGTGCGCGGCAAAAACTGCCACAATAAACGCTCAGTTGTGGAAAAGCTACGCTACGAAATCTTATCATTAGTCTAAAGTCCAGGAACGAATGCAGAAGTTGAATTGCGTACTAACCGTGACGTTACGTAAAATCTGACAGCCATTCAAGACTTATTTCGACTTGTATATGAAAGATGAAATAAATAACAGGAAAACTCCTCAATCATGCAGTCTAGTACAAATTTCCAAGCTATTATCATTCAAAGGGTTAGCTTTCCCATGGGGCGGGTACAAACGACCGCCATTTGACAAATGTTCCTGGGGGATAGCTACACGGTTAATGGGGAATTGGGATTTGTAGCGTTTTCGAAAATTGCTCTGAGGTTATAGGTTAATTAAGTTATAGTGATTATGCGGGTTGACAATGATTTGCTTTAATTTAAGGTGCGTTTCGTAATTTTCTCACAATAAATGTTGACTGATATTTGTGTAAAACAATTATATATTTCTAAATCGTTCTAATAACCTAACACTAGTATAGTAACAGTTAGGATTATAAAACTTGTAGGTTTGTAGATTATTAAATATTTACTATTACAAATGCAATTAGTAATAGTAAATATTTAATAATTTATTATTTAAATTATGATATACTTTCTAGACATGATTTGTCAGGCAACATTACTTCAAGTACTAAGAGTGTAGGTTGAGAAAAACCAGTATCTCTGGAACTCTTGGTTTTGGCCACAGACTTCTGTATCTGATTAATCGTATCGATCAGCCTTCTGTGCGTAACACGTTCTAGTTTTGAGTCTATGCCGTCCGGTTTCGGCATGATGTTTTTCTTCATCGTCCGAGTGAGTATGAAATGCGCATATAGAAAGAAAAGTCCATTATTGCACGGTCGGGGATCGAACCAAAATCTTCAGGGATTTAGTCGCATTCAAATCAGTAGGCCAGCACTGTCTCATATTATTATTTCTTAGCAATTAAACTAAACAAACCCTATTAAAATTCTGAAAACATTTGAAAATTCTTAACAAGCTATTAAACAATTATAACCTTTTCATGCAAATTTAATGGCTCAAATTTCGTTATATGGCAACAATAAACAACCCTCGCATCTGCCACTAGCGTCCAATTTAAAATAGTACACCGTTAGAATAAAATCGCTCTTAATAAGAGTTCTGACAACACTGGTCCTATAAACGTGTTAAGTCTCCACAAACAAGATAGAAGGGGCCATAGCAATACACTGAATAAATATAGGGGTGTCATTCAGGCCCCAAATGCGATTAAGTACTTATATACGCGATTATACTCCCAACGGATTACGGGGGAAACGGGACAAGCTATATAAAGAGCAGCGTGCCAGAACGGGACAGATGCCAAGGGGAGATACGCAATTATGGGGTACAATGTGAATTGGGCCAAAATTTAAGCGGAAAGCTATTTATCTGTATATTACTTTATTGTCGAACCATTAGCGCGAGAACGGGAGGACATTACGCGAGAGAAAGAGATGGGGGACACGACAAATTGGGGTTGCTAGTTGCAATTTTTAAAGGGAGAAAGATGTATTAATTTCTGTCGGTTGGATAGGGACGGGTGAAAGATCAATTGGCTGGTAATAATCTCTTTGTTAGAATAATTGGGAAATAGGCAGTCAATTATATGATAGTAGTTTATTTGTGATTAATGTTTACTTTTTGAATTAGGAGCCATTTTGTGAAGGTAATTGTATCTTTTGTAAGTAACTGTTAACGGTAGCGATGCTTTCAATTTCCTTTTTAATTGAATGGATTATTTACTACAACCTATTAAAGTTTAAATCGATTAATTTATAGTATATTATTTTTTATCTTCGGTATGACATTGATAAAATATAAATATTATACATATATGAAAACTATTTAAAATAGGTACGTTGTGTATGTATTTATTAAAGTACTAAGCTCTTTGGTATTATGTCGTAGAAACTGTAAACTTAGGCCACTATAGGCTTAAGTTCTTTATGTACTATCTCAATTCATTGTGACGTTCCCTTATAGAGAAAGGGAATTTTAGGGATAAAAACTTTTTTGGATTTAAGCGACAGGTACCCATGATGATATTATATTGCGAATTACGCGTAAAATATGTATTGTCAACCAATCTGTAGGATTTTAATTATTATAAAAACTTTTTTTTTTCAAATTATTTTTAAATACTAGCAATACTATTCAGGATATAGAACTATATCCGGTTCTCCCCGGACATAGCTTTATGGTACATTGTTGAATTTCAAAGTTAATGGCTTACCATTATTTGTATCCGCTATTCCATAATGGTTCTAACGGATTTAATATTTTTATTGATATTAATAGTGGTGAATAAAATAATCGTAAACGTTTAGTATTGTAATGAAATTTATTGGAATTGGATTTTTATTATTTTTCTGAAACTAACCGATACATAAAATATATATATTTTTAATAATTATTGAATGCTTTAAAAGTCCCAAGTTCAATTATTGAGGATGCAATATTATGAATCGATATAGGCTCCTGAGAAATGCTTATAACTTGCTTATAACTTACAATCAATACTTATTCAATATGATCAACGCGTTTAGGAGTTTCAGTACCCGTTAAACAAACATAGGTACTTTCCCCCTTTTCCAGGGGGGATCTGCATCCTTTTAGCGCATGCGTAGGTGGGCGGAGCCGCGGGAGGCTGTTATATTGACACGACACCCTGCTGGGGTGGAAAATTTATGTAGCAAACGGATTCCGCAAAATATGATTTTTTATGTAAATTTATATTATTTTTAAAAGCTTTTTATTTATTTCCTTAATCACTATTCTACTTTAAGAATGGTCCTATCGTTCTTTAGTATTAATACTCATGCAATAGATCAGTGGCACTACAACCTGTTTAGGTCTTGGCCTCATCATCTGTTTCATGATCATGTGTGAACCTACTAAGCAAGTAGATGATCTGCCTCCTGTGCCTGACATGCTGTCGACGTTTTCGGTCTAAGGCAAGCCGAATTCCTCACGATGGTTTCCTTCATCGTACAGAATATTAAAGGCACATAGAAATAAAGTCCATTGGTGGACGAGATCGAACCTACGACCTCAGGGATGAGAGTCGCACGCTGAAGCCACTAACAATAGAACTACTCATACAATAGAAACCTTATTACTAATCCTATAAAATTAATATAAATTGATAATCTTTGGAAGTCAGACATTTGGTGAAACAGAGATTTTTAAAAAGAATGGTCGCATTTTGTCGTGTTTATTACCGAATTAATTCCTAAACCATTGCCTAAATTATGAATACTTATAAACATTGGCATTCGTGTATTTGAAATATGTATTAAAATGGGCTTATTTCATTAACATTAAGATTGTCGTCGCTTACCTATCCCAAGGTTTAAAATCAGCAGAATCTCCATAATCGCCTCCTAAGACCAACCTAGGAGTTCAGGCAACTCTCGTTCGAATTCTTCGCGATTTTAACGGATTGAACACAGCTTATCCGGAGCTGGATATATTCGGTAGTGGGCTGATCAATTTTAAATATAGCACTGTTAAGTGTCTATGTCATACCTAATGTTAAATACCGCTGTTTTGTTGTAGATATAGTATATATTATGATAAGTGAACTTCAATAAATAAAAAAAATGGGAAACTGCTTGAACTCATTCTTTTTAATTTACGTGTGTGACGCATTACTTAGGTTTAATTAGTCGTAATTATTCAGTCGCGAAATAAAATTTTGTTTAATTTTTTTTAAATAAAATTGATAAATCAACAAGTTAAACCAATCATTCGTTTTTTATTAAGGTTACGGTAATGCCGCTGAATTTAACCATTTAAAGCATAATCCAGTGGCGCTACAACCCTTTTGCCTCAGATTGCACTCTAGTGCATCTGTTTCTTTTGATTGATTTGACTCTTTGCTTGACACAAGTCGAAGATATTTGGTTGGTTTTTGGTAGGTTCCCATTCGATGTTTGCCTTCACTGTGTTAAATGCGCCCATAGATAGAAAAATCCTGTGCACAGTCGTGATTTGAACGGAAGACAGAGAAGAGAGTTACCTACACGCTTAAGTGTCCAACAATTTTCATTTAAATAATCCTGTATTACTCCATGTTTGGTGAAGGTCAATGCAATTGGTGTTGTTTGCAAAACGAATTCCGCTATTAAAAATCCGAACTTGTTTCGTTCCCGCCAAACGCCATTTAATATTCCCGCCATTACGAGCATGCAAAGATCACAGAATCAGTTGTAGGTTGCCTACAGACGAAAATATTTTGATATGTCACAGTTATTCCGTCTAAAGGACTTGTATCCGTGGTCATGTAATTAATTAATAAAAAAATGATATATCAGCTGTCAAATAATTACAGTACCTACTCACAGGAAATACTCATACTCGATTATTTTTCTTGTAAGCGCTACGTAGGTTGTAATAGATTTTGTAAACGCAATGCAATAAACACGCACGCATAGACAACAGAAAGAATATACGAACGAGGAAAATTTACAATCGATGATTGCCACAAAAACTTAGACCACAAGATCGCAATCTTAATATAAAATTATAAATAAAAAGGTTAATATGCACATAAATGGAATGTTTCGATGCGCCGATCTATTAATCCACCTTTTATAATTTATTTTATGTTATCACTTCGTGTATAAACGCCTTATAAAAGCAGGTTATACACGATACCAATTTTATATGATTAAGTAAATTACACACAGCTGCTCACCACGTTATAAGAAGCTATTAAGATAAAATGTTTACTGTATATAATTTGATTATTGTATCTTAAGATAATATGTTGGGGAAAATGGTTACAATTTTGTCTTACTTGTAATTAATGCTCTAAAATCTTGCCTGACGCTGACACTGCTATATATTTATATCTTACTTACTCATAAAATATATGAAAATTATTTTAATTTCAAACAGTAAATATGACACAGCTTAATCTTTAATAAACGAAGCCAGCGAAATATCTGGCTTTACTAAAAGGCTCGCATTCTTGCAATTTACAATGTTAATTTTAAAATAACAACATAAATTATTTCATAATGCCACATTGTGTAAAAACTTTTCCGGCGCATTCCACAGATAACATCCTCTATGGTCTATAGCAACATCGTAGCGCCATCAAAAAACCTGGCAACTTTGAAGAGATAATTATGATTTTTTATATGTTCGACGACCTAACATCGCATGCCGCGAGCAATTTATCGCTAATTCATCCACGATGCGTTATTTTTTTTTAAACTACTAATAACGCAGTAACTAGCCTGTTTGCCTATTTCCGTTGTTTTATATTTTTCTTAATATGGAGCAGTTTGGATTTTAATAGTTTTACGACGTTTAATTGAAGGGCTATTAGCATCAACGAAATTTCTGAAGTCATTCGGAACAGACACGCGAATTTGTAAACGCAAAACTTTAGGCTCGAGATAGACGAAATTACTTATAGGTATGTGTAAAAAAATCTAATTACACCGTTCGTAATTGGCTGTTTCATTTTATCTTAGCGTTAACACTCTATGACAGAAAGAGGCAAAAGACTACCTTAAATACTTAGACTGATTTAATTTATATGAAAAACGAGGATAGTTTCTATATTCTTCTGAAACAGTCAAGTCTTATATATTTTGGTTATTCTTAGCCCTTAGGAGTTTAGAATATTTTGCATATGTATTTGAATTACCAGACATTAAAACCTTCAAACTCTTAAGAAGTAAGTATATTCATCGTTCGAAATCTTATGTTATAAAACCGTTTTAATTGTATTATCTTAGTTATATAAGAAACACTATGCTATGTAAAACAATACCAAATTATGAAATGTTCTAAGCGATTTCTAATATTTAATTCAGGAAATAATAAACCAACAAATGCACATCACGTGCATTTTAATAATTAATATGATTTTACATAAGTATGCCAAATTACCTAACAAGATAATCAGCCAACGCCCAACTTTCAAACAAGTAAATTATTCAGGGCTGCATTGCAACGGATAACTAAAAAACTAATGTAGAAACGAGGTTTCGTTCGCGACCACACCCGTCTGTTGTCTGTGGATCGTCAGCAGAATAAAACAATAGTATATATTTTATAATATCTACAAAAACAAAGATTAATATAGTATCAAAAATGTGCGTTTACTATGTTTCTTTTCGATTCATTCAAATGCTTTTCAAAATTATAAAATTTCAATATTGAGTGACAGACGAACAAAGGATCATATATTCAGATAACATTACATTATATAGTTTTTTAATACTTCTTCTTTTATTTTCCCGTATTAGGATTGCCTAGAAAAATCGCTTGTTAGCGATAAGGCCGCCCGTTGCCGAATAATTTATGTAACCTGTTTTCAATAACGTAACGTTGTGTAAATAAAGAAATTACGTTTTACTGTGAATTGGAGATATTTACCTAAAAATGTTTACATAAATCGACTTGAGCTAAAGCTCCGTGATTAATAGACTGATGAGTTGCAATACAGCGAGGAAATGCTAGCATTAAAGGTACTTTTCCACAAGCACCAAACTTTTTACATTTGTTTTAATTTTCTATTAACCAATTTTTAATTATTATTTAATAATAATATTTATTATACTTATAATATAATAACGTTCAAACGACTTGAAATTAATATTTTTTAATCAAAATGTATTGGCGAACGGTACACGGATGCGAACAACTAGAGCTAATGATCGCGTAATAACGTATTTATTAGTTTCCAACAATTAGACGCAACTCGATACCATTTGTATGCAGTTTTAATTTCTTCAATTAACATAATTAGCGAACACTGTGATAGTCACTTTCTTGATTAATCAGTGAGTTAGAGGCATCTTATAATCTTGTATATTTGGCAGGGGTTTAATACAATTTAATATCGAAGTATCAATCAATGCTGGCCGCATTAAAAATGTAATATGTATATGATATGACATATCGTATCAGTTAAACACAAATTAATTCTCGAAATATTGAGTACCTACATTTGCTTCGATTCCTACTGACACATTTTTAAAAGAATTTCCAGGACATAAATCTTGTCACTTATCTTATTAATTTAGACAAACATTTAAAAAAACATGTGTGTACTTATGCATTAGAAGTTATACGTCTTTGGCGTAACAAGATATTTTTTTATATTTTTCGCCTTATTCTACGTTTGAAGAAAAAACGACACTAACAATAGAAAAAAGGTATTTAATACATTGAAAGTTTTATTATAACGCATTATCTAGATTAATAAAGTTAATTTAAATATCACAAAAAACATTCTACATAATATAAGAACATTTTTTTTAAATGTTGACTATGCTAACTTCGGGTAGTCGGTTTTTGTGACAGTGTGCGGGTGTCGGTTTTTTGTGACGGTGTACGCGCGCATCGTAAAAATTTACTCTTATAATTTTTCCCTTCCCAAAGAAGTATACCATCAAAAATCTTATTCCTCACCTGTGTCTCTGTCAAGCTCAAAGCCTGTGCCAGCTGTTTCCTCTCTGCCCCGACCACATAATGGTTCTTCTCAAATGCATGCTCCAATTTAAGAAGTTGTGAAGGTGAGAAGGCTGTTCTGATTCTCTTCGGTTTTCTGAAGGGCTGCAGGAGGAAACCGGGGATGTCTGGCCCTGAAATGAAATTGTGATCAGAAACAATTCAAAACTTGCTATGTTCGCCAATGTTAATTAAAATAATAAAAAATAAAATAACATAAATATATAGAATAGTTTTTTAAATATTACTGTTATGCACAGAAATATTATATCATACAATCAAATATATTAATATACATTTTCGTTACAGGCTAGACTAAGGGGAACATTTAGAGTTAAGACTTATAAATCTAATTTTTTTTGACCTATGGGACTTACTTAGCCATAAACCTCGACTATACATTATTTTATACATACCTATAATAATACAAATAATATAACCATACCAAATAATAATTAGTGAATAAGGTTAACATACATGTGGGAAACGTTCCGAGTTGGAAGTCAAAGAAGACTTGCTTATAAAATGTAAAACAAATGTAGAAATGTATCAGCGTTACGGATATTGATCGCTTGACAAAGAACATACTAAATATGTAATAATTTTTGTATTTTCATTATTTTAAACTTATGACGCATTTCCATATAGACTTTTCCAGAGGTTGCATTCCCAGCATCATTCGTCGAATATTTAATTAGTTATTTGATTAATTAGTATATTCCGAGTATAAATAGTTTATTTATAAAGAAGTATCATTTAAACTGACGTCAAAATATTAGCTCATCATTACGTTATAAAAAATATCCGTTATTTAGATATTTAGGCTGTTAATAAAAGCCGCACTAAATGTTATATTTATCACATAAACAAAAAATATACAAGAATTAATTGCAATAAACCTTTACAAAACTAATTAGCCGTTTTCAAATGGAATATCATTCATTTTTATAACCAATTATCATGTTCACACAAAGACTTTTGAATTATGAAACCAGTCGATTAAATAAATGTCAGACAGATAATAATTATTTGTGATCGATCATCGTTAGCTTATATACTATTGTTCCTTATAAAGATATGTCGTTTATCCTGGTATTTTTAAGCGGCAAGTACACTTTTTTACTGCAGGGTTACATAAAGAAAACGCATTATAATAATGTCATTACAAGCCTCGCAATGAGAAGTCATAGTTGGCTTCAAGATTTTTGAAGTGAAACTTCTAGGCGCATGAGGGTAAAATTTTTACGGATACGTCACGAAGATGTGCAGCGTTTTTGTCGAAGAAAAGGGAGGGAGTGATTGAAACCGATTGAGAGAGAGCTAGAAGGGCGAATTACCTTATAGAAATTATATTTTTAAAATTAAAATTTCGTAAAGAGAATTTATGAAATATTAGTATTTTATATTTTATGCAAAATAATTTATTGAAATCTCAAATGACGAATTGTAAATTAAAGTGCCACGTGTTTTTATTATCGAAGATATAAATTTAAAAAATTAAATTTATTAATTGTACCTGTTAATTTTCGACAGTTTTAATATTTTAATGACAATTAAATTCATTAAATTCCTAACATATCTTCCTTTTTCCCTCACTCTAAGTCTCGGAAATTTTTAGATTTATATAAATATGAACAAGACTTAAAAATTAGTTTGCTAAAGAGGTTTCAATTCTGACATGTGTACTTTGTCGGCAGTCTTAGTTCGCACAGTTTTGACATACGGCAGTCTTAGTTCGCACTGTTTTGACATACGGCAGTCTTAGTTCGCAACGGTTTTGACATATGTCTAGTTTCTACTTTACACATTTTATACAAATGCACTCTTATAAATATCGAAACAGTTAATGCATGTTATTGAGACACTAATTAAGACGTAGACATAAAAACATCACGATTCAACAAAAACATGCAATTTACCCCACTTTTGAATTAAACATAACTAAAACTGGAGATGCAATTAGACAGACATACAGATTATAAATGCCTCCAACGGGTGGGTCACGCAACGGCTAATGATTCTTTAATTGCGACTTTACATTTCAAGTTCATAAGGGTATCATTATTTTTCACATTATCTATATATAGTACAGATATTATATAGACCCGAATACTTACGATTATATAGATATTTTAAAATATGCTTCGCATTTTGCAATTTTTATCAGGTTATGGAATTATTTAATAGTTAAAAAGAAACTATAAAACATTGCGAACATGGTCAGAACTCATAAGACTTTTCCTTGCGGAAATGTTTATTAAAAATAATCTTTTAAAACCTTGATGCATGTTATAGACCTTATCAACAGATTTATATCCTCTAGATAGACTAATTTACTGTTAAGTCTAAGTATAATATATGTAAAACGTTACTTTTTATTAACTACGTCGTTTTAATGGAATAAATTGTTTAAAAACTTCACAAGTACTCGCGCTGCCTTGTTTTCAGTCAGGCGCGGCGAAGCGTGTGCTCGTATGAAATTAAGGCAAGGCTACAAAGGCATTTTTACCCATTATCGAGCTTACGTAAATTTTATAGAAAAAGCCAGCCAATAAAAAAATCGATTCAATAGTTATTGTTTTAAATTCCAATAAAAACAATATCTTAATATAAAACGGTTTTATATTAAATTAGGTTAGTTTTAAATTACTTATTAGTCTTAAGTTCGGTTACATAGTAATGTTAAATGTCTTTGTGGGGAGAAATTTTATAAAAAATAATGAATTTATATTTTGTCTCTACCATGATTTATGTAAACACGAAACGTCGAATACTTATTAAAATAAAATGTAATGAATTCGTGTTATAAGGTTTCATCAAATGTAATGGCGTAAACCAAATATATTTTGAGAAAATTTGGTTTACGCTTACCTTACGTTGCGTTTGGTTATATAAACATATATTTTATTCTAAGAATAAATAAAAATAATTGTTTTATTTTAAGAATTCTTAAAATAAAATAATTGTTTTAAATGATAAACATTTAAAACACGCAAAGTACTCATTTAGACGTCATGTGTTGTTACATTAAAATTATTTCGCAATTATTTTAGCGTAATTTATACAAAACATCGCTTTATATCGTGTAACTACTTATTTTGTTTGTTTAAATGCAATTGTGTTTTGCGTATTTAGGTACTCACGTTACAATATAGAGTTTTATAGATACTTATTATGAATATAAACACCATCGTTATTAAAATTACGCGTTAAAGTAGGTAACATCGTAAAATACAGTAATCGCTAACGAATCGTAAAAAATAAACAAAATTAGTTTATAGATTGATATTTTTACGAATACACCAAAACATGGAAGAAACGTATTATCCAAGTTATCTAAAAGTATAAGTAAAAGACTAAAACATTATTTAGTCTTATATATTACCGATTGAGTGCATTTTTTTAATTGTCTATGCACAAAGACATCATTTACCATTACACTATCATTAATAATAAGAAAGTGACAACCCTACTTACAGTCTCTATTATGGGGAAGACACTCTGTTCTTGCGTATTATTCGCTTACCAGAGCAATTAGTAGCACAAAAATAATAAATATCAAAACCCGCATTTTTTTCTTATTGATTGAAAATTGTCTTTCATAATAAACAATTTTTACATGCGTTTAACCCCGGTAGCGTTACTTTACCTCCGTATATCTATGGTGTGTGTGAAAAGTCCCAAAACAGTAGAATAATAATTATATTTTCCAGTCTGGTTTAAAATTTGATACTTGTACAAAAAATTGTAGATAAGGAATAGAAGCACGATTTGTGGACGTCAATGAAACTATCTTGATCGTAAAACCGTGAATTTATGTATTCCGTGACACCAGGTCATGCTGATAGCGCACAGACAATGTTCTAATGATGACACCATATTAATTAAAAAAAACAACTTTTGTTTATGGCTGACTCTAGTGTTGTGTCATCGTGAGTAATAAGTATACTACTACGTCTAAGACACTTAATGAAATTAAAATGGACACACTAAAAGCTCACTAATGTTGCTGTAGTGGTTTTTATTTAACTATTTCCAGATAGGGGCTCTTTCGTAAAAAAGGGTCCAACGGCGACCTAAGTCTGTCAGAAGCCTATGACCACCTTAATCAAGATTTTTAAGATATATTTCTTGAGATTGGTTCAAATCGTTTGTATCTATCATGTCAACAGAACATTAACAGTTTATACAAATTGACATACACGTATACGGCACTTTAATGCCCGCCTTCCACTGCGAGCGAAACGGACCCATTACGGACTCCGCTAAACTCATAACGATGATTTTCATACATGTGCTTCCACCAAAGCGGAGACAAGCGCAGCGGAGAGAGCGAGTTGAAAGAGTCACATATGAGGATAGCGAGTTGACCGAGTTTCCCACGGAAATAAAAATGAAAATGTATGAAAATCATCGTTACGAGTACCTATAGCGGAGTCCGTAATGGGTCCGTTCCGCTCGCAGTGGAAAGCGGGCATAAGCCTTAGAGAAAATTAACAGTTTTGTTTGCAATTAGACAAAGATAGTTTTTGTACGTAATTTTACTAACTTATTGTAAACAAGCATATATATAGCACATAGCTACAGTATATACATTACTTACACAATCTGCCAAATTAGTAGGTATCCTGGTATAAATTTGGATAGACGAGGAGCGGTCTATAATTATACCCTCAACAAAAAAGGTACAATTAAAAAATCACACTAAAAACTAAACCCACAAAGATTTAACTCAGTCAATTTCAAAATGAAAGGCAGTAATTAGGAATCGTTTTTTCAAAACGAATTATCTTGTCAAGCTATAAACTGAACAAATATCTCCTTTAATTAGTTTTAAACAGCTCAGACTGAATAATTAATCATAAATTCTCTCATCCTACGTCTCGACCCAAACGTAAATCACTTCATCTAACTACCGATCTTGTTTCAAGATGGCTGAACGCTGCTGCCAACACAACGAACATAAATAGTTTAATTTAAAACGCTTGTTAATCTCGCTCGACCAACAACAAAGTACTCTCAAATTACATCCAATTATAACCCATTCATTTCTTTAAAGAAATATAGTTGAAAAAAACGCATCCGGCAACAATCGGGGTTATTAAAAAGGCGCGTAACGAAAGATGTGACGTACGGTGCTACCAACGTTAACGAGGCGATGCTAGTGACGTAGTTCAATGAACGATTATCGATAGTTAACTAATTTCGCATTGTGCCTTACATGAACGAAATAGTCGATGAAGCGTATCATTAAAGATCATAATCATGAACAAGAGAACATTATGCTTGTCCTGTACGTACCTAATTACCGCTATAACATTTTACTAGCTTTAACATTGTATTTTTAATGGAACAGTATGTATAAAGATAGTTTATTGATAGGGCCATAAAACAAACACGGTTACTTGCAGTTTTTGCTAGTAATCATTATGTTACACCTTTATACAGCATAATCTTGGCTGGATTAATTTATTTTAGATGTAATCAAGAGTTTTACAACTTTGTCGTAGTTAGTAAAGTGACTGTAATTAAATCAATGGTTTAATCTTTTCCCTGAATAATGTAGTAAAATTTATATTTACAGCCTGTAAACTCCGGACTTTATCTTTCCAGTTAAGTATTAATCTCAGGTTTAAATTAGCTATAAATTAACGTGACTTCCTATAGTAGCTACGCTGACTTGGTTGATTTCATAGTTTTCATAGTTATAGATTATAATTTATGTGTAAAATAATTTCGAAAAGAATTATATAGATACCATCTTTCCAAACCATGAATAGTCTATGAATTAGAAGTATCGACAAGACAAAACATCACTAGGAAACAATCAAATTTCGAACAACAATGGCGTCGGTTGATAATCGCGGGTGCTCGTTCCCGCCTCGCGACAATGCCTCTTTTGTTAAACCGCTACAGAATTAAAATAGGTTTAGTTGACGTGTCTATAAAAACTTAATCCAGCTTAATTAAATTGTGTAACGGAGTTCATAAAAATAATATTATCGAAGGGTGTTTGTTGGGGTGATTATTTTCTTGTGACGCCATGACACTTTTTATTGACAGATACAATATAATGGCGCGAATATACGTAATCGATACGGGGGGTACAGTATTTTGTATATAATCTTATGAATCAACTTCTATTGAATAAAGGTATTGCTCTGTATCTGTAATTAAAATAGCATTAGAGATATCTACTTTAATAGAAGACTCTCTGAATCTTACCCTGAGTAAAGTAGGAGTCCAAAACAGAGAGTAAGAATAGAAATTAATAAATTCGCTAGGTTATTGTGGCATGTCAGGAAGATGGCTCAACTCCAATTACAGACTCAGATCAGCAAACTTAGTCCTGATATTCTCATACTCCAGCACCTTCAAAATAGTATTCAGTATTTTAATACATGTATTTATATGAATGTTGTGTATGTTATATTAAACACCTATAAGAATTTATAGTTAGAATTGTAATAATCTACGAGTATATATTATATATATCTGTGTCTCGAACTATATCTGATTCTAATTAAATAAACCTTTCATTGATTTAAAAGTTAATCATTAGGATTATAGACTATACATACTTATATAATTAGAAAAGAAACTACATATCAGAAGAAAACACATTATATTAGATAAGATAAAGAGAATCTGTCTTTAATTAAAAGTTTTTTTTTTTCATTATATAACAGGAGACAAATGGGCAGGAGACTCATCTAATGTTAAGTGATACGGCCGCCCATGGACACTGACAATGCCAGAAGGCTCGCAAGTGCATTGCCGGCCATTTAAGAATTGGTACTCTCATTTCTTAAAGGACACTAAGTCGAATTGGTTCGGAAATACTTTAGAAGGCAGCTGGTTTCAGATAGTGATGGTGCGCGGCAAAAACTGCCTTAAGAAACGCTCAGTTGTGGAACGACGGACGTCAAGGTGATACGGATGGAGAAATAATCCAGTAAAATTATACAATGCTTATAATTTTAGAGACTTTTTATCAGACAATCCTTTTTAAGTTTTGTCAAAAAAATCTTAATCTAACATTTAGATAGCACATTCTATCCGGGCATAGTGCCTAGGTCATACGAACTTAGTTCCCATTAATAATCTTTATAATTAAGTTATCTGCAATAATTACGACTAATGAAACGAGCGCTACAATGTAACATGTTAAAGGTTATCGTATATCGAGTAATTATGAAATGGGACAAGCCAAAAGCGATATACACAAAATAAGTTTTAATTAGACAAAGATAATTTTTTATTACTTTAATCTTAACTGATATTAATACGAGTAGGTTGCGTGAACGTCACTATCGAAATGTCAAATATTTTAGTAATCTATGGGAGATGATATTAACAGCCAGGAGGCCTAATCCGAGACCTTATGACGAACAACGCGTAACTGCTAAGTTTGCCATGTGAAGATTTTTTCATAATTCAAAATTGCAAAATCACTTAATCATTTAGGTAACACAATGTACACTTATGATCGTCAAAAAAAAAAGAACTGTATATGAAATGCTTCTAGCTTTACATTTAGTGCCAGTTCTCAAATCAAGGGCGTAGAACGGAAGAGAAGAATTGGCAATAAACTCTCCGCCACTCTTTTAAATCGCCTTGTTTTTTAGAGTCTTGAGCTTAGTGTCTGTGCGGGAACCTTCGTGGGATATGAGGCTGCAGTGCTATTACCTTTTTTGTTATATTGATAACACTATTACGACTTTAGAGTTTTTATTAAATACGTACAAATTTAAAGTATATACTTTACATTATAATTTTTTAAATAAATGAAATGACGCGTCGTAAATAATGGTATGATTAACCGAGTTTATATAGAATCTTTTGTCGCAAACTTAGGAAGCGCCCCGTGGCTGTATTTGGAACTAAACAGATGCACGAACGTTAAAATAGCTATCCGAATAGTAGGGAACTTGTTGTTCGAGCTGTCAAAAACTAAAATAATTGACATAAAGCTAATGTATCGCTAGATATACCAATTAAAATTAGTAAAGAAAAAATAGTTTGTCCTTTACTTATAAAATAATATTTGCATTTTAGTTTAGTATAAAATGAAATATATAATTAAAGAAATATGTAGCACATAATTATTATGAAGAATTTGTTTTTAGAATTGTATTGGTGTTACGTTTCAACACTGTCAACCATATAGGGGTTAAATTATAACTGCGTTGGAAATTAATTATTGTCTTATTTGGTGAAAATTGCCTTCAAGCGGGAACTAATTAAAAGTGCTTTAGGCGGACTATACTTAAGACTTACGCCGTAAATCTAATTCCAGGTTTATTAAATTTGTATGAAACTTGTAATGTTATTATTATGTACGTAGTAAAAAAGAAACTAATAATGGTGATGTGGAAATATTATTTAGATATAGCGTTACTGTCCACCAGGACTCTCAACAAATTTACTAAGAAGTTCTATTCCGGTATCTAATCCAGAGAAAAATATTAATATCAATAAATAAATACCCACCTAAAAGTAAAAAAAAAATATTCATTTGAAACAATTAATTATAGTGTGTAAGATTTGGGAAACCTCTGAAGTAAAAAAAAAGTGTGTGTACTTATGTACACGCGTTAGAAGTTATACTTCTTCGGCGTAACAAGTTAAATTCTTTTCAAAAAATGTATTCTACGTTTGTAGAAAAAACTAAAATGTTGACTAAGGCGAACATAGGGTGTCGGTTTTGTTGTTTGGTGTGCGCGCGCATCGTAAAAATTTACTATCATCATTTTTCCCTAACGCGCCAAAAGAAGGCGAATAACTTCAAATAGGCCTACAGATAAAACACAATAAAAATTATAGTATCGAAATTTGTGCTATCTATGGCTAAAGTAAAACAATTTTAAGCTGTTGAACAGTTCGTAACTAAACACCTTAACATACAAGATATAGACTAATATACATGTACACATTCAATGTTTCATAAATGTTGTTTATTAGTTTAATAATTCATGATTCAAGAATTCACTTTGGACGTTTTAGATAACTTTATTTAATGAGACATAACGCAATTGATAATGAGAGCATGGCCATTAAATATAGTACACTTATTTATTTGCACAATAAAGAATTAGTTTATGCATAGGAATAAATACAGATCTCTCGTTAAATAAAAAAATTGACGGAGATGTTTTTTCCAGTTCCTCTCGTCCGTTTTAACGCTTTGATTTGAGAATGTAAAAATGTAAAATTTATGAACATTTGTTTTATTTTGACATTCAGAAGTAGTAGAAGTAATCTACGCATTGTTAAACTATATATAGCAGTGCTATACTACTTTCTACGCAATTCTCTGTTGTGCAGCAGTCCTATTTGCGCAATTAAGACTTGCTCGTGTCGCGTATGTCTTAGACCCAATAATCAATGGACACAGAAAGTAAAATGCATATAATGAAAACAAATTCTTTAATCATAATTCTATTTTGCCTAAACATTTTAATTTGAATCAAATTTTTTATAATTAAAATAGCAAAACATCTTTATTAAGTTGGAAGATATAATATTTATTTCAATACAGCTTAAATGATGAATAATATTAAAACTGTTTGTTCCAGTTTTTTGTGTAATTTTACGACGACATTCCCGTCTTTCACACGTATACTCTAAAGAGATCCCAATCATATCCCCAAGCAGGAGCTTGATTGGAAACCACAGCGCTGGCGACGTACAGTGGCAGATGAGGCAAAGCCTTGGAGCAAGGTTAATCGAAGACCGAACACGATGGAGGCCCTATCCAGGTGTCATGGGACATTAAGTATAGTAATCCCTGAGTTTGTTGAAATAAATATTACGATGATAAATAATATTATCATTAATCTAGATATATATAAAGGCTACTTCTATAAGTTGCATGGTCCGTTTGGTACAGCGATATAGGTAGGTATCTATAATATTAAAAAAAAATTACCTATATCTTAGTATACATATCGTCATAGTCGTAGAATAGTGATCTGACAAATAGTAAACTTTACAGGGCAGCCATTACAAAATAATATAATCATGTTAGTTTTTTGTCATAACTTTTTAAATTCATATTCTGTAATTATGAAAATTGGCATACAAGCAAACAAAAAAATTAAATCGCACAGTTTTCTAGAAAAATCAATGAGCGTCTATCAAATCCGTCACTTTACTGACTGATTAATTTGAAATTTAAAACACCAGATTTTTTTTTAATGTAGTCGTAATATGCAGTCAATGTAGTATATAAGTATGATAAAAAGTGGATATTGGATTTTTTCTAACTCCGACATTGTTCTACGATCATGACGATTAGAGACGTTTAAGAGAATAATCAATAAATGGTCAACTAATACTAATGATCGGAATATCTTACGTATTATTTTCTAATAACACATTCAGTAGATACAAATGCATCACACGATTCATGTTTTTGATAAGATAAAATGTCATCTAACCAATGAAGATATAAAAATGCTACTTTATTAGTTAACAGTGGAGTTATCTCAAAGCTGTCTAATAAAAGATAAAAGAATTTATGGCGTTAACCAAATATCGATTTGTGACACTTCTAAAATGATAGACGATTACAAAAAAAGAGATTCGAAATTCGAATGTTTTTAGCTTTATATATTTTTTTCATTTTAGAATTATTGTGTAGGTATTTATTGGTGTGTTTAGGTAGAATAATTATGTGGGAAATAAATAAATGAAGTCTTCATGACATGATGACAATATTCGGCGAGATTCGATTGTCTAAACAATAAAAAAAATCTACAACTTTTGGTCTTCGACTCAGATTTCTGTATCTGTTTCGTGATGCATATTTTAAGCCGGTAGGCGATCAGACTGTGCCTGACTCAGTCTCGACTGACAACCGCAGCTCATGGTTGAGTTGAACTCGTTCAAGTTACTAGAGGAACACTCAATCCAATAAAAAAAATGTTTTTTTAATAAATCTCTATTGTTTTGTTTATTATCTCTTTTATGGTTTAACAAACAAAATATTATTTTAATTATTTCTATGATTAATATGTATATGGGTGGGTTAATTTTCGAGACACAAGTTCACGTCATACTTCCGCAGAAATGTGAAAACAAGACCAATTTAAGAAGAATGTAATGTTGATAAGAATTGAACTACGCATTTGTTCGGAAGTTTTTTATAAGATTTGCTACGGTTCAGAGATGCTCTGCTCGGATTGCTCCTCTCGAAAATATGATATTAGAACTAAAGAAATGAGGAAGCGGAAGTATCTGATAATGTATTTACATTTACTTCATCATAAAGATAATGCAAAGCTGGTTAAATAACATATGAGGATACGCTTAGTACCTATAAATGTATGAGTTTATTGCCAGTTCTTCTCTTCGTTCTTAGAAGCATTTAATGTACCTATATTTCTTTTTTGACGTTCATAAGTGTACATTATGTTACCTATATGAATAAATGATTTTGACTTTGACTTTGATGAATCTTTTTATTATATAACGGGGAAAACGGGCAGGAGCTTCACCTGATGTTAAGTGACAACAACCATTTGAACTAGTGAATGAGTGTTAGTGCACGTTAGTATTAAGTGCTATACAGTGAGTGAAAAAATAGAACTCAAGAACAGAGTGTCTTCCCTTTAAAAGAGACTGTAAGTAGTGTTATTGAACTCTTCTTTATGTTAAAAATCCTTTTTAGTAAATCAGGTTACACTTAAATTACTTATTAGCCTTAAGTTAGGCTAGATCGTAATGTTCCATGATGCCTTAGTAAAGATACATGTATAAAAAAAGGTTATACCAGGCCACTCACATTGCCCAAAAGCTCGCAAATGCGTAGTCGGCCTTTTACGAATTGTATCATATGTAATATCTTTTTTTACATAATAACTGTTATCTATGTTTGCGTTTGAATCTATTCCGTTTGTGGCTTTTCTGTATTGTTTAACCGACTTAAAATAAAGTAAATAATTAAAACTATATAAATTATACCTAATATACCTAATGTTATACGCAGCGTACTAGTTCATTAAATTAACCAATATTTAAAGAAATACGCAAAGTAGCGGCCACTGCCACGGTCACTTGTTAAATCCGTGAAGTGTGAAGATGTTGTGCAATGTCGACTAATTATCGTTATTACACTAGACTATGTTGTCTGTATGGTTGCAAATAACGAAAAATAGCGAAACGGATGTACAACAATAGACAATAGTAGGTAATAATTTTGCATATAATCAAATTGTTAAACTATTGCGAATGCAACACCTCCCCGATGACAGTTCTTGTTGTTATTATTTTGTTTAGAAAATAATAATAAAAAAATATATATTGTGTTCTAGTTATGTATTCATTCAGTAAATAGTAATACTTTAATAGTAACCAATAAAAAGGCTTATTTTATTTGCAAAGCTTTTATTAAAAATTTTGCCAATACCCAGATTTAATTTAGCGTTGAATAATTTAAAAAAATTTCTTCAACAATGTGTTTTTGACAAAAGGGGAAACAAATATTACCTACAATATATTTATTATCAAATCTTGTAAGAAACTAAAGCATAAGAAAATGTCAGATCTCTTGTTATAGGTACTTTAAATAATAAAGACCATCATTGCTAACATAATTAAAATAACAAAACAATAATCTGTGTATGTTTATAAACATCAAAACAAAACACTTACCTCCAGGAAATCTATGCGGGAAAATCCTTCCATGCCTATTGATTAGCCACGGGTACAGCTGATACGACTCCCTGGGCACCGGGGCCGCGGGGTGAGGAGGTGGGTGCGGAGGTAGGGGCGCCCCAAACCCTTGCTGCTGATGAGCGAGGGCCGCAGCTAGCGCCGCGCCTTGAAAATGCGCTAAGAACTGGTGGTGATGGGTTTGAGCGTCTAAATACGGTAGCCTCTTCAGCTCAGGCGAAGGAAACATAGCTGGTAAGGCGCTAGGCCGCAATAATGGTCTCGGAGATGGACTCCGGGGTGAAGCGACGGGCGAAGGCGACCCGGGACTGCCGAGCGGCGGCGAAGTTTGTTTCTCGGCACCCACAATACTGTCTATACTAAATCCAATTTTCGGTTTCGATGGCACCGCGACCACAGGTGTCGGTGCGAGAGGCATCATGCTTCCACAGTCACTTTAACACAATCACAACACAAAGACACAATCCATGATGCGACACGTACGCCACGCCGGCGCGCGAACGAATGAGCCGACGGTCGCCGGACGCCTGTTTCTCTCAAAAAAGTTTTAACATGGACGGCTGTGTTTCTATTGGCTGTTCTCGCGCTATGGGTGTTACTGCGCAACTAAACGACTCTCATTAATAGGACAGGTTTAATCCCATTGGTCGGCCGGAGATAACGGGAGGGTTTGAAATATAGAGCCTTCTTCGGTGGGCGGATTTCGGAGTTTTTCAACCAGCCAGATGGTGTGATGCGTTCGTGCTGCGATGTACTAATAGGGCTGTGGGGCTTTTAAATTTAGCTGGTTATGATTCAATTAGGCGGCGGATTGGGTACGTCTCTGATTCTTTTTGCGTTCGCAGCGATAGTCTTTAATTAACTCGAATGCTTTATTAGCTTAATGTATCGAGATAAAGTTTTTCATCGGTTTCCGATGAATAATCGATTCCGTGCAAAATTGCGGGACGCCTTGTATACAATGAATTGGTAATCATTTTTATCTGTATTATTGAAGAGATGTAGGGTTTGTGTGTCCTTATGTGGGAAATTTCTAAATATATTTATCATATTTTGTTTTACATTACGTTATGAAATATTATATGGATATATTTAAATGTAGCAAATATTAAAAAGCCCTTTTGATTTAATAGAATTTCAATCCTTACCTGAAATACATTAATTTAATGAATCATGATTTTATAAACTCGAACAAAAAGATTCCCTTAACAATATGTGTCTAACAAAACTACATTTTCTTGTATCATTATTTACATCATTTATCAGGTGTCATTAGGCAAACGGAGTACCTACCTACCTACGATTACGCCTTAGTTAATATGATATAGATTTAAACCGTCAGAGTAAAACCACATGTAACTCCTATATAAAAAATAAATGGGCAATAATTTTTATCGATAATAAAATAATATTGTGGCTTCGTCTTGTTGATTTAAATTTTAATGAAACGCGATAAGCTTTGAATTTCACGCAAATTTTCCGCCATTACAAACAGTGTTTCGTAAATACTTTGATTTTTAATTAAAATTGTTTTGATTGCTGTAATTGATTTTTGTTATTACATCGATATACAAGATTGTACAATTAATTTAATGTTTATTACAATGCTTTGGATTTATTGTACCTACATGATATTTCGTGCTGCATAATTAATTTATAGCTTTTGGTACAAATAACTTGCAAATACATTTTCAACAACCATTACAATTATTTCTTAAAAATATATAGTATAAGTTAAAGATTAAGGGTTTGTGGACTCATTTTCTGAACTTAGACTCTCATTAGGTCCTGGCTAACTAAGCCTAGCTCCTTCCAGAAGCACAGAAGTCTCCTGGGCACTTCGCTAGTTGTAGATATATAAATTAAAAGTTTCATAAATTTGAATAAAATACGGAAATTTCACCATTAATCGGCCATAAGGTACCTAGAAGAATGTACAACACAGATACTTTACATTCATGTGACTATAGGTAGGGAGCGTGGGGCTTGTTGTAACAGGGGTAAATAGTAACAGACCTTTTCCAATAGGAATTTGAATTTTATTCACGTTTTTTTTTACCTAATCTTAAACTTATAACGTGCCACGCCACTTTACCACAGCCAAGGGCCCGCCAGGCGGCTCAGTGAGTGGGTGTGTGCAAACGCTTTATTGTTGACAGGTAACCTATAATTTTACTAACGTAAACTTTTGGTTAGTTTCACTATTTTCGTAGCTTTGAAGTTTTATGTATTTCATTTTATGCTAAAATATAACTATTTATGATGTTCTATAACAGTTTTCAAGATAACTAAGTTGATTTAATAGTTATCGTGATAAATATTTAGAACTATATCAAGGGGCTAGTTGTAACAAAACCTCGGGGTTTGTTACAATTTTCCCCCAGATTGCTGTAAGTTACTGACGGCCGATGTTCATTTTTCCCCGGCATAAATACTCAGAAATGTTCATTCGCGGTGGACCTCAAGATTGATTGGAGCTGCTGGTTGGTCGCTTCAGGGTGGATGACTGATAAAGAATTTTTGATTTTTGTAGATCATTTTATCAAAGACGCGAAACCTACCAAGAAAGAGCCAGTTCTGTTACTGCTTGATAACCATGGCTCACATGTGAATATTGCAGCTGTCGAAAAAGCCAAAGAAAACAATGTTATCATGTTATAGTTTCCCTCCCATTGCTCCCACAATTTGCAACCTGTAGGAGATGTGGGAGTCTACGGCCCTTTTAAAAACTATGTGAACAGAGCACAGACTGAATGGATGTATAATAAGTGCCATGTTGACATGATATAAGTACCTTATATACTTCATGACATGATATAAGTACCCTATATATATTATACTTCAGTACAGAATAAGAAAGATAGTTAAAATCTTAAATCTTTAATTTGTTGATTATATTTTTTGTCCAGTTAACTATTTCATAAAAAACACATTATAGAAATACCTAGTTAGTTTTTGTTATATACAAAGCAAAATGATCCAAGATGTGAAAAAATTAAACAATTGAAGGTGTTATTTTTGTTGTTACAACTAGCCCCAACCACGGGGTAAGTTGTAACACTTCCCTTTTTTCAAAAAAAATAATAATTGTGAGATAGTTGCCTGTAGATTTGATAATATTTCGATTAGACTTCATAGATAAATAGTTAGAGTATCCATCAAAGTTTATTTAGTAGTAATTTAGCCAATACACTTCATGATATTCAATTATTTGTTAAAATTGTTACAACTAGCCCCACGCTCCCCTACATGAGACTTTCTTTTGTTATTCTGTAACTACCGAAAGTTTGCCTAACCGCTAACTATATTCGGAAAATGGTGGCATCATGCGTCATGGCCAGCTCTAGTAGTGACCTAAATGTGTTCTTTACAAAGAATAACACAAATATAGATTTGGTGCACTGTTCATACCTTAGCTTTTGTTTAATAAATGATTTTAAATAACACTCGAAAATTGCAAGGGTAGGGTGAAAAAGTATTTTTATGATTTAGGTATATAAGTAGATGTAATATTATGTATAAGGTATACAAATAATTTATTCTTATCTCTGTTTTCTTGTACTGTTTTCGTTTTCGTTTTTGTATTGATTGTATTATTTATAACTTAACTTTATAAGGAATTTGAAATTTGCACTGTAGCCCTTCCGAGACCCCTTAGTAGTTCTTAGGTGTTTTCTGTACTTTTGGTTTATAATGTTTAAGCAATAATAAAAAAATAACATATACATAATATAAATTGCTATTCTCAATTAGTTAAAGAATGTTTTGTGATAAAACATTGGACATTCCAAAGGGATAAAAAATTAAAATAAAATTAAAATAAAATTAAAATAGAGAAGAAATCAAGATAGGTGTAGCCGTTTCCCTTATACAGTCAAAATCTGTTATGACGACATCGAAGGGTCTACTTACTCATATTTGGTCGTAAAAACCGATAGTCGTAACAGCCGATGACGTTGTTATTAAGAACCTAATACAATAGAATTCAGCCGGGACCTTTGATTTTGGTCAATATAACCGGTATGTTGTTCTAAACGATGTCGTCGTAAACGGTTTTGACTGTAGGTATTATTATTTTGATACAGATAGTTGAAGCCTATTTTATTTCTGTAACATTTATCGTAAAACCTTCGCCTACCTTTATAAGGATCTACCTGTAATTAAGATTCATTGTTTTTAGTTTAATTGCTTCCTTGACGGCGGCCTTGAGAAAGAAAATATTGGACTTATAACAGACGATTTTTTCCTTCCAAATCATATATAAATAAAATAGTAAATAAAAATAAAATAAAATGCCTTTTATTTCTTGCATTCCATAGTACAGTTTCATTAACAGTGTGCATGCAAAATAAATTAGAAATAAATTAAAATTAAAGTGATTATGATTAACAAATAATTTGATTGTAATAATAATATATTCAAATCCATTACATTTTCGTAGTTTCATTTAAAAAATGTAAATAAGATTAATTAGTTATTGAATTAATTTGAAGTTGATGTTGTAATTAACATAAATAATAACAATATCTAATTTAATATTTTTTTGCAAGAACCCTCGCCATGAAAGGTCCTCCTCCAAAGAAGACCAGTGCTCTCTATTCTCTGCCGCACGTAACCAATGAGTACCTGCTACTTTTATGATATCGTCTGCCCAGCGTGCATTTGGTCTTCCTCTTCTACTCTGTCCTAGTGGGCCTGTCCATTGTTTTGTCTCTCTTGTCCATCAATTATCGCATAGCCTCGCTACGTATATATATAAATATTTTAATATAACGGGTAAATAAATAAGATCAGTTGGCCGACGCTTCAGCGTACGACTCTTGTCACTGAGGTTGTTATTTCGATCCCCGTCTGTGCACCAAATAGATTTTCTCTCTATGTGTGCATAAACACTTTTTTGTACGGTGAAAGAAAACACCGTAATGAAAGCGGCCTTATACCCAAAAGTCAACGTGAGTCAGGCAAAGAATCATGTTGATATTGAGGCCCAGAATTTAGGTTTTAGCTCCACTGGATTTTTTGGTAAAATAAATACTTATTTGTGGCTTGCAAGCTGATCTTACCAACAATTTAAATCAGGCCAGCAATGAATGTGTAGAAATGTTTTATCTATTTCCTATTAATATTACCTAAGATTATATTCTATATTGAAATAGACAATTCCAATAAATTCTAATCAACAACAATTTAATTCTGTGAATATCGGAGCTAAATTAACACATCAATTACTAACGTATTGTTCAATTAATTTACGACAAGCTGGATTATTATTAATTATGTATTCACGTTCTAACGAATTTATCCGTATTACACAATGTCCCCCGTCGCTTACGTCATGGTGCTTACGACGAACTCCAAAATGTCATGATTGAAGTTGGCGTTCAGTAACATCAATGTGATCACTGTGTCTGATACATGCCGTATTTTTTTGAAGTGAAACTTCATGAGGGTAATTTTTTTACGGATGAAACGCAATAATAATTATATTAGCGTCACGAAGATATGCTTTTTGTCGAAGAAAAGGGAGAGACCGATTGAGATTGATTGAGAGAGAGTGGAAAGGGAGAATTATCTTATAGAAATTCTATTTTTAAAATTTCGTTAAGTATAAATTTAAAAAATTAAATTTGTATTAATTTTCGACACTTTTAATATTTTATTGACAATTAAATACCTAACATATCTTCCTTTTTCCCTCCTTCTAAGTCTCAGAAATCGAAAGTTTAAGATTTGTATAAATATGAACAAGAATTAAAAATTAATTTGCCAAAGAAGTTTCACTTCTGACATGTGTACTTTGTACGCACGCACTTTTTTTGGGTTAACGACACGTTTTTCTTACGACATACAGATTCTTAGCGCTAAATTGGTTACCCACAAGGTTTTACGGGTGGGTTTTCATAGTAATACGACATTGTTCTAATCCCTACGAGGTCAGAACAATCTGATTAGCCGTGACTAAGTGAACACTCGATAGCGTAACGTCGAATTACATCGAGCGCTGATTATCACGCCTGCGCCCATGGGCGTCGAAAACGTGACTTCATTTGAATATCTGAACGCTGCCTAGAGTTGTTGGGACTCTACACATCGCTTCGGTACAATATGATTTGGTCTTGTTTGGTCATAAAAATATAGAAAAATGTTATTATCAATTTAATTTGGCTCTCTAGGTACACTATGCTTGTATATTTAGAGTCAATGTTTTGAGCTTTTGAAAGGGTAGGCTAAATCAAACCGTGCTAATAGATTCACGTCGTATGGTCGTAGGTGATGTGTTTATATGCGTTTGTGACGTATTTTCTTCCAATGTATTTACACTTAGTTCCTGTGTCGTATTGATTTTGTTCTGTGTAAACTGTGTTTGAAATCTACCTACTACTAGGTAATTTGCCTTTTTAATTTTCTTATTCTTATTAACTATAAAAGTAGCATAACATTAGGTATTTACGTATTATTGTAAGAATTATTTAATGTACTTAACACATGAATTTTTTAATTTTGCCAATAGGTATGTCTTCTTTAGCAGCTTCACGTTCTTCATTTCTGAAGGTCGTGTTAGAGGTGCCGCAAAACTTCCTCCTCTTTCCCCTGTCTTCGTCAATATATAGGACCTCTCAAAGTCAGATAAATGTATGATTGAAGAAGCCTAGAAAACTAAAGATGCGCTTAAACACTTATGCTATAGATTTTTTGAAGTATGAACTAGTTATATATGAAGAATAAATACTTTTGATCAATACATAGAGATGTGGTCATACTGAGATGTGTGTTAATACAATTTAAATATTATACTACTGGAGTTGAATTATCTTTATACTTGGATACATGTGTGTAGTCCCCAATGCGGTTATCACGAAATCTCGCATTATCTGTTTTACATTTACTTAGCCTGCACTTTACGCAGATCGGCCCTGTTTGTTTTAACAGCCCTTAATGCAATATGCCAGAGGTTAATTCATGATTTTCCGCACCTTTCAATTCCATCCTTGTACTGGGAAATACCATTGTATTTGTATATTTCAGGGGGTTACTGTGTGCGTCAAAGCTCAGATCATTCAGCATTTTTGTATATTGTAAAAGAAATTTAAAAAATAGACCTCTGTACTGTTTATTTAATTAATACCTATATATTTTTGGACGGCACATAACATCTACCAGTGGCGCTGGTCCTCAGATTGTGTATTTTTCGTGATCATTTGTTTTTTAATAGGCTAAGAGTCTTATATGCCTGACACATGCCGTCGACTTTTTGAGTCTAAGACATGCCGATATCCTTACGATGTTTTCGTACGAGCCGGTTTATTGCGCACATAAACAGCAAGCAGCAACAGGGATGAGAGAGACGTTTAACCACTAGCCAACACTGCTCTTCCGTGTCGACAAAAAAAAATAACTGTTGAAACAAGCTATAAAAGATTCATAATGTCGGTTCTAGTTAATAAAATACTGATTCAAGTCTAGAGAATTCAAAACAGTTAACAATGTAAACTCATTATGAGATAATAGAAAAAGGTTTTTCGAAACCAGTGACGTTTAAAGACACCGCAGTCAACAGATTAAAAACTAAGACCTTTTTAAAACTTTTTTTAATGTCAAGGGATTACTTTAAACTGTATTGTTAATTTGTTTATAGAAACAAGTAAAGCCCTTAATCTCTAACGGTTAACAAAAAATTGCTGGACTAAGGTAACGGGTGTATTGTCGCTAAGTTAACTGTTTTTTAATTACTTACATTTCTCTTTGTTTATAGAAAAGAAAACTGTTTTTAACGAAAATCTATGAAAGGATTGTCAACCTCAAAGTACGAGAAATGTGAATTTACAATTTGTATCACTTTTTAACTTTATTATAACCGTGTTCAACCTAAATATTATTTAAAATAATACAATTTAAAATGTTGGAAGGCTCTTTTTATATTGTTTATTTAAAATTATAATGATAGTTATTATATAGTGGTAGAAAACTCTAATATAACACACATTTTGACACAATATATTCAGATTTTTTTGTGAGTTCAAATTGTACTGCAGTAAAATTAAGCGGAAAATAATAAACGGGTAAAATATAAGACTTCCTCCAACTTTGATTTTGTTCCCCTTGAAGTAGAGACTCTTGGGCCGTGGGGTTCAAGTGCACAGGGGCCAATTAAAGATTTAAGTTAGTGGCTGGTACTGGTAATACCGGTGACCCCAGAGCTGGTGCTTTCCTCGCTCAATGAATAAGTATCGCAATACAGCGATAAAATGCTAGCATTAAAGGTACACCGCCATAGGGACCAAACTTTTTAAATTTATTTTAGTTTTCTATTGTTGATAAAAAAAAATTACACATAATTATTGTCTCCAACATCATTGGTTTTGTGGTTAATATAATTAATATTTTATTTAAAAGTAAGGAGTTTAACAAGTCTTTGAAGAGCTCATATTATTATTTTTGCATTGATCATAACTATTAGCTTTAAAGTCGATTCTTAAATAACAATTAAAATAATTATTCCCTTTGAAATCGATTTCTTACAAAAGAGCTATACCAAAGCCATTATTATCAAGAATCAATTATTAACATCATTTTGCGACGCGTTGCGTGCTGATTTTGTAGACTTTCGTAAATAATAAATAACACAATAAGGTCGTGTCGGACACATTTGTCCCTACGTGCCATGATAATGTGTCCCCACACCTCGTTGGACCTAACCAAGCTACTAACTATAACCAATACCATAACTTCTGTTCCATAAGGCAACAGTTCATAAAAAATACTACTGCCGATATTGATATGTGTTTTATTGTAGGCGCTAATAAAAAATAACCAATGGAAATAAAAAATTACGTTAAATACTTTACTATCAAAGTATTGTACTAATA
Source organism: Pieris macdunnoughi (assembly GCA_905332375.1). NCBI lineage: Eukaryota > Metazoa > Arthropoda > Insecta > Lepidoptera > Pieridae > Pieris > Pieris macdunnoughi. The sequence goes on along the minus strand of CAJOBZ010000012.1, from coordinate 4,729,822 downwards.
AATAGTCATTGCTGGCATAAAATTTTGTATGCTTTCCTTGTGGTATACATTCACGTAGTAAATAGTTATTAAACTCCTTTCGAACTAGTTACGCTCTGCATAAAATCGCAAAGCAAACAAGCAACCTACCACAAGTTAATGAAGTTCAAAACATAAATTAAACAGTTTAAATTGAACCATTTAATGGGTCGTGCCGTGTCGCTTCACTTAATACTGATTACTGTTGATAGTGATGTGCTCATGCTTTCGAGGATTTTTATATCGATATGATTCTATTAAAGTAGTTATGCCTCATGATGTATTGCCACAAAAATCTGTAAAACTAAATATGTATGCATGGTGATAATATGTCATAAGTTTTAATTGAAATATTAATTATATTAAACTCAAAATCAATGCGGTAATGTATAACAGACGTTTATTTGTATAATTCAAGATTTCTATTTATAATAATAACTTAATTAATTATTAACTGATATAAAATTTGATTTGTTATCCCAAAATTGTTTTATTCAGTGTATTAAACATGCAAATGCTGGATAATAGATTCCGCAGAAATTAAAAAATGCATTTTATATGTTAAAATTTTAAGAAAATACAGATGCAGCAATGTATCTGTCCTGATCCCCAAACGCTTGAGAACACATTAATTATGAAGTTACATACTTGAACTCTTGATAAAACAATTTCATTTACATTCTCATAGTGTCAGATTCCACCTATCCTTATAAACTCGATCAATAAAATCTTTAATTTTACGACCCTTATCAAAAATTATCGATATCAACGCGACACTAGCGGAATCAATAACAAAATCGCGGAACAATGGTATCGTGGTGTGTGGGCCACGCGGGCGGTCTGTATTAGCGACACCCGTCGTATCGATCGCATGTAATCCATCAAGAGGCTTCAACCAAATCTAGTTATTTAAAAAAAACAATAAAATCGCAGGTTAATTATACCCAAAATTTATTAAAGTTATTTCTAAAAGCATTTATCCCTTAAACTCACATTCGCATTTATAATATTAAATTTGAAATAAAAAAGTATTAAAATTAAATTGTCCTTCTCTAATTGTAGTTGGTTCATTCGTATCAACTATACGTATCTATTACGCTGAGACCATACCATAATCCTCATAGCAAGGAGGTTACAAGAGTACCTACATACTTCAATATATTTTCTTTGTAACTATGTTGTATTACAAAACAAGAAAGACGCATATACAATTTTCGTCTAAGTTGTTTGTCTCAAAAGCCTCAACTGTCAACAAAAATCGCTAATTTGCGAGGACAATTGCATAATAATATTGTATTTGTTTTCGAGCAATTACTGAATAAGATACCGAGTTATCTAAATAATGTAATAAACTCGCGTTCATCTGTTATAGAAGTTTTATTTAATTAAAAACAAATTCATTAAACAATTGCAGTACGATCTTAATATTTATACTTTAATAATTAATTGAACACTCACACTAAAGCAGACTAAAGTATTTGCTTGATTATCCGGTTTTTTTTTATAATTAATAAATCTGAATGTACCACTCTGCAAATATTTTTACGATTTATTATTATTATTAAAGAATAAAAATAAATCGGCTTGTTGTCGATCTCGAACGTCGCAGACACATTGCGTCTCTTTGCATATTCTACAATGTGTGCTATGGAGAGTGTTCTAAAGAGTTGTTAAGATTGATCCCTTCTGTCTCGTTTCAACACCATACAAGCCGTATGAATTCAAAGTTTCATCAGCATCACCTTGATGGCTGGAACGTCTTCCACGGTCCGCTTCACAAGACACTTTCTTTTGCGATCACCCGGTGGGTGTTTTCCGTGGGAGATACGACCCCCAATTGTTTAATGAATGAGTATACGCCTCCCTCAAAGGCCGGCAACGCACCCACTAAAATGCGTGTCCATGGGCTGCGATGACTGCATTTTTGGGCGTCCCGAAGGATCGTTTGATTTTATTTGATTTTATTTGTTTGATACCTACTATAAAAAAGTAGCTTATATTTAAAAGAGCGTATCTTTAATTAATAATGAGCGAATTATGTGATATTATTCCACAGTTATCTAAACATAACATAACATAACCTTAGTTATCTAAAAATACGAAGACCAACAGGCAAAAGCTAGTTTACAAATTTAGCCTAATTTTGTGGAAATACGTCGATGTAAGTATATTGTTATGCGTCATTAATTACAATTTGTATTCACCTGTTAAGCGTATAATTTTCATTAAATTTATTTAAATGCATTCATTTGATATGGGATTATAATTATATGGGAAGGTAAGGTGATGCACATTATACATGGACTGAAGCGGTTTTCAAAGCGTTTTAATCTGACTTAAAAAACAAAAATATTTATATATATTTGTTTTTGTTACCTTTTTCCATTATTTTAAAGTATAAAGATATTTTTATGGTTAAAAAAATAGTTTATGTTAGATTATAGCAAGTTTGTTAGTTTAGCGCCCGTTTATTAACCCTGTGTTCGATTATTCGACAGTCTAACCGTATATACGGTAGGTTCATCAGTGTTTTAAAATTGGTACGTCTACAGACTAAAAATCGCCATCAACCATAGACAGCTACTACTACCTAATTGTCTTTGGAAAAAATGATAAATACAGAAGACAAAAGCCTGTGACTACGGCGTATTAACCGTTCTAGCCCTACTAGGTTAAAATATTATTATTTTCTAAACATTAATAAGGTTTTATTAAAAAACGTAAAATATTTGCTCAGTCGAAAACCTTATCGATATCCTTAACAAATTAAGTTAAATGCCAAACGTATCAAGTCGTTATTGATAAATGACATCAGTATTCAGTATCCTTCGACAAACTTCAATGTAACCACAGTCTTAAACGCCCATAGCTTGGAGCCACATATAAATAACTTAAAACAGCCCTCTGCCTACTTTTGTTTGTTAATTTCTTTAATTACTCAACGCCAGCACGAACAGTAATTAACTGTTTGAAATATAAAACTTGAAAACAATATAACTAGCAGTTTTTCTCAATTACACTATAACTAAGACGTTATTCAAACGAATGTAGGTATTTAGTGGCCTATCTATAGTGTAGGACAGTGATAAATGTTTCTGTTGAAAATTTGAGTGTTGCCAAGGTATATTAAATTTTAATGAGATTTTATTTCATTTTCAGGAGAATGAAGTAGTGAAGATAACAAGGAATGTACCTTAAAGTTTTTTGAGAACTTATAAACCATTTGATTTGACTTCGCACACGGTAAGTATAAATTATAATATCAAGACAATAAAATTAATGATAATTCATAGATACAAATTTAAGTAAAAATTTAACATTATTACGATGTCATAAAAATACAATGTCTGAATAATAATAATTTGTTACCGTACTTAAATAAATTATGTTTGTCTAAATCTTTAAAACAATTCTTGAAAATCTAGTTAAATAATGAAACATAACATTGAATGGCAACATTATTTTAACCCGTAGGCAATTTCGAACGTTTACCAGTTACCACAACGTGTAATTAGAGGTCTATAAAAAACTTGGTAATTAATTTAGTTGCGTTGAGCATTCAAACCGTTGTGCGGGTGAAAATTAATATTTATTGTTGACATTTTATGTTTTATTGGTTATTAAAATCGCCGCATGGAATTTGTTGCAATTAAAAGCTTTACTCGTCGCTCATAAAGATTTTTATCGGATGAACTTGACAAAGTATGTAAATAATAATTAATATTTATGTCATGTAAAAAATAATTTATTAAATAAGAAGTAAAAGTACTTAATTTGATTAATTAATTGGATTATTTTACTTCAATGTTTATTAAAAATGTACATATATAATTTTGTAAATTACAAAAAAATTATCGATATTGTGAAGTGTGACTATTTCCTCTTAAGACAAAGGTCCTCTTAAGGTTTGACACACACAGTCCAAGTTAGTAGGACTTTATCTAAAACCATAAATCTTCTCTTGATTGACTACTATTATCATGATAACATATTATAATATTAACTTGGCCAAAAGTTTTAATTTTTTTCACCTTAAATCATAGATGGCATTCTATAGTGTATAATGTACACTCTCTGTGCATACGTTACGGAGAGAACACAGTTATATTGCTATAATACTGCCTAGTGACTCATGTCATTGACATCATTGTCAATGTCAACAGATAAAACTCAAATTTGTCAAAAGTGAAAAACCTAATAATCAAAAATAAAAACTCAAAACATTAGAATAAAAATGTTTTTAAAATGTAAATTGTATGTTGTCTTTTAATGTTTTATAATATTATGTTATTAATATTTTAATGTGGTTATTCAACCAGATAAGACTGATGCGTATTGATAAGTAAGGGACGCGATTAAGTGTGTGTTTAATGCTGAAAAATTTATATTTAATGGGCTACCGCGTAAGTAGTTCGAAATGCCTTACTATTTGCTTAGGTCTAACGTTTTTGATGGGATGTTTCATCGCTACTCTACCAATCCCTCCTCCAGGTAAGTCTTCATTAAACGAGAAGTAATATTATTCCAATTTATCTAAGTGTTTAAAGAAATGAATGTATCGATAAGACATGATAATTTTATATTTCTTAAGCACAACTGTTAAGTGTAAGCTTTACTACCTTACGTAAGTTTATAGCAATTTATGGAATGTGCCAAAAACAGGAAATAATTTAATATTACAATATTGTTTGCAATTTTTCAGAGTCACAGAACCTCCGCATTTCTGCGAAAACACTTGATAAGAAGAAGCTGGCTATAATAGTTCCTTTTAGAGATAGATTTGAAGAATTACTAGAATTTGTACCACACATGTACAAGTTCTTAAAGAAACAAAATATACTCTTTGATATTTTTGTTATACAGCAAAAAGACAGCAATCGTTTCAATAGAGCCTCACTAATAAATGTTGGTTATATTTTCACAAACAAAAATTATGATTATATAGCAATGCATGATGTTGATTTACTGCCAATTAATGATAATTTAAAGTATGATTACCCAGGATTGGGACCTTTACATATTTCATCCCCTGAAACACATCCAAAATATCATTATGCTACTTTCATTGGTGGAATACTGTTAGTATCACGGGATCATTTTGAGCTAGTTAAGGGAATGTCTAATAATTACTGGGGATGGGGCCTGGAAGATGATGAATTTTATGTGAGATTAAAAGATGCCGGTTTGAAAGTTTTCCGACCAAAGAACATCACCACGGGAACTGAGAACACATTTAAGTAAGTTTGTCAGATTAATCTTAAGTATGTAAACTGCATTGTGTTATTTATGCCTAGTAATCATATTGAAGCTCTAACCATATTACATATTTAAATGTGGGCAAAATAATCTATTTTATAAAATTAATAAATTTTTACACTTTTGAAATGTAACAGTTTTATAATTTTTAGGCATATCCATGACAAAACATACCGAAAACGTGATATGAGAAAATGCTTCAATCAACGTGAGGTGACAAGACATCGAGATAGGGTCACGGGTGTTCATGACGTTGCTTATACTATTCACAGCACCCATAGTGTAGCAATAGATGACCTTCCTATTACTGTTGTTAATGTGGAGCTATTATGCAATAAGTCAGTTACACCATGGTGTAAATGCCCTGAACCAGCAAAGGTTAAGAATACTAAGCAAAAGTGATTTAAATAATGTACATTTAATCAAGTGCTCATATGGCTTAAGCAAACACATGATTAAATTTTTTTGAAATAGGACCAAATTTGGGTCATTGGGTTTTAAATGCCTGATCCTGGTTCGTGAAAATTAAATAACTTTTAAGGAATACAGACATTTAATATCTGTTTTGAGAATCTACACATGCATATTAAATGGATTTGGATAAAAACTATTAGAACTGCCCAAAGTATGTAATAGTAAAACTTTTACACACCAAAGACTAGCTAAATTTTTTAGAACATCTATGAAAAATGAATGAAACGGGCAAAAGACAATATTTTTCAAAATCTTAAGTATGAAATAATTTTTATTGATTTTAGTTGACCCATGACATTTTAAGATTGCATTTTTAATGTGTATTAAAACCAGTGTATTCTGTATTTGTATTTTCTAGTCTTATCTTTACTGTACTGATGAACAAAACAATATATATATCAGTCAAAACCGGTTATAACGACATTGAAGGGACCGTATAGTTGCCGACGTTATATCCGATAGTCGTTATAAGCAATGTCATGTACACAGTACATATGTATGTACATAGTTATCGATCTAGAATAGGTAGGTATGGGTTATAATATGGTATGTTAATATTATAATATGTAAACGAGTCAAAAAAGAAGCAAAAATATTTATTACGAAATAATTAGGTACAAAAGTAATCAGTCAGTCTGTTTTTTTCAGTCTCAAATATTTTTCATTTTACGTTTCATACTCCTCAGGTATGAGTATCACCATATCAAACTGTTCGTTAAAGGCAACAAATTTTTGCAAAATCGTTACAGCTTAAGAGCTCGGAAATGGTTGGCTGAAACTGTTCGTTGGGAGAAAGTGCGTAGGTAATAATATGCCTAAATATTCATTCAATGCTTATAAATAAAATTTAAAATCGTTTGTATTGTTTTGTTTTACTGAGACGAGCGGTGGTCGTTATATCCGATGAATATCATAAACTTTCGTCTAAGGTATGTCGCTTCCTTGTTATAAGCGGTTCTTTACTGAATAGTTTACTAGGGATTCGGACGGGACCATACAATCTGGTTGTAATAACCGACAGGTCGGAAACGATGTCGTTATAAAGGTTTTGACTGTATATATATATATATATATATATGTACTTTACAAAATTTTTGTGTTTTACTAAGGATACCAACAAAAATTAAATTAGATTTATAACCTTTATTTTTACGGCATAATTACAGGTAAAGATATCGTTTTACGCACAGACCATACCATAACCCGTAATAAAATTACTTCCTCCTTATTCATAAACGTCTTATAACCTAACTATTAATGGTTTACCCTTTACAACCTGTATCCACGTAGGTGACGTAACACTTTGTAAGAAAGGTACAAGATAGAAAACAAAAAACAAGTGACAAGACTGAAACGAAATATGTTATTATAACGGTTATGAATAAGGCCATTAATTAGATTTTTGTATGGTCAATACACAAATTAATATAATTAGTACATTTTATAATTATAGTAAAAATACATATCACATTTACTTGAAGCTGATTAAAAGGAACATTTTAAGTACACAACATGTTTACGTATAATACGTTTTTAAGGCTATCAAGGGACAATTAAAAAAAATATTGTAAAACGAAAATAAACAACCCGCGTTAAAGGAGACAAATTCGGCCTTATTATAATGGCGCTTCTAAACGGGCCATGTTTTGCTGCAATTGATGGCTGCACTGTTGGCAACTAATTGCCCGGCCATTACAAAAATATTTTAATGCAGCTGATGGCCAAACAATCTATGGCTGGGCAATGTGTTGCAATATGTCTGCAATAGTATGGCCCATGACGCAGACTCCTTAACGGGCTACACAAACCGGCAACAATGGCTGACGAAATCACACTTGTCGCAGCAGCTTATATTGTTTTAAAAAAGAAGAGATTGTGGATTAGACCTTACTTAAATAGGCGTGAAACTGTAGACAATTTGAGTCTAGAAATAAGCCTTGATAATAAATTATTCAAGAACTTTACTAGAATGTCAAAAGCAGTCATTTTTACGTAGTAACCTAACGTCAAAATGCAGCTGATCGCAAAACACAGAATATAGCAACAGGCACACTTCACTCAGAGCAAACTTCATGTCGCGTAGAAAAGGATACACTGTTCCATAACAAAGAGAGTGACTGAAACAACAATAGAACTGGCTGTGCAATATTGCAGTTGAATTCGATAGCCTAGCGATCGTCCGGCAACCCATCGGGGCACCATCGGCCATATGTGGCTATATAAAACATGTTTGGCTATATGGCCGGGACATTACTGCAATATTGCATATTGTGGCTGCTATTGTTTGCAATGTTGCCGGGCCAGTGTTGCAGCCATCAATTGCAGCAAAACATGGCCCGTTTAGAAGCGCAATTAAAGTGCCTCACTTTTAAAATATGGCCGAATTTATCCTGTTTTCTAAAGTCAGTTGTTACCATGGTTACAGCTTTTAAAATATGTAAATTGTTTTATAAAAAGGCCGAAAGTCACAAAATGCACTTATTCTTTTCATTTTTTAATTACAACATATTTTAAGTATCTTGGACACATTAAATAAAACCTAAAAACAAAATATTCCTATTTATAAAGTTTTAATCATCTATCTGAAATAACCACAATAAATAGTAATAGCTTTAAAATAAGTAAGCTAAAAAATTAACATGTAATAGTTAAATAGTCTAATGTTCGGATGTCACATTTCATATTAATAATGCCAAAAAATATTAACATTTAAATAAATTTTATTTTAAAACAAAACACTAATAGTATAGAAAAATATATACTCTATACACATAAAACTTTAAGTTATAATAAAAATCTTCTGAATGAATTACGTAACTAAACTACGTCTAAGTTCTAACAAACATTAGAATCATGTATTGAGATTTTAAAAGCAGTATTTATGGTAAAATTACACTAAAATATTGCTGATAATTTATCTAAAACCGGGGTAATCCCTTTCTAAACATACTAAAAGCCTTACATAGTTATTGAATGTTTAAGTGTATAACAAATATTTTAATTAAAACTTACAGACAGAGGGTGTTCCCACCTAAGGATGCCAATTTGCATATTTGATATTATATGCAGGACATACATTAATAGCCCTATACGCACATGCTAACAGGTGTTTACAAGCACCGTGACTATAAAGCAATGCAATAATCTCAATGTCGCAATTTACGCGACTCTATATAGGCGCGTAGGGCGACTTGTGGCCGCATGACGCGCAACATGTCAGCTACAAAGGGCAACCTCCTCCCTGAAAAAAACAATTGACAGTAGAAAAATCTAACATATACGAAAATAATAAGTTAAATATAGATTACGTGAAAATAAATTGAAATCTACAAAGCTAATTCAAAAACATCTATATCTATACACAGATGCTACAAGCAGTAAGCAAAACTCATTTTTACCTTACATCACTTTTACCCATAAACCTCTGAACAGATTTTGGTATAAATGTGTGTCCTCAGATAATCTCTGAAGAATGTATGAAATATCGCCTATTAACATTAATTAACTCTTCACCGAGATAGATCTAAGTAGTAAAATCTACTGATTCAATAATGAGAACGACACATGTTAAATATCTTCTACTATTTACGAATATTTTCCTGATTTAAAAAAATACAAACATTCTTTTAAAACATACGAAACTATGAAGCTAAAAAATAAACTACATGTTCATATATGTTAAAACATAAATATTAAACCGACACATCAAATGGATGTTAAGTTTTACAAGGTTTTCGTTATATTATAATTAGGTTACAAAATAACAAAAATACTACAACTACAGACGTATTTAAAAGGAGCTAGATTCAAAAGGGTAACAAATAGAAACTAAATACAGGCCGTATAGGGGAAACGTAAAGCCTCGATAGAAAACAAAAAATAGGGGAACTACAATAAAAGCTCAATGTCACAGTAAATATTTATTCAATAATTTTCGATAGAAGCTTTACTCATAAGACAACAAAACTTACTAAAATATATACATAGACACCGAAGTTATCATCAAAACTACGCTTAGACACGGGTGCGTGGGAATGAGTAGAATTATTAACAGAATCTCCAAACGAATCGCTATCGTTACGTTTTTCAATCTTACATTACATTTTCGACTTCGTTAAGTAAGACATTTAATCGAATAAATGTGTGCATAACAAAAATTACTTGTGCAATTCATAATTTTTTCAACGAATTCGAAAATTTAACTACGTCTGCGCTCAGATTTTGATAAAAAATGAACAATTTACCGAGCTGTGAAAAACATTTATGAAAAATCGTATTATGGTTACGATATATGGATACTTTTTATTTAAGGGATTGTCGGTATAAAATTATTTATTACAGGTCATATTTAAACAATACAAAAAAGGATACACAATATTTGGCACTACATTTACGACTATCACAGTATAATTTGACACAAATACAATATAAAGGGCCGAATTTGAATTTTTCTAAAATCATAAAATATTTCAACATCAATTAATTCAACCCTATTACATATAATAAACATTTAAAATGTAACAATTTAATCTAAATTTAAGAATTGTAATGTGTTACAAAACCCTTGCCAACAATTGACACACATTTTTGTGCAAATGGACAATTTATTTCAAATAATGAAACATATAATTTACATCATCTTCAACAATCAATAAATACCTAATACACAAATAAATAGGAGTCTTAGATTTGTAATATATTTTGGTTAGTTATTTTTAAATCCATCTTATCAAAGAAATAAAATAACTTATATACTATAAGTCGTAAAGGTTTTAATACATAGATAGAAAGACATTATATAATTCAATAAGTCTAAGTTATTAATTACTCTAAAGGAAGTATAAATTTGAGCATCTGTTTTTTATAATAAAATAATATGTGCGTAAACATTATAGGATATTCTAAATATCCTATAATGTTTATACAAAAGGTGCGGGCGTAAGATATTTATAAGTCTTTACACAAGACTTACAAAATATTATTTAATAAATTATTGACTTGTTTTGGGCTAAATTCTTTACAAATTCGTTAATAACTTTGTCCAACTGACTACACAAAACATCTATTTCATATAAGAAATAGGAAAAAGTTTAACAAAACAAAATTATTACATTAAACTTGAGAAATTCGAGATATCAGTTTAGTATTGTAAATAATTAAAAAACATTACACAATCGCTTCAGTATCGCTAATCACATGGATACCGTGTTTGGTCAGAATGAGTTTAACTATATCGTTACAACTACGGGTTTTATAATTTCTACCATCATCTTTAAGTTTAATACTTTTGACTTTATCACACAACTTACTCACTTCAGACTTACTTTTTTTCATCTCATCAGGTTTTAGTTTCCTTATAGTCGAAGAAGGACATCTCTTTTTGGGTATTTTCTTCTCAACATTTCCCTCGCTCAACCTACGCTTGCTCAAATCGTAGTTGTCCAAAAAACTGTCAAGCGAATGAGTTTCTACACCTACCTTGTCCATGGTATGTTGAGTGACGTCACTGACGATTTTGACAGCTTTCCCGGGTACGTAGGTTGGTGACACTTTGTCAATGTACGCCATCTTCGGTTTTAGGTTATTTATGGGTGTCACAGTGTCCGTGTGGGATAGAATAGACTTTTTGGACCGTTTGACAGTAATAGTTTCGTCAATTATTGAAGGCTTGTCTCTGATTGAGATGAGAATGTTTTTGAAGCTAGTCTCCTCTGGCGACGCCATAACGACATCTTGGGGCGACTTATCGTACATAATGTCTGTGTTATACTCACTAAATCCGAGCAGCATGAACAAACAAATTATTACTTTCTGTTGGAAAGAAACTTTTATTTTTGTCAAGTTCAGATTGACATTTCTACGTTTACACGTTTTATTTAATAATTTTAACGTTACGTTATATACCAATAGTTTTTGTTAAACTCCTTGTTTTTAATACCAAAACACACTTTGTTGTGTCTATTGCTTGTTAATATGTATTATATTAGCCTCCTACAAATCTATAATAATAAGTTCGAATACTCACGTGACATTGGCCTTACTCCCATAGAGTTGATTCTGTCGTACGTAAGAGATGACGTTGTCATCTGTCAAGTATTTAGCGCTTTCGTTCCTGCGCAAGAGCCGCCTGAGAACCGTCGAGCTTACTTCGTTCACAATATAATTTGTTACCAGTATTACGTTTTTCTGAAATAAATACGGACTTTGAGAAATTTACACGTTAAAGATGCACCAGATGCGAAAGATTTTTTTTGTTTTATAGAATTATTATTATTTCACTAGTGAACCAAATGAATTGAAAGTTGACATCATAATGAATTTCCCCAGAAGTTAAAATTAGTATTGGAGGAGCTCTGGTCCATTATTAACAGAGCTACAAAGAATTGATAGAGAAACCAAAAGTATATTATTAAAACTAAAAATTGCAAGTTTTGAAATTAAGTAACATTGTGTAAACTTACCCTATATTTATAAAGCATGTCTGACTCGTATATGAACCTGCCAGGGTCGCTGCCGGCCCGAGACACAACCACTATGCCATGACGACCCAAAATCGCCTCTAGCTGTAATTTTTATGCGAGATTACATAACCTTTATGAAACATTGGAGCAAAGCAAATTTAAAAAGTAATAATTTTTTGAAAAATTTGATCATATGCTTTTACACTTCACCAGGTAAACGTTTAAAAGCCTATAAAAAAGTAAAAAAAAAACGAAAACTAGTAATAATAAATAAGAGAAACAGAATAATAATGTGCTTACTATTCTGCTAATCTTTCTTGGCTAGCTTTATAATTTATAGCTTTAATTAATGGCTAACTTTTGTATTTTTTTAACACTTTGGTATAATAATATTTGATAATGCGCTATGTGTTTAAGATTTAATAGCAAATTATAACATGAACATACTTACGTCATCATCAGACCACAACCCCGGAGTGGCAAAGGACTCTAGAAGATCAGCGCCGCACAACAACTTAACTGTTACGTCTTCGCTGTTACCATTTATGCGATTCGAGTTTTGGTCTTCAATGTTAACGTTGAGGATATCGTCAGGTAACCATGACGGAGGATCCGTGTGATTTGCCGTATTTATTGTATTCTGGAACATATACCAGATCTATGGTGTCGGATGCGATTTGAATAAAGTATCTTCTCTCGTCTTAGTATATAAAATTCAATTTCACATTAAATTATTTTATTAAAAATTGTATAGATGTATAATTAAAGATTCTACCAATATCATACCATAATTGACTATACCATATCTCTACCAAAAACGACGACGTGTTTCAGGCGCAGAAGGCTAATCATCTAGATGCTGATTGATTTATGAAACACATTTTAAAAATAAGGTCAGGATCTAAAAACACTGGATTATTACAATTCAACTACATCGTCTACAACCAATTTTGGTATAATCTATATAAATAAAAATGAATCACAAAATGTATTAAGCTCAAAACTCAGAAGGCAGGACCAATTCGAGTATTTAAAAAAACGATTCCTTGAAAAACTCCCAAGAGGAAGGTTTTTATCGGAAGAATTAAAAAAAAAAAGTTTTATGTAGTACTTAGATTTTATTCCTGAAAATCGAACAGTCTCTTTGCGGTATCATAGCATAATTTTTAATATGATGGTATGTAGCTTATAAAAATATATTACGGCGAAACGAATTTCGCCGTTTTGTAATATTATACTAGCAGTTAGCCGCAAATGTATGGCGTTATATTTCCAAAAATATTATACAGTATAAGTCATAGCATATTGAAATACCTGCGATAAGCGGTGACCTTTTAACCTGAACAGAACCTTGTTGCTCAGTAACCTTGACTTACCTATCGATCTGGGTGATTCAAGTTTCAACGCTAATTCCAGACTTGGATACAGATTTATGCACCTTGCGGATTTACGGTTTAAGAATAACTTTATTTCTCATAAGAATTGAAAATTCACTTACTGAGAAACACATATTTAAAACTAAGATTAAAAATTAGAGCGCACAGATGTAGGTACATATATAAAATAAGAAAACAGAACAGCACCAAAAATGTGGGTAGACATAAAAAACTTGGTCAGTCAACCAAGCGAAACACGGATGTTAGAATTTAATTTTTTCTAGAATTTAATTTTTTTCTAGATGTGGCATTGATGGCATAGTCTGATATAACAAGTTTATATTGATTATTTTATTATTTTTCATAAGACTATTTTATTTTCAGTTTATTCCTATATTTATATATTTAGGGTATGTACAAGGTTTATAAAACATTTTTACAAATTAAAATCACCTATAGGCAGATTTTGGTCAATATCAAATACAATTCTTTAACACCGTGAGTGGTGTTAGTTTAAAGTTCTTAAACATTATACATTTCAAGTGTTATCGCATTCTTGTCGATGATATATATATATAATATGTATATTTATATATATATATGATGATAAGATGGATTTAAAAATAACTAACCAAAATATATTACAAATCTAAGACTCCTATTTATTTGTGTATTAGGTATTTATTGATTGTTGAAGATGATGTAAATTATATGTTTCATTATTTGAAATAAATTGTCCATTTGCACAAAAATGTGTGTCAATTGTTGGCAAGGGTTTTGTAACACATTACAATTCTTAAATTTAGATTAAATTGTTACATTTTAAATGTTTATTATATGTAATAGGGTTGAATTAATTGATGTTGAAATATTTTATGATTTTAGAAAAATTCAAATTCGGCCCTTTATATTGTATTTGTGTCAAATTATACTGTGATAGTCGTAAATGTAGTGCCAAATATTGTGTATCCTTTTTTGTATTGTTTAAATATGACCTGTAATAAATAATTTTATACCGACAATCCCTTAAATAAAAAGTATCCATATATCGTAACCATAATACGATTTTTCATAAATGTTTTTCACAGCTCGGTAAATATACATATTATATTTTGATCACTTATTTGTATGTAATTAATGTGTAAGTTTTTAGAAGCTTTTTAAATCGGGCATAATTTTGTTCTGCTTTTATAACTGATGGTAACTTATTATAAATTGTACCACCCTCATACTCCAAACTTCTTTTGCCATAGTTAGTTCTAGGAGGGCGGGTCACCAAGTAACTAGCACGTCTTAAGTTAGCATTTCGTGTTTGTTGTTTGGTTAAAAATTTTATATTAGAATTAATTTCCCTATTTAATATTTTGCGTACTAGAATACAAGTGTAGTATGTGTACGTTTGTTTAATATTCATTAATTTTGTTTCCTCGTATATCCTTTCCGTAGGCGTCCGAAGTTTATAGTTAAATAAGTTTTTAATCAATCTATTCAGAGTTCTCTGGATAGGATCCAAATTACTCTTTGCTGCAGTACCCCAGACCTCAATGAGGTAGTCGACATGAGGCTTAACCAGAGAATTATAGATCAGATACCGCACTTTTTGTGGGAGACAATTTGTTATGTTTCGCAGTGCCCCTGTGAGCGGAGTTAGTTTAAGTTTAATTTTTTCTAGATGTGGCTTCCAAGTTAGGTTACTATCCAAAATAAGTCCGAGATATTTTTCTTTATGTTTTCGTTCAAGTATTTTTCCGTCTATTTTAAGTTCGAAATTATTATTTATTTTTTTATTTTTTGCTGCAAAAATAACATAATTTGTTTTTGTAATATTAATAGTTAAAAGATTTGATTGAAACCACTCATTTAACAGATTAAGACCATTTTGAGCGTCAGCTATTAGAGCTTCGATCGAGTTTCCAAAGTAAAAGAGACTTGTGTCGTCTGCATAAAGGGAGATGTCACCTTTGAGACCCAAATCACTGATACTGTTAATATAAATGAGGAACATGAGGGGGCCTAATATTGATCCCTGGGGAACGCCAAAATTCAGGATACAGGAATTGCTTTCATATTCACCTATTTTTACTATTTGTTTTCGGTTCTCCATATATGATTTAAAAATTTCAAGTGCTTTGCCTGTAACACCGGTAAGTTTTAGTTTTTGTAATAATTTTTCATGACTAATGGTGTCAAAGGCTTTTTTCAGATCGATAAATATACCTAAGGCAACTTGTTTTTGATCAATTTTATTTTTAATTTTGGTTACGAGGTCAATTGTGGCAGCGAGAGTATTTGATTGAGCTCTAAAGCCATATTGTTTTCGGTAAAAGAAACCTTTTGAATTAAGGAATGACTCTAATTGGTTATAAAGAATCTTCTCAAAGACCTTAGAAAGCACTGGGAGAACTGATATAGGGCGATAATTGCACGGGTCAAGCTTACTTCCGGCTTTATGAATTGGTACAACTTTTGCAACCTTTAACTCGTTGGGAAAAATACCTCGTGCCAAATGATAGTTAATGCAAACTGTTAGTTCCGTGGCAATAATGTCTTTTACGCATTTAATTGATTTTGTACTAATACCATCAATGCCAGATGCAGTGTTACAGTCCAAATTTTTAATTATGGTAATAACTTCTTTCGTGGTTACTGGTTTCAGAAATCGCAATTCTGTTCTATCAGTTAGACTACACTCTTCTAAAATCTGAGGTACTTTTGATTTTTTAGAAATCATATTTGCTAGGGTTGAGCCAATAGTCGAAAAATATGAGTTAAAACTTTCACATATTTCTTTTTTGTCCGTAATAGTACCAGCTGCCGTTTCAAGTTTGTCTGGTCCAGGTCTGTCATGCACTTTGTTTTTAGCTAAGTCATTTATAAGTCTCCACATTTTTCGTGGTTTACTAGAATTTTCTTCAAACCTCTTCAGATAATATTCACTTTTCGCTTTTCTTATATTGTGTGATACTCTTGCTTTAATATGTTCGTACTCTGCTTTTAATTTCGTGTCCACCGCATTTGTTTTATATTTTTGCCATAATATGTTCTTGCTATTTATCTCTTCTAATAGTTCTTTTTTAATCCAGTCTTGCCGATTTAAAACTATTACATGAATTAGTAAGATTGTATCCAGTCTTATTATATGACTATATCAAGGTCGGTACGTATTGTAATGATAAGGCAAATTTACGTCATGACACCAATTATCCACAAACTAAAATTGCTATACCTAGTATATACTGTTAAACAAAAACGGTTTATTTTATGAACTCTTAAACAGGCACTATTATGCCGCGTCGTAGTCTTATACGCCCTATAGGATTAGCTTTCACCCACCTTAGTAGTTGGCCCGGCTTGTCTATAGTTTTTTGGTTAAATCTTGCAAACATATGTTTGCGCAAGATAAACATTTATTGAAACACAACATACCATAATGCTACATCCAATGCGGACATTTAAATGATAGTACCCGGAAATAATTAGTAAATTTGTCCTTACTTGATGGTATTGCATAGATGCTCTTGTTCTTGTCCAGCCAGTCTGCTGTGTCTCCCACTCTGACACTTTGATCCAGCCAGACGACCTTAATGCTAACTTGAGCATTGCTATCCTGGTAAATAAATGTGTCATTAAAGCAAGGTGGTCTATTACTATTACTATACTTATTGGTTCAGTTTATATTATTGAAAATTGATTAAAATGTACAGTACTAGCTGGCCTCTCATTACAATGTTATGTGATATGGAACACACTCTTTCATTCCACTCTCTAATATATTTTTATTAACCAGGCACTAACGTTCAGACACCATTATGTTTTTTAAGTGTGTGTAATGTAATTTTTATATGAACATAATAATTCATATACATAAATGAATTCAAATAAAAATAAAATATAACATAAGCTTAGTTATAGTATTTAATAATGTGTTAAGTTTAACAACAGAGGTATCAAGATTTTAAGTACCTGTAGAAAAAGAAAGTGTATCTGATAAAAATAAACAAGATAATATATACTTATATGAAATGCGTTAGATGAATTTTTACCTATGATTTGCAGCAACCAAATCTTTTTTTCCATATGCATCATGTACTGGTGATACTATACCTCCAACTATTACACCAAGACCGAGGGAATGTATATAGTCTTTTGCTATTTCTGGAATCATTCAAATTGCCGTAATGTAGAGAGAAGACAACATTATTGACCTCACTACATACTATGTCCGTAATAATTGTATGGGCTATCACGAGATGAAATAACGTTTATTTTTTTCTTTACCTATTATATTTTAAATCTTTATCGAGTAGAGGATTTCAGAAAACAACAACACAAGAACAATAAGGAAAGACCAAAAGAAAATAGAATCAGGAAAAATATACATACCAAACATTCGTAAATGCATGTACGTCGGCGGACTAAAGCTTCCACAAGCCATCAAAACAATTTTACCTTGAGACATTTTAACTTTAAATTTATATAATAGCTTTGGTTTTAAATAAATAATAATTTGCTAAAAAGGTCAAAAGTTCAAATTCAAAACACAACACCATTCAAATTATACCACAGATTTTAAGGATTTTGTGATACGATAGTTGTCATTTGTCAGTTATTACGACAGATCTGAAGAAATGTTACCACAGATTCAAATACTATTCGAGACACCTAAAAAATTCTGCAATGAGAAATTAAGATCTTTTACGCATTAAAATGGTGAAATCATAATAGACCAACTATCCTCCACAGCTATTTTTGCGCGATTTTTTTCTTAATATACTACTGTTGTTTTTTTTTTTTTAATGTTATGGCAATAGTTTTGACTTTATGCCAGTTTCAAGTAAAAGTTTTGTTTTAAAACATAAATTGTAAACATATTACAAACACATCTGTCTTGAAACCAAAGAGTACTCAAAACTGTCGATTCACAAAATTCGCTCAAAAGTCAGTTTAATAATATGCAACTGCCCTAGCCCCTATGTCCTACATAGCGTCCACGGTCCAGTGTTGCCAACTTGGGGGTTTTCACCCCAAATTTAGGGGTAATCAAGATGTCCAGGGAGTTTTTAGGCGGTACATTTATTTAGGGGGTACTTTCTTCAAGAATTTTTTTCTCTACAAACACACGACTCTATAAAATTTATATTAAGCTTCGAACGCAATGAACAAACTAAACCAAATATAAACTCCAAGCCTGGCTACAGCTTAAATATCGAAAAACAATAATTTCATGTGTCAAATTTGTTCCTTCTGACCGTATGATCAAATCATTTAATGTCAATATGTACGATTTCAAAAATATCAGCAACAGCAAAACGCAGGGTGATATCCAGGCCGATGCCTTCGACGAAATATTAGAAGCTTATCCCAATGACATTTAATAATATTGTATTAGAAGGAAAAAAAGCATTTGTTTTTTTATTTTAATTCTCTCTTGTTTAACTGTAACAGAACATATAAAAAAAGAAAAAGTACAAAAAGCTTTAAAAATAATGTATGAAAAG
Source organism: Pieris macdunnoughi (assembly GCA_905332375.1). Classification (NCBI taxonomy): domain Eukaryota; kingdom Metazoa; phylum Arthropoda; class Insecta; order Lepidoptera; family Pieridae; genus Pieris; species Pieris macdunnoughi. The sequence continues at coordinate 4,710,739 of CAJOBZ010000012.1, read as the reverse complement.
AAATTGACGAAAACGCAAAAAAATTTCTGCCAAGAAACGTTAAGAAAAGCTGAATTCGAGGAAAGAAAAGTTAAGAAATAAGAAATAAGAATCGTTTCATCTCATTGTTATTATTATTCGGTCATTGATTAACATATATAGATAAATATGTAAAATGTACTCACATAAATACAACAGCTATTTTTTACTACTTCATTGTATTTTTAATTCATATTTGAAATTACCTCTCAAACCAAGTGTACAACAAAAACTTTAAGGGTTTTTGATCGGCATATTTTAGGGGTATTTGAAGTTGGTCCTAGGGGAACATTTGGTACAAGTTGGCAACCCACGGATCATAATCCATGACGGATGACCATTAGTCCATTACATTTTGGCCTAAAGGTCTAGATATCAGGCCATAAACTCCAAAAAAAATAAAAATAGTCCATTACTGATTACATTGGATTGCAATTGCATAATGCATAATATGTATTATACTGCCATGCATTAGGTTAAAGTGTCAGTGATTTTATTTTGTAAAGTTAAAGCGATATAGTGGTGTACTTTTGCTATCTTTATGATTTTATTGTGCAACTTGAACGAGTTGCAACTCAAATAAAACAAAAGAGACGAGAAGTAACTAGATACAGCTTCTTCTTGTGAAATAACTAGCAATCTTTTGCTTTCAATTCCATTAAAAACTGCTATCTCAACTACCTTCAAAAATCATGAAATTTACCAAAAACAAAGTGAAGCTCTTAAGTAAGTTGGATAGACGGCAAAATGCTCTCTCTAGTTCTGGTAATACAAACAGAATTCTAAAGAAAAAAATCAATGCAAAGAAAAAAGTTTCTTTTCAAAGTGATGTTTTGATAAAAGAAATAATTCACAACGATAAGCTTGTTACTCCAGTGTCAAAAGAAAAAATTGTTAAATCTATACAGAACAAGGCCTCAATTACAGATATAAAAAGCCCTGTAATAAAATTGAAATCAGTAGAAAAACAGAAAAAGCGCCAGAAAATGCAGATAAATGACACAAAGTTACTATTGAGTCTCATAAAAAAGAAAAATTAATGTTTACCCTCAAATGCAATTGTGTTAAGTGAAAATTATTTAAGGTCTAAAAAAATGTTGAACATTGAAATTAAAGAGAATTCCTATAAATTACTTATTTCTGCTAGTGTATATATTACCCTTCCAGTGTTTTTTAATTATTTATATTAACTAGATATTTTTTTTGTATAATTATGTTATACTTAGTACTGAGAAAAATCCCAGGATATTGAACTAAAGCCAAGATTAATATTTGATAACTGTAATAAATAAAAATTTAAAACATCAACATTTTCAATTATTTTACTTGATTTATGTCATGGACACAATAAGATATTAGCTATAATGTAATGAAAATGTTTCAGTATAAAATGGCATTTTAGAAAAAAATATAGACATTTTCAATGCTAATGGTTTATTTTATTACAACTTTCACTAATTAAAGACGTAATAAGTAAAAAAAAAGAAAATCAATCTACATTTTATCTTTTATTAAATATGAATAATATTCTAAATAATTTATGAAACATATTCTTTTGCTACAAGTGCGCATGTGCAATAATTACTCATTGCCTCGTTCGGTTATTCACGAAATGTTACGAATTGACTCGAATAACTGCCCGAAGTGGGAAGGTCGAGTCAGAGTGGGGACGAGAGCATAAAACATCTGGTAACACATCGCACAGGCCATTCCTTTGTTCAAGTTGGTGTTTGTACATTTTACGTAGGGTCAGTGTGTGAAATATAGTAAATCAAGTCTCTTGGAGTGTTTAATTTCCTACCCTAAGAACCAGATCAACTAGCCCCTAACAAATCAGAAGAGCGGGATGCCATCGAGGTAAACTGATATGGTATATCATATCCTTGGTGTAAAGGATTAACGCCCACGAGGTATGCGATTTTTTTTTCCTTTCTTCATTTTGTAACCTAAAGATGTAGGTACTCTTTTTTATTATTTTTTATTTTTTTATTACACCTTTGAAGGTAAATTAGTTACATTTGTTATGAAACCTAGCTTACGATTATGAAGTTTTGTATTTTTACTAACGGAAGACTGTGCTATTGCGTAGGAAGTGTGGGACTTGCTGTTTTAGGTTATCTAAATTTTTTACCAACTATAACCCGTCGGCCCTGTCTTGTCGTCTTATATCGATGAAAATCAAAACTTCCCAGCTGAAGTCCTTCATACCTACCTAACATAAATGGAAGAAAATGAATCCTATACTAGTGTTCGAAATTCATAATTTTATAATATTTGATGAGGGTGATCCCAAATATTTTTACTCGGCCGATTCTCATATGTTTTTATTAGTCTTTGTTGAGATTTACTCGAGTTACGTTAGATGTACTTTTATATATAGTTTTTGATAATTATAATTGATAATATGTAGTTACGTCCACTAATTAGAATTTTATAGTGAGTGTTTAGTGCGTGTTTAAGAAACGCTCTGTTAGGGAGACATTATGGCGAGGTATGTACTCGGGATTTTGCTATGAGTTATGCATCGACGGCCACCGAACCTGTCCTGTAAAACATATAACGTTATTTATTTTAAAGCTGTTACATTACATATTTTTATAATACTTACCGTCGGTTGAGTTGAAATAAATTGAATCATTATTATAAGATACTGGCAGACCGGCCAAGCGCGTTGCTGTGGCTAAGGTTTTTCTTATATTACATAGTAGTAAACTATTCAAGGGAAACGGTAGGAGAACACTAGTCATGGGGACCACCATGCTTTATTGGTTGTTATGCCGTTGAATTGTAGCTTATGTGAAACGTTGGTACTTTCAACACAGCGCCATCTGTTAGAATTGTGACTGTTAAATAATAAACAAATATTTTGCAATAAAATAATATAAATTGAAATGTAAGCTATCCTATCTTTTAAGTTAGATCAAACTGCACACGGTGTGGAAAATATTTGATATCGGTTCGGTAGTTAGGAGTCGATAGTGGACAAACAACGTGACACGTAATTTATATATTAAGATTTACGACAGATTACACAAGTAATTAGTTTAATTTTGTCTCATATTTTAACAATTTTTTTTAGAGGTTATTTGGTGAGTTGAATATTTTAATAAAGTTTTATTTTTACAGACTACTTTATTATAAATGTTTTACCATTTTTGAAATTTGGCAAGTTGAATATTATAATAAGTTACATTTAATTAGAAGTTTCAAGTCGGTTTAATATTATAATATTTTTACAGAACTAATTTATTTCAATTTTTTATATATATTTTATACCATTTTTAGAAATTATTTAGTGACTGTTATTATAATAAGGTTTTTACATATATAATTTACTTTAAAATAATTATTCATTTTTAGAAGTTCAGTTAGTTTAATATTAAGGTATTTACAAAAGTAATAAATTTTACAATAATTTTCGCCATTTATCGTAGAAGGTCAGTTTAATATTATATTATGACTTTGTTATACGAAATTCAATTGAAACGTATTGTTTGAAGTATATTTTATTGGTAATTAAAGCTTAAATGTTTTATATATATAATCAATACAAACAATTTTTTTTTTTATTACTACGTTGAATAATATTCTAAACTATCTTAAATATATGTATTAATAAAAAATTTATTTGATTTTATAGTGTGTTTGTTACTTAGAAACGACGCCAATCCTTATAGATTAAGATGGCTGGAGTAATAATGTACAATGTTTTTCTTTTGTGTAACGATTGTTTCCAGTATGACTAGACCCAATAAGAATCCGGGGTTTTAGTCCTGAGTTACGAAGTCGTTTTAGGGACGAGGCATATAGAATTCGAACTTTATGGTTATTTCATTGGTGAGACAAAGCAGCTTGCTTTCCAATGCGTAGGTGCACTTAGGGCAGTCGTAAGTTAAACTTACCACGAAGCTGCAGCAGATCGAGTGGCTACAAATTTAAGTCCGTGGCGAGACAATTAGTAGATCGTTAGTCCAAACATAGAAGATATTTCTTAAAATCGATTGGACAAATGTAGCGTTACTTCAAAGAAAGATTCAGAACAAATTTGATGTCTAGAATCTCAAGAGGAAAACGAAAATGTTTTGAGTGTCAAATGATGAGTTTAACATTGATTGTTTTTCAGTTTCATAGGTATTGAAGTAGTAATAAAATGCTTCGGTCTATTTTTTCTTACCTCTACCTTTTTGTTTATACCGCAAGTATTAATAGTTATGAATTTGATGTTGATTGCTTAATGCGATATTGTGATAATGGCAGCCGACATTGGCGCCATTTGGCGCTTTGACATGGTGAAAATGAATTTAATAAGAATGATAACAGTAAAAGCGCTATTACTGTTGAATAGTCGTTAATTTGTTAATATATTAATGATTAACGTTAATAAGGAAATGTAATGAAAATATAGATACTTATTTGTTGAGGGATTCTTCAAATAATTTTTAGGGATTGGTTTCAAAACTTGTACAGAAATTAAGATAAAGCTAAGCGACAATTTATTACCCGTAATACGGCCTTACAGAGTATCAAACTGGGAACGGAAAAATAAAAACCAGAACTGAAGGACTGACCTAACAGAGAACAACAAACGAGCCCTCTACCGCGAATCGATAATAATCAATTGGATAATATTTCAGTCTGGGTATTGTATTACACAGGGCCTCGCATCAGGGTACTATTAGAAAGCTGATGGTATTTCTGGTCTTAAGTGAGAGCAAGGGTAGCAAAGATGAAAAAGATGACCTGGTAAGATAACTCGATAGGACAACGACACAGTAAGACTGTATATTAAGAGGTATTAATATTATTATATTTTTTTTTTGCTGCTTAGAGATTTAAAAAATATATAAGAACCAAGCATTCGCAAGTTTAGGTTTTTAAGGAGGAATTAGTAATCCACCCGTAGTCAATTTTACATGCACCATGTTAAATGGGAGCATTCAAAGTTGGCATTGCTGATAAAGAAGTTTGATTTACTTCAAATGAGTAAGACTCTGCTGAATGTTAACATACTGCAGAGCCTAGTCTTTCATGACATTTCTTTTGCGGTAATTCACTTTGGGTATATTACAAAGGGTTGCTTTTTTGATACAGACTCAAACAGACATAAGTCTCAATTTCATTAACAAATCTGAAACTTCGATGTCACGTCATGTCGACAATTTAACTTGCTTATTAAGGCTGTTGTTCTTTTTATGTACTGTGGCTATGTGCTTAGAAATTCAAAATTACATATGACCTTTTAACATATTATGTATTCCCTACAAACCAATCAATACTTGGTTAGTTTAAATTTTTTTTTATTTTTATTTTTATTATTGGTCTTAATAATGGATATGAAATACTTTCATTATGTCTGATGATAGAAATATCTTAAAACAGAATTGATTAAATGTTGTAATGAAGTTTAATAATGTAAGAAAATTATTGTATGATCTTGATCGGTTACCAATGAGGTTATATTTGACAAAGTAATGTCAAATTATTTGATAAAGTAATTTCACATTTAATTCATCTCCAGAAGTGATAGTATCCTAATAAAAGTGATGGCTTAATATAATAAGTAAGTTTTGAGTGCGTTGAAATATGTTGATGAAAAATAATACTCTAAAGAAGTAGGGTTGTAGTAGTAATAGTTCAAGTATTTGTTGTGCTTTCGATAAGTATTTTTTCTGATGTGAAGCGCATGAGGGTAAAATTTTTACGAAACGGCACGAAAATGTGCAGCGTTTTTGTCAAAGAAAAGAGGGAGAGAGCGATTGAGACTTGAACACCGATGGTGTTTTTAATACATATCAATATCATTATTATTTTATTATGGGAAAAAAATTACCATTTTTTTTTTTTGTTGGTTTTGGACCTTTTGCTAAGACCCAGTTGGCTATTTTACAAAATGTGGACATTAGTAAGCAATTATGATAGTTATTTCTTATATTATTGAACTAATTTTAGCTCTGGTTTTTAATTAGCCTTGGTATCATTTAATAATATAGAAAGACTGGGAAAATTAAATTATGGGATTTGCACAGCTTAATTACTCAATAATTAATCTACAAAGAAGTTTCACTTTTGACATGTGTACTTTGTACTCACGCACTATTTATTCGTATAATTGACACAGACTAGAATATTTATTTATTTATTTAGTTAATAAGCTTGCGACATCACGCACAGTACTGGATCTGCTAATTGTTTTACAAAGTCTTACATCTTAAGTGTGTGACAGTTGATGTAAACATTAGTTTTACAAAAAAATATATAAATTATAAAAGTACAATTAAAACATATACGAATATCAATTTCACATGATAAATTCACTATTGTGAATATAAAGAGATCATAATGGACTTAGTTTGGTAAAATCTTTTATTGTGATCTTAAAAAAGATCACAGTAGTTTCAATTATGTAGGACTTTATTGTGAATATAAAGATATCTCAAAGGATTTAGTTATGTAAACTATATTGTGAATATGGGTAGTTTACATAACTAAATCTAATATCACAATGCATTTAGTTATATAAACTTTATTTTGAAAATAAAAATATCACAATAGATATAGTTGTATAAACTTTATTGTGAATATTAAGAGATCACAATAGATATAGTTATATAAACTTTATTGTGAATATTAAGAGATCACAATAGATATAGTTATATAAACTTTATTGTAAATATTAAGAGATCACAATAGATATAGTAATGTAAACTTTATTGTAAATATAAAGAGATCACAATAGATATAGTAATGTAAACTTTATTGTAAATATAAAGATATCACAATAGATTTAGTCATATAAACTTTATTGTGAATATTAAAGAGATCACAATGCATTTAGTTATGTTAACTTTATTTTAAATATAAAGATATAAAACAGATTTAGTTATGTTAACATTATTGTGAATTTTAAAGATCACAATGCATAAAAAGATCACAATACATTTAGTTACGTAAACTTTATTTTAAATGTAAAGAGATAAAACAGATTTACTTATGTAAACTTTTATTGTGAATTTAATGAGATCACAATGCATTTAGTTATGTAAACTTTATTGTGAATATAAAGAGATCACAATACATTTAGTAATGTAAACTTTTATTTTAAATGTAAAAGAGATAAAACAGATTTACTTATGTAAACTTTATTGTGAATTTTAAAAGATCACAATGCATTTAGTTATGTTAACTTTATTTTAAATGTAAAGAGATAAAACAGATTTACTTATGTAAACTTTATTGTGAATTTAATGAGATCACAATGCATTTAGTTATGTAAACTTTATTGTGAATATAAAGAGATCACAATACATTTAGTAATGTAAACTTTATTTTTAAATGTAAAGAGATAAAACAGATTTACTTATGTAAACTTTATTGTGAATTTAAAAAGATCACAATGCATTTAGTTATGTTAACTTTATTTTAAATGTAAAGAGATAAAACAGATTTATTTATGTAAACTTTATTGTGAATAAAAAGAGATCACAAAACAGATTCAGTTATGTAAACTTTATGGTGAATTTAAAGAGACCACAATGCATTTAGTGATTGAACTTTTATTTTATAAAGAGATCAAAAGATTTAGTCATGTAAACTATATTGTGAACATAAAAAGATCTCAAAAGATTTAGTCATGTAAACTATATTGTGAACATAAAAAGATCTCAAAAGATTTAGTTATGTATGTATGTAAGACTATTGTGAATGTAAAGAGGTCACAGTAGATTTGGATGTGTCCGACTATTGTGAATGTAAAGAGGTCACAGTAGATTTGGATGTGTCCGACTATTGTGAATGTAAAGAGGTCACAGTAGATTTGGATATGTAAGACTATTGTGAATGTAAAGAGGTCACAGTAGATTTTGATATGTAAGACTATTGTGAATATGAAGAGGTCACAGTAGACTTGGATATGTAAGACTATTGTTAATTATTGATGACTTGATATTTTAAAAGAGTACCGAGAGTTTTTTACGCCGGCTTTTTCTCTCGGCCTACACCCCATGTCTTCTTTGCCGATGAATAGGGATTTCTACCGATACATATTTAATGACGTGAAATAGGTGATACCTGTATCTTTTATTCCATTATAAATAAACATAAATTAAATTTAGGTTCAATTTAACTAAAGAGATGTAATTCAAGAATGAAAGTTAAAAGATACATAGAATTAATTTTTGTTTCTGTTTTGAGTTGTAATTTACAAAGCATTGTTTTTGTTTTCTCTTTTTTGCGAGACGCAAACATTGTCAGGAAAGGCCGACTGTTAGCTTTTATTATTTATTTAATAATATTCTAAATAATTTATGAAACATATTCTTTTGCTACAAGTGCGCATGTGCAATAATTACTCATTGCCTCGTTCGGTTATTCACGAAATGTTACGAATTGACTCGAATAACTGCCCGAAGTGGGAAGGTCGAGTCAGAGTGGGGACGAGAGCATAAAACATCTGGTAACACATCGCACAGGCCATTCCTTTGTTCAAGTTGGTGTTTTGTACATTTTACGTAGGGTCAGTGTGTGAAATATAGTAAATCAAGTCATCATTGGAGTGTTTAATTTCCTACCCTAAGAACCAGATCAACTAGCCCTAACAATTTTATCTTTTATTAAATATGAATAACTTATTTTGTCTGCATAAATCAGAGCTTTATTATTTTTATATAAAAAGTAAAACTACATATAAGATTACTAAAGTCGACGCATTTTAATGTTGGGCAATGTCACCGACAGTAGGAATGTCCAATGCAACCCGTTATCAATTCCTGCGCACGCACTCCTTATTGGTCGTTACTTGTAAGGGTTGTTTTTCTACAAACATAAAAAATTTTGTTATGACTATTACCCTCATTACATTACTTAAGGTGCGCTTACACGAGGGCAATAATTGCTCGGCGACACGAATGGACCGATCTGGAGCAATTTCAATAAATTATTTCGGCGATATTGCTTCTAATTGCTCCAGATATTTCATATAGCTCAATGTCGCAGATATGAATATCCAATGGACTTGGAAATTCCTAGCAATTTTTGTATATGTCTCATTCGCACTTGTTTGTTTTGCGGCTTGCCGTCTTGCTTCCGCGGGGAGAGCGAGAGGTCTAAATAATAATAATTTCTAATTACATTATTCAAAAGTAATTCAGTCTGTTCGTGACATTCTAGTAAATGTTTTGAATAATATATCATCTTTACATAATAAAAATTTTGTCCTCTTTGCTAAAAACGATCGCACCCAGATACGCCTATTCCTTTTCTTTCTTTTTTGTTTTTGATTAATGATAAAAAAAGCGCTACAAACCGCCGCAGCAAGAACAATGTCGTCCATAGCAAGCGAAAACTGAAATGCTCGTGTATGACAGTATTGCCTAGTTGATGAAGTTGCGCCATATCGCTCAATATTGTATTGCGCAGTATTGATGCTTGTTGCCGTTGCCGTAAATTGCTTGATGTAGTCGTGACGTCATAATTGACGAGTATTGACTGGAATTGAGCAATTTTAGTTGCCCGTGTAAGCGCACCTTTATGCTTCGTTAAGCGATACGCACAATGGATAATGAAATTTATTTTCTAACGTGGTTTTGAAGAAATTAAATGCTGGCATTTATCTTTTATTTTCAGATAGAGAAAAATTATTCCTATTACTACTTAACATAATAATATAAATCGTATCGTACCTATCCCGTTATCCATATGCACATCTCCACAAGACCTGAAGATGTGCATATGGATAATGGGAGTGCGAGTGAGACAGACAGATAAATATGATTTATGACCCGAAGCCTCAGTGCATAATGCGTCGACTACCTACAGCTATGTTAAAGATGATCATCAGATATAAATTCAACCTAAATACGTCATCTAAGGTGCTCTTACTTCTTTATTTTTTACATTTGTACAGAAAATTCCAGAAAGTTGCTTGGTATCAGACTTGTTATTAACTGTTACACTTTTATGAGAGAATTTTTTAAAGGATTTATTTCATTTATAATATTATGTAAATTATAGTATATTAGTGTTATAATCTAAAAACTATTTTAGTCTATAAAAAATAAGTTTGCATATAAGAGATGCTTGTTTCGACAAAGCCACACATAAAACTAGCATTTACAAGTTTTTAAGATATCTCGTATGACCAATATAGACCAAGAACATTTATCAGCTACTTCTTTTTATTTTGGTTGAAGTCCATTAACTACATTCTTAACATAACTCTATGCAATAAAAAAAAGTTCGAGGCTACATTCAATTAATTTTTTAATAACATAAGAGAGATAGGTACTTATTAAAAGTACTAATTTGAATGAAAAAATTACAATGTAATTAGGAGACTGAAACCAAATACATTTAATTTCACATGAATTATATAATAATAAAAAAATATAGCCAAAAAATGTTGCTATTGCAGTAACCATTTTATAAGTTGTCTCTTGATAGCTTAATAATAATTATTACAACTTCTATAGCCAACTAGATCTGCAAATGACTATATTATTCTTAGTATTATTAATTCCTGCGTCGTCCACGTCCACGCCCTCTAGTGATACGCTTTGATGGAGAATTTTCGTCTTCTGACATTACTTCGCTTTTTATTTCGATTTGTCCATCTGTTATTGTATTTTCTTCAACTTTTATTTTAGATTCTGGCTGTTCATCAGCATCTTCCTTTTCTACGTCCTTTTCGTTTATCTCGGCTGAGGAATCTTTATCTAGAAGCAAAATAATAAATTAATAGGAGTATTAATAATTTGTTCAACATAATAAATCTTAACGAATAAATACTATATGTATCAAGTTTTTATGCGTTATGCAAAATATAAGCTAATATAGGATACTAGACAAAAAATAAAACCAAAATAGAAAAACACAAATTTTCAGCCACAGAATTAAGCCAAATACGCAAAAATATAATGCGGCAGTTTGTAGTATATTACAATAGCTATTATAATATAATAAGATTTTGTTTTTGATAATTCGGATTAATTCTTTTTGATAATTCGGGTTCAAACTATACTAATTATTTAAAACTTGTTTTTGTCAGTGTCAGTCATAGTGCGAAAATAAAATATTCTCACCATCGCCGACTTCCTGAAGTAGCTCGTCAACACTCTGGACCCAGTCTTCGAGATCGTCGGCTTTTGGTGATTCCGACTCGCCAATAGCCTCTCCCTCCATGTCGACGTCATCAGCTTTCTCCTCTATAAAAAAGATTTGGGTACTAAATAAATGTTATAATTATAAAAGTTAGCTTCAACGGACTTGTATTGGTTTAAGGCAAAACGCGATGTCCTTTAGTATAGGAATATTTATTTCCAATGTTCTTATATGTTAAAAATCTCTTTATTTCTCAATTTAATGACATACACTTAGCCAGAAATTTTAATTCTTACTTAAATTATCAAATTGTAAGGAATTACAGAAATGTCATATGTCAAGTTTATTTCTATTTATGTCATTTTACGTATAGTCTTACCTTTGACACTAGCAGCGTTATGACCATTCTCAGCTGCTTCTTCGGAATCGTTTGGCTCTGGAGAGGTCTTACGACGCTTCCAGTTGCCGGATTCCTCTATGTTGTGAGGACGCTTAAATGGCTCGCGGGTTTCTATAGTCTGCTGAAAAAGTAAATTTTTAGTGTTTTATTTACATTAGTATAAAATATATACATTATACAACACTATTTTTCTGCAAAAATTGTGAAATACATAAACACTTGACATCTGAATTGAATTACATTTTCTTATATTCCGTACCTTGTTTGTTTAACTACTATAACTACTATCTTATGGGTGATTGTAGAGTAACAATCACCCAAAACATTCTCAACTATATTGCTAATGGTGTAAACATTCAAACTGAAATACTCTTATTACAGTTTTAAAATACATATTTTTTTAAAATGTATAAAATATTACACAAGTAGAAGAGGCAAAAGAAAGATAAGTTATGATTAAACTATGTTGCAGTATGAAGAATTGGGAATCAATACTATATTTTACTCACCTCTTTACCACTCTTCTCATTTAGTAACCTCACAAAAAGCTGGTGGTGCCTCCAAGTACGAAGATGTACTTCAGCTGTTTCCTCTGAGTCAAGGAGCTTCTTGCAGAGTTGGCATTGGAAGCATTTGAATTCAGAAAGGAATGAACGTCCCACGCCGCGTTCAGTGCTGGAATTCGAAATAATACATAATGATTTGTTATTAAGCCTGCCTATTGGTTGCATCCAAGAAGCTAATACTCAGTTTTTCCAGGCTTGTAGTTGGGTGATCTTTTGAGTTATTCAAACTGACACATTATTAGCATTTTCTTAAGAGTAAAAAAGAACCGAAGTTGGTTGGTTGTATGTTTGTGTTTAGCTACCCAACTTATTTTACTATGGTTTCCTGAGGAATCAAACAGCTCTCTGACGAAGAAAGAAAGACAAAAATAATAACGCATTGGCGAGATCCATAAAGCTATGGAGACAATTGTATATATTTTGCCGTGGCACTTACCTATAAACAGGGTATTTGTCATCAGTTATGTTAGTAAGATCTTCACCCTCTGTGTAGTCTAGAATTGTGCCCTCCTTATCAATGCTTTCTTTCACTTTGACTTCTTCATCTGCCTTTTCTTCGTCACCATCTACCTTTTCTTCATCACCATCTACCTTTTCTTTTTCCTGTTAAGTTTATGTTACATGAAAACTTAAAAAACAAGGTTTGAACCATTGAGTTAATTAAGTATTTATCAGCTTAACAAACAGATTTTTTACCGATTAACTAGATAATTTGTGGCAATTTGGACATTATTTTTAGTAATTGTTGTAAATGTACCTGTCCTTCTTCTACTTCTTTTTCTGCCTTATTTTTTCCCTTGTCCCCCATATGCTTCCGATTGCGCTGGCGATCTCTATCGTCACGGAGGTATTGTTGCTCTGCTTGCAGGTTCGAAATCATCATTACTGAAATATATTTTTTTTAAAAGAATAGCTATATTAAATGTGTAAATGATTAAGGGTCATAATTTAGCTGTATATGTAGCAATGTAACCTAGGACAAAAAAAAACTGTATTCCATTCAACCCATTACATGATCGTCCTTGCATCTAGTGGTCTCATTGTCAGCTTTCACTGCAATAACGGCTTCTTTCGGTTCTTGAATATCCCATGATCCAACCAATGCCACTCCAAAGAAAAATCTATGTTTAGACGCATCATTCTAGTAACTTTATTTCTATACTCTCCTGTTGCACCTTCAGCATTGTAGTATTTGAATTTTAGGTTTTGACTTTATAATTATGTATCTCATTAATGAAAATAAGAGATTGTTAGCGTTCATTCTGTCTTTCTTTTTTTATTGCACTTTCACTTGTCTCACTCATCGCAAGAATTCATATATGACTATCCTGTACGATGCTGCTAGATAGATACGATACGATGAATAGTTCAGTAGATCTTTTAATGCCGAGCCGGCGTCGGCATTGGAAACATGAATCGCAGCGTCATGCCGTTGCAGCCCGCTACAAGAGATGTTTAACCGTCGGAAAAGGTTCACGATATATCTTTGACTATAAATTAATTCCTCGTACTATAAAAATCTATTTTCCCTAGTTACTTTATCCTAATCAGCCTGGCACTCATCTTATTTACTCAAAACTTTTCCTAAACTTGAAGTTTTTGTCGGAATGTTATAATTAGCATAAAAGCAACATTACGTTTTTTTAAGTATACTGTTTTGAAGGACATTATCGGTAATAATATCAATGTTCTCAAAGAGTGTAAATAAAATACGTCACACATGTACAGACGTCCGCATCTTTTTGAAAACTTCGCAAACACCATAATATGAGGTTTTCTGTTCTCTTCTATTAGTAATTGTTTAGTTGTAACAATTCACAATTTCTAAGAAATTATTTTTTTCTAATTGTCTATTATAAATAGTACTGGCCAGTTTTCAGGTCACTTAGTCTTGACAATTGTTTTACTTGGCCATCAGTGCTAATAAAGCCTTACCTGAATCGCCAGCCTCAAAGCGGCGTTGTGCGTCTCTACATAGAATATTGCATCGATTGCGAATCTGTCTGTATTCTTCCCCAAGCACTTCAGATTTGTTTGCCTGGTAATTGGCTTTTAAAATCTTTTTCTTCTCTAATAATAACTTAATATCGTCCGTAAGCCATGGAGCTGGATGGATTTTCTTTTTGTTACCTGTCAAAAAGATACCCTCCAGCTTGCTTTTAAAATATTATTCCAAAATAATTTCGTTCAAGTTTGAACACGCAAATTAGGGCGATTCAAATAGGTTACTAGCAGAATAAATATAGGTATAAAAAGATATGTTTTAATTCCGACAGAAAATAAAAGCACAAAATAAATTATTGCACATTAAATAAATGGCAAAAAATGTAGAAATAAACTCAAATTAAAAATACATTATGCTTTGGCTTATAAAAGAACTCATTAACGACAAACATAGGTTTTATTATTTATGAAAAAATGGACAGCTTACCTTCAGGTTTCAGCTTTCCACTGACATCTTGCTTGTCCTGTATCATCCTTAGATGTTCCGGAGTCAAACGGTGCTCATCCAGCTCAATTCTAGTAGGCATTTCCTTATGACAGGCAGTGCAAGTGGGGTGTAGATATTTCTTCAGCTTGCGGTGGCCGACAGTGGTGCGATGACCAGATCCATCAGCTGCATACATATCACACATCGCACAGTAGAAGTCGCGCGTCGGTTGCTGCCCCGATTTACGGTTGCGTTTCATGTCGCGAATCTGTATATATGTTACAGTATATAAATTACTATTTATTTTTCTTTTAATAATTGGTATAAACTGCTCCATGTTTGTAAATTATAGTTGGGTATAAATAACTAAATTATTTATCCCTTTACAACAACAGATTATTATTACATAATAAGTACCTTAAACTCCTGCCTCATAGTATCTGCAGTCAAGGCATAGCTCTCAACTGTCTTTTGCATCATGATGGAGTGAGCCCGCCCACTTAGGTGATTTTCAAAAGATCTTCCATCCCACATACTCTTGTTACAGATATGGCACCTCAATAGTTGCTGATTAATATCATCATATCTGGTCTTTTGACTGTCTTTCTTCTCTTCTTGCTTGTCTTCCACTTTTTCAGTACCATCAGACTTCTCCTTTTCTTGTTCACTATATAAAACTTTAGTATTTTAAATATGTTCAGGAACCTTGATTTAAGTTTCTGAGTAAGTGACATTTAATAATGTTGTATTATATCCAATAATCAAAGTTAATCATCACAGAATCCAAATCTCAACAAGCATATAATCTGTGTGCTCTTTGCATACAGAGGTAAAACAGATTTGTCACTTACACAGAATTTTTTTTTAGACTAGTTTAGCTTATAAAATATTAAAAATGTTAATCTTGTACACTTGTGAACTTTGTAAATTATGCCTCATATAACAGTTTGAAGAAAATAATATACATTAAAAATGTTAATTATATGACCACTTCCCTAATATGAAGAATGCATTTTACAAAATTTATGGGCATTAAAATTTTGAGTATCAAAAAGTCCTGAAAAAACAATGATTATACAAAAGAGTTTCATTTAACAGAAACCATTTTAACAGTTATTCTGTGAAGACATTTGAGTATCCAACAAAAGATATGCCTCAGAAGTAGTCTCCGAAAAGGAAACATGGTAATACTCCGGTGAACGTTGAAGTCGTGAATAATTTAGTTTGGAATTGAAAGTCGGTGTTATCACCGGAAGGAAACTTGGGTTCCTTACCTCTCCTTGGGTTTATTTTTAGAGTCGGCATCCTTTTTCGGGGAACTCTTGTTTTGTTGCCTTTGCCCATCATTGGGCCTGAATGGCTTACGATTGCTGTTCATACGCTCACCAGAGCGGTTGTAATTTCCCGTTCGCCGGAAATTACCTTGATTGCCCATCTGAATGGAATTGAGATTCCAAGTTAGTAAGAATAGCAAGCCACTGTGGGCTATAGAATAAAAAAGTAGAGACATGGTTGACAAAGCTGCTTGAAAACCTGTGTAGAAACTTGCAAAACCATTTAGATTAGTTTAACATTAAGCATTAGACAGTTTAAACTTAAGACTATAAATAAATACCCATAATTAAGGGTAAGGCAAAATACTATTATTGATTTAAAATCAAATACTATACAAGAACTTAGGTTTCACACACTGAACATTACCCAAAGTCTGAAGTTTTGTAAAACCTATATATCCAATAATAGTTAGTAGATCAGACCAAATGGACTTACCCGATTAGGTGGGTATCCACGATCAAACCGTCCCATAGGTGGACCAAAGTCACGACGAATAGGCATGTCAAGTAAAGACGGGACAGAGTTTTGACGGGGCTGAAGAAGATTGATGATGTTGCTCGCCAAGGCAAGAGTAGCTTCAGTTGAGCCACCAGTTATAGGTAACAAATTGGGAATATCATTGCCTGGTGCTCCCCCCTGCCATGGTGACACGCCGGGGCGAAAGTTCTTTCCTCGATCGTTTCGCATGAAGTCCATACGTCGTCCACTGGGAGGAGGTCTTCGGTTGGCCATTTTAGCTGTAACGTGTTATTTACGTGGATGACGCAGACATTATTTAAAAGCTAAATCGATATTTTTAAATTAGTTCGAAATTAATGTTTGGAAAATCCAATCAATACTAATTACGATGTTATAAAACTACGGGTTCAAACAATAACTGTACCATTCATTTCACACATTAGTCAACAACCCAAAAATTATGTACTTACGTTTAAGACTTAATTACAAATAAAGGTTTGAACAAGAACAAGATTAATATGTTCTCATGAAACGCAAAACGTAACAGTATTAAATTATAGATTCGATTGCTGGCGAGAGCGACGCCGAAAAGAAATTACAGTATTCAAAATGGTCGCCGGCGGCTGCCGCGAGCAGTGTTGCCAACAATAATTTTTAAATAGGTAGTCGAAGTAGAAAAAAAACTATGAAAAAAAGAAAAGTTTTATAGGTCTACCAGAACCTGATGGCAAAATAAAGTTTAAAAATTAGCGATTTTCATGTGGCAACAAAAAAAATTTTCATCTGTCATTTGAAATTTCGAGGAATTGTTTTTGGTTTGGCTTCAAATTTCCTTTAACGCCTTTAGTACACCTACGCGTTCGTATGCGGCTGCGAATCTTTGCGAAATAACGCCTTTAGTACACCTACGCGTTCGTATGCGGCTGCGAATCTTTGCGAAATAATTGCGGAACTCGTAGAAATACCCGCGAAATATCTGCGGAACGTTAGTACACTGCAGGTTTTTCGCAAGGATATGTCATTGTAGCTTTCGTGTGCTGTAGGTGCAGACGTCGTTTCAGAACGTCATCTGAGTCGTCCCAGTCGTCGCTTTCAGATTCTGAAGAGGATTTTGTAATCAACATGCCCAACTAAATATAATTCGGGATAATTTCGAATCAAATTCAATAATAATTCAATATTTTCGGCTTCCATTGAGCGAAATTCTGTCCTCACTGACAGAACTCGTGGTGACGCCTTGCGATGCGAAACTCCAGTAGCGAAACGTCTGCGTCTGTGTAACAGCCATTTCGCAGTTACTTGCGAAACAATACCGACAAGGACGCAACTATTTCATCTAGCTATATATTAGAGCGAGACAAAACACATGCGAAACGTTGCCATACAACTTACAGTTTTTTCGTCGTTTCGCTGCCGCATGCGATTGCGTAGGTGTACTAAAGGCGTAAAATGTGGTGAAAATGTCGAAGAAACCTGATTTAGAATTGAAAAAAAAAAACTAAATATCAGATAGATGAGATTTTTAAAACACACGGCCACGAAGTCTTGATGCTTCCACCATATCATTGTACGTTAAACCCCATAGAATTAATCTGGGGAATAATGAAACAAAAACTTGCGGGTAAAAACGTCAATATACCTGCAAGTGATATAAAATTTTTAACAGAGAAGAGATTTAAGAAACTTACTCTTAAGTAGGGATCGATGAATGGTAGAAATCTTGTGAACATGTAATAAAAATTGAAAATCAGTTCATAGAACAAGATCAGTTAATTGAGATGCAGGAGGATAGGTTATTATTAAATACTGCGTATTCCTCTTCATATGAAGACTTTTTTATGGACGTGCAGTATTTGGAACCATTTTCAAGTTCTTCATTATATTACGTCCGTTATATTATGACAGTTGTACCTTTAGCTCAAAAACACACAACAAATCCCATCACATAAGTTGAGTCGGATAATACTCATGTTGCACTTTACTAACTAATTGCAAAGCTTTTGCGAGAGCTTGTAGCAAAACTCGGTTTTATCAAGATAAAATGTTGCTCGTTCATAAAAAATCTCTCCATTTAATAATATATTTCTGTACCACTTCAAGCGCGCCGCAGACCGCCTAAAAAGTTGATTTTAGTCTATTCATATTTAAACAGTGACGAGTCTCATGAGCCAAATGTATGGAGTTTAAAAAACTTTCATATACTTTCACATACTTTCACATCTACTTTAAGTAATGATATCGCAGCAATTCAGTACTCAGCCTTAGTTCTACAGCGAGCACAAACTTAAACCTAAAGGTGGGAACTGACCAACGTTACGAGGTGTTATGTAACACGTTACACAGCGAGCATTCGTGCAGTCAGTACGTCGTGTTACGGGGAATGCTACATTACACCTCGTAACTTTGGTCAGTTCCCACCTTAAGAGAAGTAATTAGACAAATAAAAAGTCTATAGTGAATAGGTACTTTATTATTGTCACATTGTGTCTGCGAGACAACCTTTGGCGCTAAACAGAAACAACGATATACAACATCACATGACATTTATATAAAGCTTATTATATCGTTTACATCTAAACAACATTGGGTATGGTTTAGTTAACATGAGCAAAAACACACATCATGCGCTGTAATATAAATCTTAAAACTACATTGTATATAATTGAGTAACTAAAAAGGAAGCATGTATTTTTTAACAGTTAAAGAGTATTCATTAATTGCCTAATCTCATGTGGCGTAGGAGCTGATAGTTATGGGCAGGTATAAAAAACCTAGCGGCGTTATAACCGCGGTTTTGGTATATTTCGTAAGGCGATCAGCTTTCTATGCCTGACACGCGCCGTTTTTTTAGGCCAATACTGCTCATACTAATTAAACATTTTTTTTTCATATTCCTTGATACTGATATCGAGTATGACATTTCGCATTACGGTCATTTGTTTTAAGTAATAAGTAAAACACATTATGTATAGTTTTCTCTGGCCTACTTAAAGATACTCAATTATACCGTTATTAACTTATTAGAAAAAACTTATAACGATTCCACGATCTTTGCAACTACAACGCTTTGTAAGCCGAATATTTATGAAATAAAAACCTTAATTACTTTGGAATGTCATGTATGACAGTATGTATTTACAAAATAAACAAATATTGCAATTTGTTTATTATAAAAGCAAAAAAAACGATATTCCAAAATACTTTAATGGAATGTAAAATTAAACACAGCCATTTTGTTATAAATGATAAATAACCTTAGGAGGTACTTATTTGTCACTAAGATGTAGTCACAGAGCTAAGTAAAAAAATTTATGATATCTGTATTATCTACTCGATTACTTTATAAAAGCTATAAATTTCTAGTAAAAATATTGTCCAACATTAGAAAGTAGAAAATGGAGAAAACAAGACTTATTTAATATATAATTATAATTGGCGCGCGAACGAACCATGTTAACGCGAATTTGCTAAATCCAGTTTTTTAACACAAACCATATTTTATAGGTTTTGTTACGAAATTTCGTAGTCTTTTTTCAACTAAATGTAAAAATTTAGTTGAATTTCACGTTAACAAAAATTTTAAAGCTATAATCGTCTTTTAAGCCAATCATCTTAGATTATTATATAATATAGACAAAGATACAACATTGAGGCTTATATTCAGAGATATGTCTAAGCGCGAACGAATTGTCATAGCTGTCAAAGTCATGCGGCATAGACAATAGATGAAAATATCATTCGCATTTAAGGTGGAAACATACTACTAAAACGCCACGCGACGCAACGTGTCGACACCCGATGTCCATCGTGCACATTACCAACACGCGACACCACGACACACTTGCAAATTCAGAAGTCATTTAGCTGACAATTGACATTTGTGCCAAAAACTCGAACGTTTGACGCTTGGCGTCAACAACACGACAACACGCCGATCCAAATCGATTGGATGTTACCGCGTGTGATCACATGGCGTGTTGTCTATGTGCATCTGACCATATTAAATATATTGGATTGATAAGTACTGACATGCGTCGGATGGCGTGGTGTAGCGTCGCGTTTTGGTAGTATGTTTCCGCCTTTAAACTCGGGTGAAACTAAATCGCTACACACTCGTGATTGGTACAGATTATGAAGAACTTCATAATTCTATAACAAATCCAGAACTGTAAATTCTGAATTAAGAGAAAATCTGAATATTATTATTATATAAATTATTATAAAAGCTTAAACAAAATATACTTTAAACTTGCCGTGTGTACATTTTTTATCAGAATTATCATCATTGCATACTTAAAGCTTTTTCCTTAATAATTTTCATGAACTCCAGCTTTATTGATCAGATTTATTTAAAAAAAAATGTTCTCAAACCTAATTCAACTTAAAGCTATGATATTCATTGACATGTTTATAAAAAATCAGATCTCTGTAATTCGAACTATATATAGTTCATTCCCAGATTATCATGATAATTTTTACCATCTCTTGGTAGATATATTTTTAAGCCAATACAAATAAAGCGTTTCAACACTACTTATGACTATGAATTTCAGGTTTTGATCCCATTTCTGTACCATTGGGATTTATCGTGTTTTATTACAATAAAATAATATATCGTAGAGTAAGAACACGTAGCTTATTGTGGCTGTCAGTCCGATATGTAGGCTGTGCTTGATTACTGAAACAAAGGACAAGATTATTACTTATTTTAAAATAATACCGCTTTCACTAGATTCGACTCGTGTATTTATCGAATTTCCCGTTATTTTGAATTTGAGTTTGAGTGTCAAAACGTGTTGACGGGTCATTCATCAATTTATATAATTTATTAATTTGAATAAATTCGCGTAAACCAACCTTTGTTTTTGGTCGCACCGATAATGTTAACTTCTGTATTAAACGCGTTGCTGCATCTGAAATGATGAATTTTGTAAGTATTTATTTACACTTCGTTACCTTTTACAAAAACATACATATAAAAAATAGGTTACATACGTTGTTAGGCATGTATGTATGTAGTATAGTCATAAACTATGTCGATATCAAGTACGAGTATATTTCAAATTACGGAACATGGAGTCTATTCATAATACTTTAATGCAAATTACTTGTTTTTTTTTTTCAAATCTTTTCCAATCAAATAACATTAAAAAGGAAGTTGTAAAAGCAAGATTGATTTAGATACAAAGTTTAAAAATTAACGATTTTTCGCTTTCCGTTTATATTCTTAAACTTTTCAACCATTGACCTTTTTGGAAACAAAATTTATTACGAATCACAGTTATAATTAAAGTATAAGTATTACATACAAAAATTTTACAGAGATTTTAAAATCTGATACATTCTAAAACACGTGGAACCTTAAAAAAATAAGACTACTTTAATAGCGAGCATTATGTGGCTGACACATAGAGTAGATTTTTTGACATGCAGGTGTCCTTACATTCACTAAATTGCGCAAAAAAAAATACTCAATTACACGTTTGATATGTCCCACTAATGGCCATAGGCCTCCTCTCTTAGGCGTGATGGAATGATCTGTAGTCCCCACGCTAGCTCAATGCGTATTGGAGATTCACATTCATCCATAGAACATAATATCTCTGGGGTCGGGGGCCCGTGGCATTTTGCCAGCCCTGTCACCCTACGCTGCTTTGATGCAATACCGTGATTCGAGTCGAAACATGACACTAAGTAAGCCTTCCAAATGTCAAAAACGTATTGGATCCTGACATACGTAAGTCATAGTACGCGCTAAGTCGCGTTTCAAAATATTAGAGACTACGCAGACATTCCCCATATAACATTAGATTATTAATACCAGATATAATATTAGATATAATATAATACCAGTAAGAGATCCGAGTCCAGTCAGCCTCGTCCTAGGCTCCAACAGAAGTAAATAAACCGGTACAGCTGTAAGTATCATGAGACAGCCGACGCCCGTTTCAGCTGGAGACGCTACAGCTGGAAATGCCACTACTAGGATTGTGCAGATTATGTAGAGGACTGAAAGTAAAAAATAATAAATAAGGAATTATATAAATTCAATATTTCTGTTTCTTTGGTTCATCAGCCTTCATCGGTTTTAGGGGTCTAAGACATGCCGGTTTCCTCACGATGCATTCCTTAACCCTACGAGCGACTGTTTAATGCGTAAATAGTTAGGTTAAGGGGTTCGTACCTACGACCTCAGGGATGAGGGTCGCACACTGAAGCCACTAGACCAACATTGCTTTTTTCATGTTATATATTTACTTTTTATATACAAGAAATTACAGACTATAAAAGTATTACTTAATAACCTTAAAAAATATTATTTAAAAACTAAAATATATTATTAAAAGGAGTATTTTTTATTTATTATATTATCCTCACCAGAATCCGTAATATAGCTTTTGATGATTAAATTCACTTTCATAATTATTACTTACTAGGGAAGAAAAGGTTGACTTTGATGGGTCGTTCAAGATTTGGCTGTGTATACCGCAGAACCGGCAGACATAGCACGGCCGCTCCGATACTCAACTGAAAATAATGAAATTTATGATAATGTGGTTAAATCTTATACAATTTACAATTGCGGTGACTAAAGTAAAATTCAGTATTCTAGAACTTTAAGTTTAAATCTAGTTTAGCTCTTAGTAAAGTTTGAAAACAAACCGCTTTCTTTTCATAATTTTACACAATTTTTTTCTTCTAAAAGGTGCCTGATTTTTTATTTTGTAATTTAGTAAAAGAAAATTAGAAAAAGAAGTAGTATTTCTTATTTTAATATCATTCAAGATTTTTCTATTATGGCGGTCCAATATTACCAATCGTAATTATTACAAATCGTAACACTTGTAAAATTATATCATTGAAAACGTTTTAGCCGAATAGACGCTAAACCTTCTTGATTCAAACTTTATCTTATAATGAAAAAACTTACCCATGTAGCAAATCCAACATAGTTAATAAGAGCCTGAATGTCTGATACAGTTAAGTAGAGAAGCGACAAAAGCGCCACGGCTAATACAGCAGGCACAGGTGTCGCACGAGAAGACACCATCGTTAACATCGCAGGCATTTGGCCTTGCGCTGCGCCCGCGTAGAATAATCTATACAAAATTAAATGAAATTGATTATTTGTTCAGATGAGTCAGTATTGATGGATGTTATTTGATGGACTAAACATGCAGAGACAAGAATCCAGGATATGGATTATACGTTAAGTGCATTAAACACTATGCGAGGGAGCTCGAACTAAATTGCAAATTACAAAAATAAATTTTATTGATTTATTTATTTACACTTCGTTGCATTACAATATAAAAAATATAACTTAATTAAATCTAAAGGAGGGCAACTGGTGGCCCTATCGCTTTGGAGCGATCTCTTCCAGACCACTTTGAGAAAATAATTTTTTTTTCATTAAATTTATCATTGTTATTACGAAATATTATAATCGCTATCATAACGTTCAATGAGCTAATTTTTGCAGCTACCGCCGTAAATAAACGCCTGATTAGCGTTTGGTGTGCAAAATTTCAATAAAATATGTTAATTTATTTATTTGGAAAAGTATTAAAAAAAAATCTTTAAAGTTAGATAATAAAGATAGTGTGATATTAACAAATCCTTATAAAGACCATACTAAGAATTGATTCTTTACTGTCTTTCTTATTGTGTCTAAAACAAAAAATATATATTATTGCCATACGTTCTATGATATATTAGTTTTTACTCTATAAATTGATATTAATTTTATCGAAATACGATAACGCAAGGCTCGATAGTCGGTGTAGCTTGAAAATGTCATTGTTAGAATGGTGACCGTGAATGTTCACTGCCACGAGCAAAAAATTGTAAATATAAAATACACCAAACAATCGATAAATACCAAACCGATTAAATGTTATATGTAAAAGCATAGCATGGAATTTTAAGAGACTATATTTCTATATATTTGTACTACCTATAAAATATATTAGTGCCTGTAAAAAACTCATAACACTTCGGCTATTTTTCATTTAACTCTACCCACTATCTATAGTTAATAATTTATTTATTAACACTTCGTTGCATTAACATAATAAAAATTGAACATAATTAAATGAAAAGCGGCGGCCTTATCGCTTTCGAGCGATCTCTTCCAGGCAACCACTAATAATCTATATATATAAAAGAAAAATGGTCTTCGTTTGAGGCTCCTTCACGCCTAAACCACTGATCGTATCGACATGAAACTTCCACCATTCGATGCGAAATTTTTCCTAGATGGTTTATTTATTTATTAAATTCCAACGTTCCTTCATTTTTTTATTGCTGTTTTACTTTTATGAAAATTTATCCATACGGACTTCACCGCGGAAACATTCGGGGAGGCTTCCTAGAACCTCTAAACGTCAACATCTGTTAAAAACTCGATTTTCGAAATATTTCAATTTTCTTAGCGGGAAGTTAAAAAGAAGAATAATAAAAATATGAAAAAAAAATAAAATAATGAAACATAAAATTTATTTTAATTCGTCCAGCAAAGCGGGCGCGAAACGGCTAGTGTCTTATAAAATCAAAATACGTTTATTCAATTTAAATGCGTCTTAGGGCATGCTTATGAATGTCAAAAACGTTTACAAAATTCGCAGAAGAGTAAGACTACGCCATCCATTCGGAAAACTACCAGGAGGCCTTGTTCTGAGAAGAACGGGCAAGAAACTCAGTAAGTTTTACCCTCCCTCTACATTACAATTATTATTCAAAGGATATTGTCATAAATGTCAAACAAAAGCTAACCTTCAATATTAGAATTTAACATACAATTTAATTTCTACTAATAACTTAGAAATGACAAACCTTGAAGACGTAAGTAACACTCCGTTGACAGCGCCAAATGTAGAAGCAGCTACGAACAAAGGTATGCATAGTGCAAATGCACCGAACAATCGCTCAGCGAATGTTACTGCTACCGCGGCTGAACCGAGGACCTTGAAGTTTACAAAATTATTATGGAAATGTAATTGTAAATGATTTTAACATCCGTGGACAGATTTGTCTTTAAAATTGAAGGTACATTACCGACAAATTAGAAATTTATTATATTACACATACATTGTTTTTGATGTGTCTTTGTAGATATTATATCTAAATTTTTGTAACAAAAATGCCTCCAAATTATATAACAGAACTAATTACACAAAAGCTGTAGCCGAATGATATCTCTCCCTCACTTTTTCATATACCTGTAGAGATACATGTTTTAAGACATGTAACATACTAGATCCTCCTTAAATTAATCCTAAAACATAAATTAGCAGCAAAACCTACCTCAGTAGGAGAAAGTGTGGTGTAAAAGGCCACATTAGTGAGTGTATAGACGATGGTCACAAGAGTACAGGAAATAGCGATGGCACGAGGTAAGTTCCGGACCGGGTCCTTAAGTTCTTCTATTATGAAATTTAAGTAGTTCCTGAAAATATTCAGTATCAGTAAAAATCGTCACGTTGTACTCAGTTTAATTTTAATAAACTTAGAAATTTTCAGCATTCTCAATTACTCGTTGTATATGTCCCACTAATGGCTATAGGCCTCCTCTCTTAGGCGAGACGGAATGGTCTGTAGTCCCCACGATAGCCCAATGCGTATTGGAGACTTCGTGGGCAGGTGCCCACTTGGATCGGGGGCCCGTGGCATTTTGCCAGCCCTGCCACCCTATTGTTACGCCAGTGGGTATTTAAGACTATAGCGATTTGCTTTGTCTAATTTTTAAAGATTTGGGTTTCTAAAGTCATAGTATGTAAATTTTTAATACATTTTTGACATAGGAGACTCATAGTTGCTAAGTATTGTTGATATCATAGGCTTGAGTAAAGTTATAGTAACTACCATTATATAACCACAGGGCTTAAACATTGGGTAAAATCAAACAGTTAACGAATGCATTACTAGAATAGATTTTTGTAAGGACGGCTACAGAGCATTAATAAGTTTTCGAATTAATAATTATCTGGATTCTATGGTACTCCATACTTTTACATAGTCTACTGACTATATAAACTTTTCACTACACCATTGAAAAGTTTGTTTTGAGGGTACCTACAGTTGGGCTATATGTGACCCATTGTATAAATGTATATATTATTATGAAAGATTACATAAAATTAAATTAAATTGTTTCTTTTTTAAATTGACGTCATAACTTACCATCCGTTATAAGCGAAGAGACCAGAATAGAATGATAACGCAATGGAAGTGACGTCATCAGTTGTACCTTCAAATGTGAAATGCTCTACGTGCCCTGTGAATTTCAAAAGACAAATATAGAATATGGCTTTTGTGATACATTTGGATGCGCATTTGTGTAGTTCATTCGAAATAGGCCCTCGGAGCTCGGATGATGAAAATTAAATAATGATCTTTGGTTTGGGCGTAAGAAAGAGATACAAATAATCAAAGGCAAATGTCTATGAGACGTTGAAATCTTCGTTTGACCTATAGCCCTGTCGGACAGATTATAACCTCTAATAGATAAATGGGTTCGAGAGGCCATGATTAAAGTTAAACTATTTGTAACCGACTTCATAAATGATAGACCTACAATTTGTCGAATCGTTCTCACTATGTATTTGCGTGTTGTTCCCACGAGAATGTAAGTGCGTGCTCCTATTTCATCATACCTCCCGCTGATAGAAGACAAATCTTTGTTTTTAATTTATTATTATTAATTAACTATTAATTACTCAAGATGTAATGTGGAACGTGGTGTAATTGTTGCAGCTCCTTACATACATTATGCACATAAAAAAACTTGGCGATTAAAAAGACTGGCGGAGAGTTTATTGCCAGTTCTTCCGTTCCGTTCTACGCCCTTGATTTGAGAACTGGCAGTAAATGTAAAATTAGAAGCATTTAATGTATATTTCTTTTTTGACATTCATAAGTGTACCTATATGAATAAATGATTTTGATTGATTGACTAATAATACCTAATAATAAAAACTTTATTCATGACAGAAATATGGGTGTGACATAATTCATGTATCGCTTGTCCCCAGACTTGGGTAACTAGAGTACAATTACACGATGCATGTTTAAAACAATGTTTTTAAGAAAAAGTAGTGTTACATCTAATCAAACAAAAGTCGTATAAGACCTTAAGTATGCGTAAATGGGTGTGTGTGCACACACACTCTGTTTATGAGAGTGTGGGTGAGAGTTATGTCTGTGTTAATTTTAGTTATATCTCCTTAAGTGTAAGATCAATTAATTTTATCTAATTCGTTACTATTATCAAAACGTAAGATTTTTTAAGTTATTTAGGCGTTGCTAACACGTGTGTAGGTTGTATCTAAGTATATATGAGTGTTATTCCCCCGCAACAGTCTATTTTAGATTCATATAAATAAATTGCAGGGCCCAGTGGGGTCCATACACTTGCAGTAAGGTATCGGAAAGCGTTGGCGAACGGACGGACTCCAAATAGGACTTATTAGATGATTACTCAGATCCGGTGATCTCCAGTTACATTAAATTATGAGAAATGCCATACAATAACTTCGCTAACTCAATAAAGGAATGCCAAAATTTTAGAATAACTTGGGACATATTCGAATAAATTATCTAATTCAATAAACTATATATACTTATATTACTTATAAGTCAACTAAACTAAAAGAACCGGAAAGAATAACAATTTTTTATTTATTTATTTGATATATTGGGTAATTTATTTTGTACAAGGCAGAACCATTCTATCTCCATTTAATTAGATGGTGTCAAGCGCAGATGATATCACTCAGCTTTCAATGGAGCCGATAAATCAATTTAAAACTCCATTTGCCTTAGAAACGAGTCTATTACCAGCAATGGAGATAATTTCATTTAAAAAGGATTTATTTTATATACAGAAATATACCTGAAAATTAATATTTTCTTATATAAAATTCATATTAAGAAACCTGGCGTTGCATTCAAGACTTTCTCAGTGTTATAAACACGTGTTTTTTATTTCATTTCAATTTCAAAAGGATCCCGACTAATTTGGCACCAATTACGACTTTAATAAAGCACGCATTTTTAGTTTTTGTTGGGAGTTCGAATCTTATTCGTAGAACTCGATGCACGTTACAAGAAACCAGTTTGTAACCACATCTGTTTCCTTGATGATGGGTCTGTAACTTCCAAAGCGATACCGACAGCCATCCGGTCCTTGGTCCAGTTCCGGAGGTTTGCGACACGGATATTGGGATAAGTACACCGAACTTGAATACAACAGGCAACAGCGTCTTATCGCTGTCGCTATTGCAGAGTACTACTCTACTTTCCCGTAAAGAAAACTGGATCCTAGTTTTCTTTACAGGAGAGTATATGAACAGTTTTGTGACATACGCGGTAGATGTTTGAGTCTGAAACGTGCTGGATTCCGTACGATGTTTTTAACCGTATTAAGAAGTATTGTTTATAGAAAAATACACAGCGGGAGTTCGATGGAGCCATGCCAGAGTTGAAATTACTCCTTATACATTTTTTATATATATTATATATATGTATTTAAACAAGACTTAGCAAACGTGTCGAGGGGAAACTTTTCCGTTTCACCGTTAAAAGTGTTATGAGGAATATTTATACTACATATATTCCTTTTAAATAAAATAGAAACAAGTGTTAAAACTTAGTGATAAAATTAAGTCATTTATACCTGTGCACAGTTGGTACATTCCAGCAGCGATGATGATGAAGAGCGCCAAGAGCTTTGCGTACGTGAACCAGTCTTGCACCCTCGTTGCCGCACGTACAGACCAACAGTTTATAAATGTCAATAGCACTGAAATGAACAAAAAATGTTGCCAATTGAGATATTTATAAATAAAAATATAAGCCAGTCGAAAGTCTAGTAACGGTAAAAATATACAAAAAGCATAAAACTAGGTTTAGAAAAACTTCAAAGCGTTACAAATTTCTTTCGCATTTATAAGAGTCAGTTCTTAAGTATGAGATTTTGCTTAAATTGCGGCTTCGATTGTATATAACCTAAATTTAATTTGAGGACGAAATACTTATACATTATGGATGTATAATAGAAAATGAACTCACATATGCAGCAAGCAGCCAGTAATCTAGTGGCCTCGTCGGGTGGTTGACATTCTGGGAATATCGGCTTCAGGACGTACACACTGAATGTCAGCGCCACGATCGCCTAACAACGGAACATTATGTAAAACGTTTTGTACCTTAAAATAACAAATGACTGCAGCATGCACCTTTGAACTTTTGACTTTAAGAATGACAGACAGTTTTTCTTACAGTCTCTTTTTAAGGTGAAGTCGTATTTTGGCTCTAATATAAATTAATATTATAACAATGTTAATACTGTATATTTGTTTGTTACATGAATTAAAATAAATTTATGAAAAAAATAACCTATTTATTTCAAGCAATAAAATAAAAACATGTAAGCAGATAAAGTTGTAAATAGTTTTCAGATCCATTTTCCTATGTATGGTAACGTTTCCTTCTAACGTTGAGCACGATTTAAAGAGATTTACGCAGTTCAATAAAGTTCAAAGAACAAATCAGGGTCAATCCTCGGATTTACACTAACAGGGATTTAATGTCTACACATAAATAAATTGTTATTGATTTGACATTAAATGCAATTGCTTTAGAAATATCTATGCGTGGTATAGCAGTTAATAAAAATCTGTAGCCTCCAGCAGTCCACGTCAAACACATTTCTACAAATATATTTTACTCTAAAATATAATGTTCCACATTTAAAAGCTTATTTTAGAGTAATCCGATTTACGAAGCGCAAGAGCACAAGTACCTACATGCATTTAGAACTAATTATGTTTCAAAAGACCTACGTATAAGTTTACAAATCCTATTTGCTCTATCTAGCAATATTTTTAATTATATAGGCAAAAGCTTATATGGCAAATTTTATATTATCTGATTGAAATGAATTATAAAAAATTATTTTGTCTAATAAAATATTATTATACTTTATATTGTAACCCACAAAGGAGGTGGGCGATGAAAGACGTTACTAGAAATGAGGTCAAGATATTGATCGCTTTACTATCACCCTTATTGCTATATAAATAAAGATCAATATTTTCACAACCTCATTCCGAAAATTGCGGCTATTTTTGGTAACTTCTCTAAGATCAACTAAACAGATAATCCGCTTAAGTAAGGAAACGTACTATTTGAATCTTTTTTACTCAAAAAAAACCGCAGATATTTGTTATTAATATAAGTGAACATCAACGTTTTGTTGGCAAATAAAAAAAACGTAAAAGGTATCAAATATTTTTGAAATAGAGAGAATCTCTCGTGGCATAAATCAGAAATAGTTAGGCTCGCTCCTCAAATCAAAGAAGCAACTTTTAATTCTGAATGTCTTAATAACAGCAAAAAAGAAGGGTTTTTTATTATCTTCTTATTTCTTAAAAAAATATCATTGGCGCTACAACCTTTTTAGGTGTGGGCCTCAGATTTCTGTATCTGTTTCATGACCATTTGCTAATGTTAAACGCGCACATAGAAAGTCCATTGGTGCACAGCCGGGGATCGAATCTAAGACCTCAGGGATGAGAGTCACACACTGAAGCCACTAGGACAACACTGCTCTAGTTCTAAAACCTAGTATTTCTTCAACCTAGCTCAAATTACCTGCGAACAAGGTCTCACAATCATACATTCGATCCACAATCGAATAAAGGCAGCGAAGGGCCCAAATGTCTCCATGATGTAGGCATAATCCGCACCGCTCTGTCGAATCATAGTACCCAACTCAGCATAGCAGTAGGCACCAACCTGTTAAAGAAAGTTAGTTTTTATTAGACAACTAATCCCTATTAAATGCGCCAAAAATTGTAAAACAGGGTCACTTTTCGGTAGAGTAATTTTTTTTCACAGTGGGGTCCGAAGTAAACAAAAAGTTTTGATTTCAAAAAAAATTATATCGTATAACTTAATATTATCTTCAATACACTCAATAAACAACTATAAATATTATGTCTAACGCAAGAATTCATCAGTATCAATCTAGTGGATATTATGAAAAAGATAAAATTAGCCGTTTAATTAACAGCCTAGCCGTTTAACTAAACGGCGCCGTTTAACTAGCAGCCTGATAGATGTTCATTTGCCTAGATGTTTGATCAAACAGCTAGGCAAATGACTTGCATCGATGACGTTTCATTACTAGCCTAGCCTGTTGACTGTTAATTTAAATTTAATTCCACTTTCTGCCACTCTCAAACTCGAAACGAAATTTCAACTGTCAATATGGCGTCGGCAAACCACAACTTTGATGGTGGTTTCCAAAGTTTCATGAAAAACAACAAGAACAATAGAAGAGTGCAGTGACAATAATTATGTGAATTTGACTTAAGCAATTTCATTTTAAAAGAAATATTTTTTCATCTACAGTTATCAGCACAACAATAAGTTCTATTTAAAATAGCGTCGTTTCTTTATTACATTGTGTTGGCTTAAGCAATCCGCTTAAAATATAGTTCTTGATTTCCCCCGAGACTTGTTAAGAGGTATTTATCAAATAATATTAAATGTCGACCCGTAGGAATAGGAATAGAACAGAATAGCAATTAACATAGATCGTCCGAATAAATGAGTAAGTTGAGGAAGCCAATGTTACTGTCAATTAATTATAGTTTTTGGTTATTATTTTCAAAATAACATTTAAGTAAAAACATTTAATAAAAGTTTTCCTAATTATACAATAAGGGTATAGGCATGACTTTGCCTTAATTTTGTGTATTAAGATAGATTTGGAAAACGGAATAATAGTTGTTTCTAGAAACTAAACAGATAGAATATATCGATAGAATTGAGCTTACTCTACGAAGACATTTTTACGTGTCTGTATTTATAATTAATAATACTTTATATGTATTATCGTAAGATCGTCGTTTCTATTGAACCAAGTCTTCTAGGTCAAAATTATAATATTCGCGAATAACTTTACTTTCCAATCTACGCAGATGATAATGACCTACTTTTGTGTCGTAACTATTACGTTAATTATTAACACGATCTAGTTTCGGCAATTGTGTTTTAAATACACTTTTTATTAGGTTATTAAGTGTCTGAAAGCGTTAGATAATATTTTTATTTAAAAAACTAGTTATGTACAATTTTAGAAGAATGTTAATTTTTCTAATGAAAATTAACTCTATACATACAACATATTGTAAACATGAACATATAAAAGTAGATACTATTCGCGAGAATGTTCATCAGTAAGTCTGTTATTTTGCATATTTGTTTGTAATGAAAAAATTAACATCATCAAACAACATATTATAATTGAATTGTTCCCCACTACACTATTTACAATGAAATCCTGAATCGTGATGATGGGATATCTTTTTTATAAGTAAATTGAAAAGCTATGTTATTAAGTCTAATATAATAAAGTTCTTTTTATCAAATGCTTTGATGTCTTAGCACTCTGTGTCCTTTGCAATGTGCAATTTAAAATCATATTTAAATTCCATAAGTAATGTTAAAAACAATTTTTACGTTTAATGTTTGCATAACATATTGGATTTTGACATACGGAAGACATAGTTAGCGCTAAGCCTAGGCTCTGAATCTTACCCTAAGTTGCACACAACCTCTAGTTACTGTAGTTTTATAGTTTAACCTAAATGTCTAATAATAAACCCTAATTTGTCAAATTTTGTCGAGAGGAGCAATACCTAATAATAAATCAATCAATGGACTGTATTTGTCTGATTAATAAAAATTATTATTATTATATTATAATACCTATGTAATGTCATCCTAATTTGTCAATCCTGTTATGTGAGTTAAATATTTTGATAGTTTAAAAACTTGAATAACCAGATATTGAATCTAACATGGTCAACTTGTAGAGACCTTGGTCCACTTATCAAACTCATCACCTAACTTGACAATCGATTTTATATAGTTTTGACAGTAAATTGCCAATGGAAATAGTGATAGCAAAGAAATATCGTAATTAAAATATTATGATATCAAAGTAGTCGAAACCTTATATTATTTGAGTATTAATGGTATACCCTACACCCATCTAAGTTGGGGATTACATCTAGATAAACCATACATACCTAAATATATTTTACATAAGATAAATAATTGATATTAGTTCTGAATTTAGAGCAGTGCACAGAATAGGTCTTGAATAAGGAAACCTATTCTGTGCACTGCTCTAGGAGGATTTTTATATAAATCTACGACTGGGAAAATCGTAGGGTAAAAGTTAGCACAAAAATAAAAATGGGATCAATTGAAAATTAGAAGAAAATTAAAAGCAAATTCGGTCAAAAGATAAGATAAAAAGTTCGGTCACTGTGGCAGTGTACCTTTAACGCTGGCAGCCTGTGTCGTTACTATCGCGATACTTATTCGTTGAGCGAGGAAAGCTCTGGAATCACCGGTACTATCTATCAGGCGCCAACTTAAATCTTTAATTTTTTTAGTATTAAATCTATGATTTGGCCATGTGTACGTGAAATCTTAAGCCCCTTGAACCATCTTGAACCCCACGGCCCAAGAGTTTCTACTCAAAAGGTAACAAAATCGAGATTGGAAAAAAGACTCTTATATTTGTGCCGTTTATTATTTTCCACCTGTAATATATATTAAGTTTTGAGGTTTAATGACGTGACGAAGTGTTGTCACGCATTTTCGTGGGTTATAATCTATTAACGTAATTTAGTAGCAGTTAAATTGGCTCTACGCGTATAAGTTTAAGAAATTGTAAATTAATATGTAATTATTATAGTACACCAGTTATCATCGTGAAATTTATTTAAGTCGGTGTACGATTTCAAATGTTTTCTGTTCGTACCTATTGATATTTGCCCACTGAACATTTTTTATAAACCTTCAATTAAATAGATCAACAAGTAATACATTATACATACCATACTGAAAACTCCTGATGTTATCCAAACAAGAAGACTAGCATTGACACTTCCCGTATACTTCAAAACGCCAGTGGGTGACACAAAAATGCCACTGCCGATAATCGAACCTACGATAACCGTGATTCCGTTCAGCAGTGACATCTTCGCCTCCAATCCACCTTTATCATCTTCAGCCTCCGATTTAAGAGCATCTGTATCACACTCATCTTCACAGCCATTTGTACTTTTTGGTGACCTGTAACAAAGAAAATGTATGCTGATAAGTTTGTTATTTGATTAAGATAAATATTTCGATGTTTAAATGTCTATGGAATTCACGTAAATTGGCTCGTTTTCTTAGGTCAATTATCAATACATCATGTCACAAGTGTGACTTCACATTATGCACTACAGCGAATAGATTTGAGTATAATTTAGGTTCAACAAACATTTTTTTACAATCAGTTCCCTGAGAACTTAACGAATAATAAAAACTAAAAATGCTTTGTTAGCTAAATGCAATAAGTCAATAAGTAGAACATACAACACTGCAAAATTAAATCATCGAATAATTTAAACGAACTATTCCTCATGTTTGTAATTAGCGAGAGATAGTAGTTACAAAAATAAATTGAATCATATTTGCGGATCGTACCGCTTTTAATTGTTGCCATCTTTATTCAACAACGCCTATTAAATTGTTATGCAATGATGGGAAATAAATTTTGCACTGAGATTTAATTCATGAATTCATTAGAAAATCCATTCATCTCTGATTTAAAATGTTTTTCAGTTTACCAACGATAATTACGTTTAATAGAAAAAACACCTGCGTTCGAATTAACAGTAGATATACGTATAGTTTGTAGCAGAATGCTACGAAAGAGCTACGAACTCTTAAGATTATTTTGATATAACAAATCCTGTCTAATTTTCGTTTTATACAATTAATACTAACAATTTTATTATTATGAATATAGTATTTCAAGTTTGTATCATTTAATATTCATTAAAAATTAAAAACACCTATTATTATTAGGTGCTTAAAACCAGTTGTAAAAGCGGTTGTGTTTGTTCCGTATAACTATTGTGTGACCAATAAAAGTCTGTGAGTTCTATAAGGGGGTTATTCCCAGTCTTGTTTAGATCAAAGGAATTCAAAGGGGCCTTTATAAAAGAATTGGGGTCATACAAGGACGCGCGCTCGAATCACTTTTGCTTGGTTGACAATTTAATGATTTAAATTTGCTTCAAAAATAATGCTAAGCAGAAATGTAGATAGAGTATTTCTTCATAATTATAATTATGACATCTTATTGTTATCTACTTGAATGAGTATCCGAAAGATATATATATATATATCAACTAATGGAATCACATTGTAGTATCTCAATCAAAGTATAAATACGTATCAATGAGTATCAGATTTGGCCGCAGCCACGTCAATTGGCCATCAGTCGGGTATCGCATGTCAGGGGTTCAATGATAAGACCTTGTTCTGTTCCGTAACAATGATAGTGCAGCGAACTCGATTTGCGAACTGAAAGTATAGGAACTTTCGAATTATCTGTTGAATTATATTGAAAACGTTGAACGTCTTTAATAAAAAGTATCTTAATTTTTTTATAGGAATTATAAAAAATATTCAAAGGTCAAGTACATTTCACGAATTTGAATTGGACATTGGAAGCTGACTTTGATAGCGCTTAGAAATTTTGCACAAATAAATCTCAAACATAAGAAACTTAAGGGAACTTATGGAGACAATGTTGATGTGAAAAATAGTTTATAATAAAAATATTTTCGTTTCTAAAGTTTTCCAATAGCTAAGCACTTAAAAGCCTCCCCCTTCACTCACTTCCGAGACAATAGATCGGAAGCGATGACGCAACATATAAAATTTGTAAGAGTACGGCCTAGTTTCAAGAGATCGATCGTGACAAGGTTACGGCAATTACTCTCAGTCTAGACTACTTATATTTACGATAAAATATCACAAGACTAAATTACTCTGCAACAACGGTATAATTCTAAAATCACCAATAGAGCCTACTAAAAAATATGTACATATTTTTGTGTTAAACATTAAAAGTAAGTACCACACGGTGATATGTATCACATACATTATACCTCAGGTCGGATAACGTGAATAAGAAAACCTTACTGCATTCATACCGCTACACATATTACTTTATATATAAAGAAAAGTCTCGTCAACTAACTTAGCCACATTTTATGTAGTAAGAGAAAGTTAACTTAGTACTTTTTGTATGAAAACTAAGAAACTACTTCTGCGCGCCAAAAACTCTAATCAACATTTTCGCCGGAAAATAAAAAGAAATTTCAAAGCTATCGCTTATATTAGTGAAATCTGTGAAATTCTGCTGAAACACAAGGGGTTTTGTGGCATATATTATATCATGTCAATATATCACAGATTAAACATTTTGTTACATGGTTTGCCAATATGATACATAGCCTCTTAGAAGCTTGGAGTGCTCAGCTAGGCGAGACAGTACTTCACTCCGGGCCACTGCTTGCCACTCTGTAAAGCGCAAATTCGGCCATGAAGTACTGTTACTTATCTCTGGGCGGGTGCTCCCAAGTACCAGCTCCTTCCGCTTGACCGTATTTAACGAAGAGCGATTCGAATTGTCGACAACCAATCACTATCCGAGCGGCTTGATTTCTTGGCGTTGCGTAGAGAGGGTCTCTCTGCACCTTCTACCGCATTTACCATGGAGAGTATTCAGAGGAGTTGTTTGTATTAATACCTGCAGCTGAGTTTTTCATCGGACGTCAAGGCAGAATACAAAATACCATCCGTATCACCTCGACGTCTGTCGTTCCACAACTGAGCGTTTCGTAAGGCAGTTTTTGTAGCGCACCACCACTATGTGGAACCAGCTGCCGTCTGAAGTATTTCCAAAGTCCGAACCAATCCAACTTAGGGTCCTTCCTTAAAAGGCCGGCACACTTGCGAGCTATCTGGCAATGTGTGTCCATGGGCGGTATCACTTAACATCAGATGAGCCTCTTGCCCGTTTGCCTCATGTTACATAAAATAAATAATAATAATGAACTTAAAAAGCTTGGTGCTGCAGTGTAGTTTTAATGCTGGCAGCATTTTCTCGCTGCATTGCGATACTTATTCGTTAACTTTTTTATTTGAAGGCTTACCTGGTTTGAGGTAATTCACTTAGATGATTGACTGTGCAACGACCAAATTTGATAGTATAGACATTAATGGTGAGCAATTTTGTGACATGGTTCAGGTCAAACTATCATTATTATCTATTTGCTTATCATTATTGCGCTGTTGCTGGCCTATCGATAATAATATTTACATTACAAACTTTGATTGTTGATCTAAATAATTACTATGTATTAAAATATTCACAATTAATTTATAGCTGTTGTACTTCACTGTATTCGCATACATAAGAGTTGTGAAGAAATATTTTCTATATTTATAGCATTGCTAGCTAACCCGACAAACGTTTTGCCGTGTATATTATTTTTAGGAAAAAAATTTTGGTTCAATAAAAATAACTATCTACTATAATAAAAAATAGGGGTTAATTGTAGAGGGGAGGAAATTAAGGGTTGTATGTATTTTAATGCCACATAATAAAAATAACAATTTTAAAAAAATAACCAAAAATAAAAATAAAAATATTTAGGGTGGACAACCTTTATCACTTAAGGGTTTGACAGATAATAGCCGATTCTCAGAATTACTGAATATGCATAAAAAAATTCATAAGAATCGCTCGAGCCGTTTCGGAGGAGTATGGGAACGAACATTGTGACACGAGAATTTTATAAATATAGAGATGAAGATTATGTTGTATAATAATAAAAAGATTGAAACTAAGTAATATAGGTTTAAAATATATTTTTTTATTATAGAATGGAGTAGTAAGCTACTTTTCTAAATAATATACATATTTTAATTTAATTACTAAGTGTTTATAATACGTAACAAAAAATGATTTAATTTATCAAAAAAACCTCGTAAATTTGAACCATGTTCATTAGAAATATGTTAATATGAAATCATAGTAAAATATATTTATATTTGGAATGTTATAGATCTAATTACATGACCCCAACCTAGCCACAACCTTACATAAAACATTGCAATACGTCAATCTTAAATTGACAACTATTACTATTTTGAATGATGCAATGATCTAGCGCCACTACGTCAGTACGTCTGAATGCGAGCGGAGTCTGTAATGTGAGTGGAGGTGATGTATAATACAAAATTAAGTTCTAAGGCACTTGTGGTTGTGTGATCATCAAAAGATGATTCGGTAAATATTCCGTATCGCGGCACCAGTGATTTGAGACTGATTATTTTTTGCAGTCGCGTTATATTCTGTAAACATCATAACTAGTATTGTTATGATGGCGCATGAAAAAAAGGAATTCAATATACTTAAAAAAAATATTAATATACTAACCTAACCTAACCGAACAATATTAATAATAGGCTTTTTGGACCGCGCTGCGGGACTCTGCGGGGCTGCTCTTCCTCCGCGCCTCCGATTTTTTATATACACTCTAGGGGTAAGGCAGACAAGACAAGCAAAAATAATGCTTTTTAATGTCTAATCACGATTATTTACTATTATATACTCGTAAGCTTTACGCAGATAAGGAAGTTTTAGATTGATATACACAAGATACGTTGCGACTTATAGAAACACAAACGTTAGTTCATTCACAAATTATTTGTATCAAGATTAGTTTTAGATTTACACTCTGTGGGATCAAAGGCATTTTGGCACGTGTTGAGGCTTGGGGTCAAAAGGGGTGGGAAAACGGGAGAAACCGAGGGTACACAGCACGATCGATACCATGTGGGTACGATTTAGAGGTTACTTTTAACCAAATCGATGTCTTTTAAGTTTAATAAGTTATAATTATCATAGTAGTTTTATCTATCAACAATAGTTTTTCTTGCGCGTTTAATAGAAATGTCTAATTTCATAATTAAAGCTAGTAAATACGTAATTTGAATTGAGTTCGGATCCCATATCCGAACTCTAAGCTTCATTAATAATAGTTATATATGTTAGATACTATAATTCATAATGCATTTTAATTTAAAGTTCAATCCTCAGGTAATTATGATACATTTATAGGTATTGGAAAAAAATATAAATATATTACTGCTAAAAAAAACTAATATATTATTAATTTTAACTTAAATTTATACCGAGATAAATAAAGCCAATTTAGCCTATTTAAACTAAAAATCTATGTTGTAAAAAAATATTAATTCTCTCCAGGTACATACAGAACTTAACATAAGTGAATAATTAAGCACGTTTACGCTTTAGTTTCAA
This sequence comes from Pieris macdunnoughi, assembly GCA_905332375.1. Lineage (NCBI taxonomy): Eukaryota > Metazoa > Arthropoda > Insecta > Lepidoptera > Pieridae > Pieris > Pieris macdunnoughi. The sequence continues at coordinate 4,671,176 of CAJOBZ010000012.1, read as the reverse complement.
GTTGTAACGCCTTTTTAGGTGTCACAAGCATGCTACGAGTTATGGAGCTACGGTTTCTGACGTAATATGCGTAATCTTTCATAACGCCATGATCATAACGCTATGAAAACCAGATGATAGGGTAAATATGTAATTGTAAATTGTGATATACTCTGTATGTTTAAAAATGCCCAACACGCTGAGATTACAGATTCATAGGTACATTATTTATAGCGTTTAATTATTTTCGTATGATAAAGTTTTCATTTACAAAACCTTTAAAGGGTTTCTATAGATGTTCGGTTTTTTAGGAATATACGTAAATCATCTTTATCATTGTATTTTATTTTTAATTAGTACATTGTATTATATTATTTAGTATTTTAAAAAACAAAAATCAAGCTTGTCCGCTACTTAATTCTTTCCGTTGGCATTTTACTTATCGAACAATTCAAAGGACGTTAACTAATTATTTAAATTTTAAATAAAATTTGTAAATTGACATAAACTTTTATTATAATTTTAAATTAGTCACATTTTAAATTTTATTACAATAATAAAAACGTAATATGCATTGAATAGAAGAGATTGCAATTTGACTAACAAATAAACCAAAAATTATACTTACATTATTTATTTAAATTAAACTGGCAAACTGTACACTGCACTGATTTTCCCGCCTTTTTCCAAGTAGAGCGACTTAGTCCGCCAAGACAGAACGCGAGACTGCCGTGCGCCAGTATAGACTATAGAGAGAGGAAACGTCAACTTGTGTGAGAGTAATAGAGATATACGTAGGTATTGAGCGAGGTTTTATACGGGGGTAAATGGGGTGGTATACGTCAGACGTGGGCGGTATTAAAATGTCATAGGGCCAAGTTACTAAAAATCAACAGAAAATTGTGCATTTCTATTTAAAATTTAATAAAAACTTTGCATCCTAGTCTGCAACTAAATGAAACATATTTGAAATATTTTCAAAATTTTAGCATGTTCAACTGGAAAAGCTATTCCAACTCTCCTAAAATGAAATTACTAAAACGTAACGCCCCGCGTCATCCGAAGCTAAGTAACATTATATTTCTATCAGTAGGTACATTCATCCTCCATCGCCAAGCTTAGCAAAACTAGGTAAGTACTTTTGCCTAAATTTTATGAGTAACAAAAGTTTTATTTATGATCTCTTACTGGAGACAATGGAGACTAAAGAGAAAAGACTGAAAACGATTTAATAAATATCGTGTTACCCCAAGCTTAAGTTGATGTTATTACAATCTAAAGTTATTTATAACCTATAAATAAACGTTCTTCATTCTTCCACTTTTTCCAAAGTAAAAGTGAGGTAAGTAAAGTAAATACTACGATTCTTAAATTAAACAATAATTGCTTTAATAATGTATTTAATGTAATAGATACTAACAATAGCCTTGTAAGTGTAAAAAAATACAATTACAACACCGAGCAGTATCTACGATATACTGAAACACAAATTTTGCACATTTCTTCACATACCTAGGTAACACTGAAAATGTTTAGAAATGAAAAACGGCTTCATGTAGAAAGTTGCCAATACTTTTATTGTTTTTCGTAGTAATCTCCGTACCATCAGTAACATCGTCGCATTCGATGGAACCACTGAGAAAAGCAGTAGACTCATTCTTCCTTAGGGGTCTCTTCTATGGCATTTTCACCGCATCTTCTGGGTTCATAAAGCGAATACCTCGACGTGGTACAAAGCTTCCGGACGGCTAAATGTTCGTGTAATATTTTTTGAACTTGACTCTGACTCTTATCTTCCTCTATCATTCGTCGCACAGCACTGATGTTATTTTCAGCAGTCGCTGTTAAAGAACGCCCCTCCGCGGATCATCATTGTGATTGCTACGTCCACGCTTAAACTCGTTAAACCAATTGTAAATAGTGGTACGAGATGGGGCTTCATTAAGAAATGCTAATCGCAGCCTATCATAGCTTTGTTGTTGAGTAAGCCCACAACGAAAGTCATAATAAATCATTGACCGAAAATTTTCTCGCGTTAAGTTCATTTTCACGTGTAACAAGAGTTTTAGATTTGCCGCCAATTCACAAAAACAAATGACAAATGAATGCAATAATATACTACATTATGTTACCAAAGAGTTCTAAAATTGAAATTCAAAAAAGTTTCATAAGCAATGTTTCTAACTGGCCAATTCTAAACATTTTCAGTGTTACGTACGTACAAGTAGTCGTTAAGTAAGAGCTAACGGTTACTTTAAACGTTTAGTACATCGATAAATTAAAAAAAAAATACATTCCGATCGGATGCCAAAAAATATATTTTACTATCCCATGTGTGTTTAAAAACGGTTGTGTCTCATAATGTTTTAAAAGACGAAACGGTTGTGCCCTCCGTTTAATTTTCTTGTTATTTACTCACTTGTCCATTGCCAACATCATTTGTTTGACCAATCACAATCGAAAGCAACAATTCGGCTTGTATCGCTTCCTTTACCTACATCACAAGCTTTTTTACAAACATAAAAAAAGAAGAAGAAGGGAAGAGAATAAACTCCCCGCCACTCTTTTTAATTGCCTAGTTTTTTGTTTTACACGATGTTTGTAAGGAGTTGCCACCCTTACACCATGTTTGACATGACCTCTTAAGTAATTGATAATAATAAAATAAATTAAAAACAAGGCTTTGTCCTCTTTCAGCAGGAGGCATGGTGAAATAGGAGCACGCACTTACATTACTGTGGGAGCAACACGCAAATCATAGTCGAAATAACTAACATCACCGCGTACACGAATTCAAGTCCGACCAGTCACCACAAGTAGCACCCGTTTACGAGTAAGACGCATGTAGGTACAGCCACCGGCCCGAGAGAAGAGACAACCCGACGCATGGACATTGGACGCCGCTACAAGCAACGGTGCTAACAACAAGCACCGGTTCAACTTAGGTGTTTAGATACAAAGATATTGACATACATTTGTTTGTTATTCTACCATTTTATAATTAAATAGATGACTCTGTGCTATCTATGACAGCAGTACTAGAGTAAATTAAAAATTCGATTATAAATAAAAATTAATTAAAAAATTAATTAATTATTAATTATATACGGGAGTAACTTGATCTGCAAAATATTATTATTATTATTATGTATATAAACACACTAGCAGCTTAATAAGCTGATGCGCGTGTATTTTGAGATTTGGAGAAACTATCCAATCTATTATTAAAGAAGTTCAAAGATGTCTCTTAAAAAAAATATTGGACACACTGAAAAGCAAAATTGAAGACTCGGGGCGGTTCATTAAAAGGAAGAAAGGCAGATCTTGTCACGAGGTAATCACATTAGATATTTTTAAATATTCATTGAAAAACTTTTAGGGGAAGGAAAGGGATGAAGAATTTTATCAATCATAATATGTTAAAAGTATTGGACAAAATTTATGTGGTATATTTTAAAAAGGCCCTACTTAATAAATATATTTGTAAGAATTACTTTGAAGCATGACTGCAACCTTGGGAGTGGACGTACTGAAACTCATTATTGAGATCGAGATTGGTATCGCTATTAAAAGTTGCAGAGTAAGAATAAAATTAAGTTCTTGTTTCAGGCTCCTCTGTACTTTTATTCTATTTAAAAATGAAAATATCAGGCCTAAATGGTAAAAAGAGTTCAACCTGTCCTTTGGGCATATAAAAAAAATTCAACAGTTGTTTTATCTGTAGATTTTTAAAAGTTTTAACAATGGGGACCCGTAACAGTTTTATGTAATAAATGCAGTTTTATATTCCTTGAGAAACTAAAACATAAAGTGCAAAAATTTTTGTTCTACGACCAAAACTGACAAAGTTATGGGCAAAATACCGAACAAGGTTTATTGACCGCGCGAATGCAAGCGATGACGTCACAAGATCTCAACGCTTGCCGCCGAACAACAGCGCGCCCCGCGCTGTTTATTCTGTTCGCGATACTCGTCCAACACGGAGCGTAACGTCACCGGTTTATACCCAATCGATTAATAAGTGATTTGATTTGTTTAATATTAGAAGGTTGTTATCTTTATATATATAATTCTTCTGTGAGTGTGTATGTCACTGAACTTCTCTCAAACGACTGGACCGATTTTGATGAAATTTTTTGTGTGTGTTCAAGGGGATCTGGGAATGGTTTAGATTCACAAATCAGCCCGGCAGATGGCACTGCAGTCGGTACTTTCATACTTTGCTTAATATCCTAATCGCTTTAAATATCATGCAGGACAACGTCTGTGGGGTCCACTAGTTATAATATAAGAAATGAGTGGTAGAAATAAGGTAGATATCGGTTTGGAGCAAGCGCAATCCGATAATCTACCTAAAGTTGATACCTTCATGGTATTTGATTATCTTAGTAATCATTTAAACTACACAATAATGTTTAATGTTTTTATTTACTTTTCAGATATACTTTTAAATAAACAGTCCTGCAAATTGACAATACCACAGGCTATTGCCACTATATCATCCAATAGTTGAATATAAGAAAGTTTGACGGTACCTTCCCAATATATTTACAACTGTATCGTTTTTGTGCGTAGTAATATTAGTTCTCTTTTAAAGAACAGCGACATTCACAATAGGAATACAAGAAATAAGGGAAAACTTTTCCAGCCGTCTTACAGGTTGCAGAAAATAAATACTTCATTTATGGGCCTAAGTATACGCTGCTATAACATGATTCCTAGTTCCTAGCTAATATTGGAACTGCCTTTAAACAGATTCAAAACACATATCAAAAAAACCTTAATGTGTAAAGGTTACTACACAGTCAATTACTACCTGGAAGATAAAAACGCTTGGCAATAGTTCTAATAATATTCTTATAATTTGATTGGTTATCTTTGAAGTGTTATGAATATGTGTGTAATGGTGAATGTGGTAAATCACAGAACAGATTTTTATTTTTTTTACTTATGTAACTTTAATGACGTTGTGGTTTATGACATTTTCCTTTGAATAATTGTAATGTAAAGGGAGGGCAAAACTTGCTGAGTTTCTTGCCCGTTCTTCTCAGAACAAGGCCTCCTGGTAGTTTTGCGAACGGATGGCGTAGTCTTGCTCTTTCGTGAATTTTGTAAACGTTGTTGACATTCATAAGCATGCTCTAAGAAGCATCTAAATTGAATAAACGTATTTTGATTTTGATTTGATTTTGTTGACAGTTGCATGAGGTCCAACCATTTGAAAGCCTCTTAATGCTTCTTTCAACATGTACCCTCAACGCAGCAATCTTCTTTGTTTGCAACACTTCCTCTTTTTTTGGGTTTTGAGCTTGAACTCACACTAGGTGGTCTTAAAAGCTTACACTGTTTTTGTTCTAATAAATGGGCTATATTTTTGAATCCTCTGTCCGCCAAAACCAAACTCCCAGGTGTGAGTTCATCTAGAAACCCACAGTCTTCAAAGATCGTGGAATCTGGAGTCCGCCCTACATACCCCTTAGAAATAAAATTAATCATTCCATCAGGTGTAATGAAAATCAGAAATTTAATGGTGTTGCAATTTTTGTATTGCGACCAAGTTAATGCCTGGTATGTGGCATTACTTGGTTTTTGAATTTGCACCTCGAAACAATCAATTATTGAGGTCACTTTTACTAAGTTACTGTTTACCACATGAGTAATGATGATAATAGTTGGTATATGGAGCTACTTACATCAAAATGATCCTCGCAACAATATCTTAGGAGGCACGAAAGCGGAACTTTGTCATCCCTCTTCATGACAGTACACTATTTTTTGCGCACTTTCAGGTCCCTTGGCACATTAAAAAACAGTTTTTCAGGTGTACTAGTTGAAGTATTAGGACATTTCGGTACTATACAGTACTTATAATGCGTCATATTTTCACATAAAAACCACAAAACTACAACACGACCCGCGCAGATCGAGTAAACTTTAATAAATGAATGGCGGAGAGCGAGAGCGCGGGCGGTAGGGATCTCGTGACGTCACATGAGCGTTTCATGATTTCGGCCGCCCCGCGGTTGGCTCGTACAAAATGTGTAATATCTTTGCAACCAATTTACCGATTTCAATGATTTAAAAAGTATTGTAACTAATCGAGTAAAATGAACACCATTATATAGATAATATGTATATGAATTTTCCGACTTGATACGGGGACCCATTAACGAATGAGTGTTATTGGCAATTGACATAAAATATTGTGACTGTGTCAATATCATGTCCCTAATAGTTAAAACTTATTGTTATTTCAGAAATCAAATTGTAGATATCAAGTATATACAATATTTATTAAAATAATTGTTATTGTTCCTTGTGGAGTGAATCTTAATGGCCCGAAATTTATAGTATATATTTAAGTTTTAGTGTTGCATTGTTTGCAAAATGTGTACAGCCAAAAGGATCGTGATCTTATACGGTAGTCAGACTTATACATCTCAAGAAATTGCTGAGAGAATCTGGCGCACTACAAAAATCTTAGGGCTTAAAGGCCCGGTGCAGGCGTTGGATGACTATCCAATCTCGAAGCTTATCCACGAACAATATGCCCTATTCGTTTGTGCAACAACCGGCGAAGGAGAGGAACCAGACAATATGAAGGCGTTTTGGAAGTTCTTGCTGCGAAAAAACCTCCCATCTAACTCTTTAGTGAATCTCAAGTTTGGAGTGATTGGTCTTGGTGATTCATCATATGATAAATTTAATTTTGTAGCCAAAAAGCTTCATAAGCGTCTCATGCAACTAGGGGCGCAGCCCTTACTGGACACTGGTATCTATCAATATTATCTTATTTTCATTATGAAGTTTCTATGTAGAATTAGTCTTACATGGTTCTCTCTAATTATACAAAATGACATTATCTATAGGCAATTAGAACAATACTAACAACTATACTATAAAGTTCTTAAAAGATTTTATTTGGTCTGAACATTTTATTTTTTTGTAGGTTAAGTGTGTGGTAATAGTATTTTTAAACAGCAGATAATCTAATTAATTAATTACATTTTGCTTTATTTAATATACTATATGTAATTTTGGTATTTTCATACAGGTGCATATTATAAATTCTTATATGTAATGTTTTTTCTTATCTCTATAGATGGTGTGTTCCAATTGATGATAAAAGTCTAATTGTTGTCAAAATAATTTATTGATTCTTTTAAAAAATAACTTGATTTATAATGCTGGTTTAACTTGCCAATGGGCCTTTTAAATATATTGTTTTTGCCACTTTAATCTTTATCAAAATCTACCTACATTAATTTATAAGTATAGTAAATTGATAAAGATCTAAAGATTATGTTATCATTACAGCTCTCTGTGACTATCAACATGACTTAGGACATGATGCTGTTTTGATGTCATGGCTTGAAGAGTTCTATGCAAAATTAAACACACCACTAAAAATTGACCCAAGTATTGGAGTGACAAAGTTTGTTCCTCGTTGGAAAACAACAATAATTAAAAATAACATTACTATGATATCTGAATATGGATTAAATAAAGATATGTACTTTGGTAGTACTAATACTGATCACTTTGTCAATCCCATATACTTGGAAATAGAAAGTAATACTCGTACAACACATGAATCACATTTTCAAGTAAGTTGACCTCTGAAATATTGCTAAATCATTTATTTACAAACACTTGTTAATGTCTGAATAGTAGTCATATATTGATTTATTTATATTTAATGTTACAAGAGAATGTGGGTTAAAACATTGAAAAGCGTATGTGTATGGATACACAGTGTAAAACATTATATGTATAATTGTTGTTAATTTGTAAAAATATGGTAAAACAGACTAGATTTAACATTTTCTCTTCACATTCACATTTTTTTCTTTCCTTGAAGGATGTAAGATTACTTTCCTTTAAAACTGTAAATAAAGAAAAAATCAATTATTGTCCTGGAGATGTATTTAATATAAGACCACGAAATAGTAAAGATGATATTGAGGATCTCTTTGGAATATTTGAAACTCATAATATTGATATTAAACCGCATTACATGTTAAACATAGAAGAATATCATGAAGGTAAGAGACAATTTAGTTTTTCATTAAAATTACAATCTATGAATTATAAATTATAATAATAAAACATTACAATTTTATAACTGAGAGAACTATAATAATTACGAAAATAACAATTTGTGATGCTTAGTTTTTAAAACGCTTCTAGATATAAACAGTGTAGGTATTAATTACTTTGTAAAGTGAAATACGAATTATGGTTTTTATTTAAACTCATGATATAATCTATACTTAACCGTAACATATGCCAATGGCCTTTTGGCCTAAAGGTCTAGATACCAGGCCATAAACTCCAAAAAAAAAATGTGCCAATGGCCTAATACATTAATGAATTATCAACTCAAACTGTCAATTGTCACTGTCTGTGTAATGTCAGTTGGTCTTGAGACTTGAACATGTGTATTTTTATGTAGAAACTAGAATTATATGTTAAACATTTTACCGTGTTATTTGTTGTACTTGCGCAAATTCAAAAAGGATATAATCAGTAACAATCGATATGCTACGGAGGCAAGCGCGATTGCGCCGCGAATATTTGTACAGGAAGTCGGCAGAAGATAAACAGAAGAGTATTCAAGCTAAAAAAGATCAATTAAAAAAATGTTTAGAAGAGAATATTCCTATTCATGGAGACCTAAGGAAAGAAGCAATAGCTTTACAACAAAGATTAGAATTTGAAGACAAAGGTAGGATATCAATCTTGAATTAGGAGGATTTCAATTTTGTTAAATTGTAACCTCAAATTTATTTAAATGTTTATTTGTTTTTTTTTTAGCCTAGACTTATAAATGTTTTATCTCCAGGTCCAGAAAAATCTGCAGTAATCGGTGGCTTCAGTGGCGGAGCAAACACATTAAACTCTCAAGATGATGAGTATAGATATGCAGGTGTCGAAGATCCAAAGATTATGATTACAACATCCAGAGAGCCTAGTGCAAGGCTTAAAATGTTTGTTAAAGAGTTAAGGTTAGTAATTAACATTGTTAATAAAAAAAATGGTCTTGGGTCAAAATATTATTATTTTATTGTTAGAATGAAAACACCTACAACAAATTTTAAAATTTTCAGACTAATATTTCCTAACAGCCAACGTATGAATCGTGGGGGTTATGAAATGTCCCAACTCATTCATGCATGTCGAGCTAATGATGTCACAGATTTTATAGTTGTTCATGAACATAGAGGAGTACCTGACAGTTTGGTGAGTAGATTATGAAATCAATTTTTGATGGCTTTTCTTTCCTTTTCTTAAAATAGTATATTTGTCATAACATTTGATCACATTTTGGGCCCCAAATTCAAAGCTAGCAAAGCAAGGTTTTATAGTAACATATACTGTGAAAAATATTTTACTTGTCTGTATAACTTTCTTAACTTTATTAATTTAATGATATTACATTACATAAATATTATAAAACATGTGGATTTAATGATATTTTTATAATAAATGTTATGTTTCAATATAAATTGCAGGTAATATGTCATCTTCCCTATGGCCCCACAGCATCATTTACATTGTCAGGTGTGGTGATGAGACATGATATTCCAGATATAGGGCCCATGAGTGAACAGTACCCACACCTTATATTCCATAACTTTAAAACAGATCTTGGTATGTAGATGGTATTAAAATGCTTATATTCTTAACATGCTAGATGACCTAGCCCAATTAAGTATAAAAAACATCCTGCAGTTTTCAGTGATTTACAGTTAAAATGCATTATATATATTTTCTTATTGTTTGATCTGCCTTTTTACAAAATAAATTATATTTAATTTATTTATTTTGCAGGTAAAAGAACAATGAGTGTTTTAAAGTACCTATTTCCAGTACCTAAGCCAGACTCAAAGCGAGTGATAACTTTTGCCAATAACGATGATTACATCTGCTTTAGACAACATACACATAAGAAGGTAACTTTTATTTAAATTCCTGTTATAAGTGAAACTGCAATTAAATTTATGGTTATATAATAACTTATTTTTAAAATTATTTTTTCTAGTCAATATTAAAGTATGCCAAATGTTCACTTTTTCTTAATCTATTTTCTCTCCTCATATTTCTTTATTTGTTTGTGATATGTACTCAGAAACATACAAAACTCTCTTTTTGTTAATGCAAATTTTCTTTATCATCTATGAGATGTGTTATTCAAATATGTCATACTGTTTCACAGGTTGGTAAAGAAATAGAGCTCTCTGAAGTAGGTCCTCGCTTCCAAATGAAACTGTATGAGATAAAATTAGGCACTTTAGAAGCCTTGGAGGCAGCTGACACTGAATGGGCCTTACGCCCCTACATGAACACTGCTGCCAAACGACGATTCCTCAGTGACGAGGATGGATGGCAGGAGGAAGAATGACTTCAATAAACTTTTTTAATAAATCATGTCTTTTATTTATTAAAATATATTGAATAATTGAATTCCACTAGACAATTGGTAATAAACTTTAAAATAAGGCCTCAATTAGTTAAGGTACTAGAAATTACTATGATTAACATTTAACAATACAGTCAAAATTTGTTATAACGACATTGAAGGGTCTACTCATATTTGGGCGTAAAAACCGATTGTCGTAACACGATGACGTTGTTATTAAGTACCTAATACAATAGAATTCAGCCTTTGATTTTAGTCAATATAACCGGTATGTTGTTATATATATTTATACAGATTAAAATTCTGTATCTATGTTTATATAAGTTTGTTTTATTAAGGATATAAAATTAACCCATTCAATGTTTTGTTTTAGACATGCCAGTTCCTCAATTTCTTAAAAAACCCTTACCAATGTATGTGATAGCGGAACAGTATTGGGATTTAAAAGCATTTCCTACGCAATATGTATTTTCTCTTCTAGCTCTTATATCAGATGATAGGCTAGAGAGAGACAAATGTAGGGAACTTAGTTCTGCTGAGGGACAGGAAGAGTGGCTAAGTTATTGCAGGAGACCAAAAAGGACTATTTTGGAGGTATGCTTTCAGATATAGATATAAATATATTGCTTTTGCAGATACTTTTGAAACATTGGCACTTTATATGTAGTAATTAGAAAATGTAGCAGCATACCTACTTGCAGAAATTATAAGTTCAATCTATCATTGGCAGTATGAAAAATAAGTCAAAAATACTATCTGTTCAAAATGACTGGTCTGATAAATTGGACACATTGTGATTTGAAATCATAGATAGTTGGAACCAGTTAACAATAAATACCACTTTCAGGTGTTACATGACTTCCACATATCAGCATCAAATCTCACAATAGAAGTGCTATTTGAGTTGTTCTCCACAATTAAACCTCGCTCCTTTTCTATTGCAAGTAGTTGTTTACCAGCACAAGGTAATTTAGTTGTGACCTTTATAATGTTTGTATTTCTCGTTGACCAAGTTATTTTGATTATTTTAGTAGTAGTTATAAACTTAAGGAAACACCACATAATTACATGATAAAATATGTCGAGAGTAAGAAAGTCTCAACAAGTCAGATTTTAAGTGAATTTTTGTACTCCAGTGGGCAGGAGCCGTCCATAATTTAGAGATAATCTTCAATAATCTATACACATTCAATTATATATTTGTTTAGATTATATAAGATTACAACTGTGATTTTATTAAGACCAATATTCTAAGGTACCAGAAATTTTATGTTTAGTTTTATTTTATCAGGCATATTTATTAATTATTTTTTATGTTTTAACTTCAGGTTCTAAATTAGAATTACTAGTGGTTATTGTGAAGTATCAAACTAAAATTAAAAAACAACGCCTGGGCTTATGTTCCAATTGGTTGAAAGGATTAAATATAGGTGACAAAGTGTATGGTTGGATCAAAAAAGGAGTTTTTAAATTTCCTGCAGCGGTGAGCCTAGTTTTATTAATAATTTAAAATTAAATTTAAATGTTATAATAAAGGCAACCCAAACTTATGCATCTCCAATGTAATTAGGAAAATAGTAATACTGAATAATTATTATACTTATTAAAGATTTTTTTTTACAGAATATACCACTAATTCTAATAGGTCCAGGCACTGGCTTGGCTCCATTCCGTAATCTGATTCAAGAAAGAGTAGCTCTCAATATTGCTGATAAAAATATAATACACCTGTTTTTTGGCTGTCGGTATAGAGATGGAGATTTCCACTGTAGAGATGAGTTAGAAATGTGGCAGAAAAACAACAAGATTTCTCTATATTGTGCCTTTTCTAGGGACCAAGAAGATAAAATGTAAGTCTTTAAACCAGATAAAAAGTGATTTCATTACATTATTTACATATCTCAGTAGGATACCTAAGTCTCGCTAGGCACAACTTCTGTAGCACTCGAAATCTTGATATATGTTAATGATATAAAAAATATATGTATATCATATTTTATTTAATTAAAATTTTTTGTAAACACAAGCAGATGATCAGACTATGAGGTCAGATTTTCAGGTGATAAGAAGACATGGCCGTTTCCAGAAAAAAATTAAGTTTTTTTTTTTCAGATATGTTCAACATAAGATAGTCGAAAACAAAGATAAACTACACAATCTTCTGATAAATCAGGGAGCTTATGTCTTTATATCTGGCAACTCTAAGAATATGCCTAAAAACGTGAAAGATGCATTTGTTGAACATGTGTTGAAAGGAGTAGAAAATGCTGATAGTTTTATGGAAAATATGATTAATATTGGCAGATTTCAAACTGAAACTTGGTAATGCAGAATGTTAGTGAGTAAGAATACAATTCTTGATGCTGACAATTTGTTTATTTTATTACTAAAATTAAATATCAATAATAAGCTGTTGAACTTTGAGAGTTGTTTATTTTACACCTTAAATACTAAAACTATATTACTTATTAGACAACAATGTACTCATGATGCTTAAAAGTTTAAGAACAAATTTCATTGTGGGGATACAATTTCCTTTAATGAGAACACACAGTTTAAAAACTGTTGACTAAATTCAGATATCACCAAACAGTCATTATTTTTACTGTTACTAGCTATTACTCAGGCCCCATAATTTAAGATTACCAGCATCACGTTTTCTTTCTGAAGGTTCCTTATCTTCACATGCATAGGCAATTAAGTAACGAGAGGGATGCCATGCTACAGTAAATGTTGCTGCTTGAACAGGAATTTCTGCTACTTTTTCACCTAATAAAAATATTATTCTTAAGGATTAGTACCATTGCATAAAAAAATACTATAGTAAAAAATATATACATACCGGTTTCAGTATCACCAATATCAATTATGTGGTCTTCACTGGCTGAAGCCAGCAGTCGTCCGTCAAAACTGAAGGACAGTGTTCTGACTGGCCACTCTAATCTGAAAATAATTAAACAAACAGCCATAACATAATAACTGAAATACATTGTGTTTTTGAAAGAAACTTGGGAATATTACACACTTTATTCACAATATTGACATTTTTTTATATATTTCTGCTCTTAAAGCAAGACTGCAAAAGTTACCACTATATATATATTTTTTTTGTTTTTAAAATATAAACAAATTGTGACTGCTTGGTCACAGAGTTGTGTGTACACACCTAGAAAACACTCTTAAACATGCCAATTCATTGACATCCCACAGTGACACTAGGGCATCGGCTGAACCTGTCGCAAAATATCTTCCAGTGGGCTCATGCTCTATACAAATACATGTGCCTGGATGAGCTTTTAGTACTGTTTGTAGTTCTAGAGATGGATACCTACAACAATATAAGAACATATTGTCAAAAATTTGTCACCAAATTAACCTAAAGTTTAGCAGTTAATTAAAATATAACTATGCATTGGAAACCATAAATACTAAATACTTAAAAAAATTTTTTTATTACATATAGATGTTAAATAGTTGTAAAACTATGGAATGGTATAATAAAATGTGTTTCTATATTATTCAAAGCATCTTAATATAGGTAGGCTAATAAATATAATATACTCACGTTAATATATGTACGCAACCCAAACCATTTGTTAAGAAGAAAAGATCTGATGAGTTGTTCCATGAAATTTCATTGACTTCAAAGTTAAATTGTTCTTCTGTGACCTATAAAACATTAGAAGCATAATGAGAATCAAAAAGTTTAGTTAAAAATAACAGAATGCTAAAACCTTTTAATGCTTAAAAATAAACTATCATAACCAATGGAATGGCATCAAAAAAAACAAGAACTTTAATAGATTAAATTTCTTAGATTGCTATGTTAAATGAGGTAGTAATAATGGACTAAGCCTTAGTACTTACACTATGTTAAACAGTATTATAAAAAACTTACTACTTTATAATTACGTGCATCTATGAAGGAAACAAGATCTTCCTTATTGCCAACTGCAATTGTGGAACCGTTGGGTGACCAGGCAATATTTATATTCTCTCCTTTAGTTGATATTGCAGCTGCACATTTGTGTGATCTGTAATTGTTTAAATAAAGAAGAATTAGTTTGTGAATTCTATTATACATAACTGTCTAAGATATGACCTAGTGCTCATGCATCATTGCTTGTTGTAGAGGTATGAAGGGGCTTTGGTTATGACCACATAAAAAATCAAAACAAAGACATCTATGCCCTTACATATTTAAAATTTGTTACTTAATATGATAGTATATTATGTAAACAGATTTAAAGACCATGCATAGCACATTATCTTACCGAGCGTCCCATATCCTCACTGATTTATCGCCACTGGCTGTGCTAAGCAAATCAGGATGAGAGGCATGCCAGCACAATTGATCTACCGAACCTGTGTGTCCGCGAAATACGAAGTCTTGTACCTGTGAATTAAGCATATTTTATAGTAGCTTATGTGGTAGTGTTGGTATGAATACTATTAGTTGAAAAAAATCCCCAAATTGTAGCCGGTTATGAGAGATGTAAAGTTATAACAATTAATTTATTAGGTACTATTTCTTTATAATGCATATTTAATGTACACGAAAAACTTACTAATCTGTTTCTCTCTAAATTGAAAATTACAACAGTTTTATCAAAGGATCCTGAAGCTAATCGTCTACCATCGCAAGACCATCCAACAGAATGTACTTTAGATGTATGTGCAATGTATTCCCGCACTACATTGTGCGAAGCGAAATAATTACGAAGATCTTGTAAATCTTCTATTGGGGTTTGTCCTTGCTTAGATTCTTTCATTTTAATCGTTTTAAAATAAACAAAATACAGATGGAGGTTATTCTCAAAAGACAAAATACAAAAGCTTAAAAATTTCAAACATTATACAATAATCATACATGATGATGATACAGACGTTATGTATAGGATAACAATAATATTATTCTATAGTCTACTTTATAGACTATATACGGTTTCTTTGAAGTTGATTAAAAAACAAGTTGATTGCTCTGGAATTTACATAGATGAGTTAATAGTCAATATTCATGACCCTTATATGGGTTTTAAAACGACTTCCAAAAACCGAGGGTCCTCCACCTTCGGTTTTTTTAATTTTATCAATTCGACATGTACTTAATTTATTTATGTAAAGATGGCCCGGACCGCATCGGACCACCCCCCTAGACCAATCGGGATGATAGAGGTGCCAGATAATTCGGATTTGTTGCGAATACGTGCCATAGACAGGATTTTATAATCAGATTGATACTTTTCAGTATATTAACGTAAATGTCTCATGAAAAATTAGCACCGTTGCGTGATTAGTAGCTTATAAGTCAATGTTACATAATGCATTAACATAATATATCAATAAATGATTCGGTTTAGATTCACGATTAGGCAGGGCATGAATAACCATACTAATTATTATAGTTCCAGCGACATAGAGCATCTCACAAAAAGGTTATAAATTTCTGAAATCTATCATTTCGACCCAAATGATGGACCATAATTCTTATATGTTGAAATACAATCATAACTTAGTATGTTAACATGAGATTAACATACTTTTAATTTTTTTTAGTTACATGAAAATCAAAGGTACTATTAATTAATGTGTGGAATGAAAACGTCTTAGCGAAGAACAGTGGAGGACGCGAATCTTATTGCGGTGCTGGGTCTTAATAACTCCTTATTAAACAATTTTATATAAATAAATTATAGATAGGTAGGAGAAGGTATAAATTAAATTTAAATACGTGTTATAGTCATAGCGATATTGACGATTATTCGGAAAATAATAAAAAAAAAAAAATTGTCTGTCCACTCCAACAGTCCGTCAAATTTATACATGGTATTTTACTTTTGTTTAATAGTTAACAAAGTTTCATGTACATTGGTAGGATACATTCCAACAAAAAGAAGAAAGATCTCAACAGAAGAAACCATTAATTCTAGCTTAAAAATCACGACACCGCGCGACACCAGTAGAGGGCATATAAATCCACTGTAAAAGTATAAATCGATGTACGATACTTTTTTCTATTTTGTAATAATGTGGGTATAGAATTTGGATTGTATAAACGGCATTAAGCTGAGTTATATGGTTTTTCGCGATATAGAGGTTTAAATCAGAATTTAGTGGAAAAGTGTCAATCTTGACTTTATTCATAATTATCTAAGGCCCCATCTAAAGCGGGCCATAGTCGGACCGCATGTTGCAGTCAAGATCGACTGCAATACGCGGTCGCCGCACGGCGATCTGCAGTTTCCATACTAAATTCATATCCGCAATACACGGACCGCTCGAGCAGTTCCTGAGCAAACCGCATATTGCAGTCGGTCTTGACTGCAACATGCGGTCCGTCTATGGCCCGCTTAAGTAAAATGTTTATGCTTTATAATAGGTACTTTTATTTCATTTCCATAAATATAGGCTTACTTTATGTAAATTTCAGTGAAGTTTGGGGCCTTAGTATTGGTGGATTACCTACCACTTTAATTCTCAAACTCCTTCAATTGTGAAGAACAGAAGTATGTATTTACATCGACTAAATATTTAATAAGTAAATAAATGTTTTTGTACATGAATATACCTACCTACCACTTGCATTAAATCTTATCTCGCTATTTATGGGATAACAATGAATGATACCGTAGTCACCATATTAGAAATAAAAGGAAATGTTTCAGATCACATAATGTAACAGAACTGCGTAAGAATAGTAGCCACTAAGAAAAAAATCATTTTTCGACTGCAAGCGAAACCTAACGCCCATCCAAATTGATTCTTTCGAATTACTACCATAGAACAGATAATTTACAGTTATATTTTAAACAAAATCACTTTTGATATACTAGGGATTAAAAATGAAACTCGCATCTCTATAGCGAATAATTTATTAAAATAATTCTCTCCATTTATAATAACTCAATTTTTATCCAGCATTTCCTTGAATGTACTCACGACGCCACACTTTTAACTGAGTCAAGAAGTATAGAACAGGAGAGAGCCAAAACGCCGTGATAAACGCCATGTGAGCTAGCTTTTCCTTAAAAATTTAAAGTACATTTAGGAATCATTGCAAAATATTAAGATATCTATAGAAAAGCTAATATACTTAATAGGTAACGTATTTGGCTAATTAGGATACATTTGCAAAAGCTTATTAA
Source organism: Pieris macdunnoughi (assembly GCA_905332375.1). NCBI lineage: Eukaryota > Metazoa > Arthropoda > Insecta > Lepidoptera > Pieridae > Pieris > Pieris macdunnoughi. The sequence goes on along the minus strand of CAJOBZ010000012.1, from coordinate 4,653,629 downwards.
TACCAAAGACAGTTAATACTCACTCCATGAGAACAACGGACCCTCGGAGGCCCGGATATAGTTAGCCCTGTCTGTGCAAAACTACGTTTAGGCACATGAAACTTTGATTTCCGTAAAAGGATTGATAAGTTAAAAATGTTTTTTTCCACCATCCTTAAATTAAATGCTATCATTCAATGTGTAACCTTCACACACCTGGCAAATAATAAATTTTTCAGTAGAAGCATTAATATTTTTTGACAATTTTATTTTGAAAACAGAATTCAGTTTTTTCAACTTATCTATATAGGTAGGTTTTATATAAGTAATACAAGCTGGATACATATCACACTTTACTAATAAAGTTACACAAATTTATATATTAAGGCATATTATTTAACTCTAGTTATAGCGTCTATCGCGCGTTTCCTAACTCGCAATCCTTCCTACCTACACACTTAAACTAATTGGACCAAAGTTCAGCTATCGTAGACAGCTTCAGTTCATATTTTATAATAAAAAAAGCATGTGTGTGTACTTATCTAGTATCTACACAAGTTATAACCCTTTGGCGTAACAAGATAAATCTTTTAAAATTTTTGTCTATCACCTTACTCTACGTTTGTATAAAAAACGACACAACAATAGAAAAAAGGTGATTAATAAAAATTGAAAGTTTTATAATAACGCATTATCTAGTTAAATAAAGTTTATTTAAATATCACAAAAAAAAAATCTACATAATTAAAGAAATTTATATTTTTTATTTTAAAATGTTGACTATCCTAACTTCTGGGTGTCGGTTGTTTGTGACGGTGTGCGCGCGCATCGTAAAAATTTACTCTCATTATTTTCCCTAAGATGCCAAAAGAAGTATAACTTCAAATGGAAGGAACGTTTGCTTGTCTGGCTCATACTCTTACTGTTGTTACTATATTATATTAAGATAATGAACTCCTATTAATGAAAAAGTGCTTGGCCGCATATTAATCGTTATTATATGAAAGTAACAGAAAAATAAATCACAATATAATTAACAAAAACTTTATTCAATGACTAGAAAATAATAAAAAATTGCAGTAACAGAAACAGATGGTCCTTTAACTACAGTTATTTTATCTTGCTATAAAAAACATGAATATGCAATTCCCACCAACATTTTTTTATTATAAAAGTCACCTAACATAGTTTCTATTACCTACATCTTTTGCAATAAGTTTTTCTATGTGGTACATTGTTCTATAAATTAGAAAAGGGCATGAGTCTATAATCATAGAACAATGATGCAGGACAAATGTAAAACTATGAGGAAAGCTTTGATAAAGATTCTTATTAAATGGCACATGATTAGCGCGAGGCCCCATGTTGTTGAACCAAACTACCCAATACGGAAATTCTTTTAATTCTTTTGTGTCCCCACAAAATATTTTTTCCCCAGTTTTGGCTGTTAATTTAGATTTATCTTTTTTAATTTTTTTAGCTGGTGGCTCATCGCATTCTCTTATTTCTTTGCTGAGTATATTTTTTACGGCTTTATTCAATTCCGTTATACTTTTACCATTTAGAATATCAGAATCTGAAAGTATGGGTGGCAATGTGTAATCATCATCACTTTCATCAGTTGATAATTCTTTATCATCAAGACTATTTTCCAAAAATTTTACATCTGAATCTTCCATTATCCCAGTTGCATTTGGTTCAATGTTATCATCAAGAAGCGTCGTATTGTGAAGCCTTATACTATCATTATTTATACTAATGTTATTAGAAACATTTTGATTCGGAGAAGGGCCTACATAACTTTGTTTATTGGTTTCTTCCTGCAAACGTTGATAATATAGCGATAACAAGTTATAATTGTTAGTATTTTCTTTTTTTTTCTTTTTTGGGAGGGATGAGGGATTTTTCCGTTCCGGGGGTTTAGATAATTTCCTTGTTCTTACGGGTTTGATGTTATGTTTTTGATACGCAATATTTATAAGTTCATCTATGATAGCTTTTCGATCGAAATTCTGAGGTAAATCGTAAGGTCCGTGAAGTTTTGAAACTGCCGTTAAATTTGTTGAGTTTTCCGCAGTGGATTCTTCAGGAGAAAATGTATTAAGTAAAGTTTCCGGCTGTTGATCAACTGACACTTCCTTTATTATTTCTTTTAATTCAGTTTTATCGTCTTCATCGTATATACACGCATTTGGATAATCAACAAATTTTATTGTTCTCTCATTGCTTAAGATAATTTCTGATGACTCTTTATTATAGTCTTCATAACCTGTTTCAGTAATGGTAAATTCCTTATTGAAGCTACTTTCGTTCATAGTCGCATTTTTATTTTTTTCTGATTTCAGTAAATTATACTCATCGTTATCGCAAAATTTAACAAATACACTTACATTTTCACTTTCCCTAGATGTCTTATGGAATGTTGCCATGCCATTGGGACCTACCGGATTATTTATTTTGTTGTCTAAAGTTACTCCTTGAATAATATTTCTTTCTAGGCTATTTTCTTTTAAACTCAAATATTTTGTAACATAATCAAGACTATATTGAGTAAAATCTTCACTAAGCACAAGCCGTATGTCTGGATCTTGCAAATATTCTAATATTACATTTGTTGCTGATGTCATTGGAATGTTAATCAGATTAAATTCATCTTTAGGTATAACAGATACTTTGTCTTCTATTGGAATCTTATTAATTATCTCCATAGATATTTCTTGTCCTAAAGTCATTTGATGTTTCTTCCTTTCTTGAAGATGTTCTAAAAATACATATTCATCAGCAATCTGGGTCTGACAGTAATTATCCATGAATAAATTATGCTTGCATACCACCATTTTTCGTGTTCTAAGATATGCACACCAGTCTTTAAAAGAAAACAGTCTTTGTGTGCTGCCAGAGTTTGTGTTTATGTTAAATGCCTTAGGGTAATTATTTTCTTCATTAATTTTATCAACTACATCGGTAAGCCTAACTTCATAGTCAGAGTCTAAGCCAAAACACATTTTTAGCGCTATTACTACATAAGCCATACAGATAGTTTCAAAATCAGCAATAAATGTGAATTCTCTGATTTGCTGGCTGACTTTAAAGTATCTACATGGGTAGTGGTGTATCAATGACTCTATGAAGCACTTAAAATCATTTGGCAAACAGAGCTCTGTCATAAAATCATCAATAATTTTTCTTATATCTGGTATTAAAGGTAAACCTAAATCAAGGTTATTAAAGAGACTATTTACAATAGTACAAATTTGTGTAGTGGAATATTCATTCCATAATGAGTTTCTAAACCTTAAAAAATGTGGGATTTTTCTAACATCCAGGTCTTCAGGAACATATTTTGTACAGTTTTTAATATTAATTTGCTCACTCTTTAAGAGTCTTTTTAAATGAGATAAGTGAATATGACTTCTATCCAAATTTAAAGCAATATAGAATATAGCAATTATAACACCTTTTCTCATTGGGTGAATTCTGTACATATTTCTTATCTTCTTTTCATTTTTTAAACTAAACTCGTCATGCTCAATACTATTTTCATCATCTGATGATATGGAAACTTCTTCATCACTATCAAGAAGAAATTCATCATCATCATCTTGGGAAACATTATTATCCTTACTTCTATAGCTATTATTTGCTTTGCACTGTTTTTTATCTTGCATACGTAAATTGCAATCATCCTTTTCGTCATCTTTAGAAGTAATTGGGCAACACATTTTATTGTCTTTAAGAGCAAATGATTTTATTGCATTCAAATTATTGTTTTCTTTTTCTTTATTATGTTTAGATAAATAGTTACAATCTGTTTCTGTATGATCTTTGTGCTCATTACCGAAGAACTCTCCCAAAAGTCTGTAAAGATAACATATTAAACATTATCAAGATAAACAAAGATCTTGGCTAGATATCATTAATTGAGCCTATTCAGCTATTCAATTACATATAATTAAGCATATTTTGCCAAGCGAGCGATCTCCCCAACCCGGCTGGTCCCCGTGGGGAGTTAGACCAAAACCCTCCAACATTGATCTAAAATTAATAAAATTAATAGTAGTTATATTTACTATTATAACTAGCTATTACCACACTAATAGTTATTAGTAGTTATTGACCATTTGGCAATGAATAGAAGCATGATGGGGAAAAAAAAACTTTCTGACAGAATAAACATATTATCAACAATAAAAAATTACACAAAAACAAAAGACTATAACAATTAAAAAACTAAAATGGAAGTGGGCTAGAATGGAAGCAAATCATTAATGCATTGGTACACAGGTCACATGAAGAGCAAAAGGGGTAGACCATTCCTAAGGTGGATTGATGAAATAAGAGCCGTGGCAGGTGGCACATGGACCCGAACTCCCCAGGTCAATAATTTATGGTTGCATTTGGAGGAGGCCTTTGCCAACAAAAGGCAAACAGACAAGGTTGTCGAGGGAATGTAAATATTCAACTATATTTAAGTTAATTTTTTTCAATACTAAACATTTATATTCTAGCTTAAGTAAAATTGTATCTTGTCTGAATAAAGGCTTATATTATTATTATTAAGCATATTTTGCAAATCAGTATGGTTTTGAGTTTTACAGATTACATACTCAGTCTGCTTGACCTGATACTTCTTAATATATCTTGTCCAAATCCATAGAATTTTGTTTCTTACACTTGGTTTAGCACCAGCGGCAATCAATTCATCTGTTAGTCCTGATAAGATAAAGTTATATGCATGCCATTTGTACCACTCGGAACTCACTGAAATACAAATAAAAATTTATCTTATAGAAGTTGTAAGAATTGCTTAAATATGTAACAACTGCATCTTAAAACCTTAAGTTGCTAAACTAATTTAAATAAATTCAGTTGACTTTGTGTGCTTTGCTTATGAGGAAATTGGACCCAAGTCTAGGTCTACACAAAATAGAAAAACTAAAATTTTTAAGGCCAACAGCCTTCATTAAAAAAATAATGGGAAAATTGAACATTTCAAAATATGACAGATTTCGCTTCTAGCACATGACTATGTCTCCTTGTTTGTCTCTTGCACTACAAAGGGTAACAGTTTGAATACCATCGCACTTTTTTTGACGATACTAATTATTTAGGAGTCTCAGGACCTTCATTGAACACCTCCAAGTGAGTTTTGCTCCGGAAACGCGTCAAAAATTTTATAAAGATTTATAAAGTAAACTTTCACTTAAAACTAATTACCGCTAGTTAGCATAAACCACATTCAAGATGGCCGATTAAGTTTATAAAATTAATAGGGATGTGAAAAATAAATTTTTTTAAAAGTGAAAATCGATTTTTGTATTCGATTTTAATATTAAAAATAATTGAAAATTCGGCGACCAAATATTCATATACTAACTCTGACCTAACCAATCTAAATAATATTTGTTTTTGTGGACAGCTCCGATCTAAATAGTAATTGTTTATTCAAGCCTCGGCTCGGCTCTCGGCGGTCCTGAGGTCGCCTTCGGCGACCAAATATTCATATACTAACTCTACCTAACCAATCTAAATAATATTTTTTGTGGACAGCTCCGATCTAAATAGTAATTGTTTATTCAAGCCTCGGCTTCTCGGCGTCCTGGTCGCCTTCGGCGACCAAATATTCATATACTAACTCTAACCCAACCAATCTAAATAATATTTTTTTTTCTACAGCTCCGCATCTAAATAGTAATTGTTTATTCAAGCCTCGCTTCTCCGGGGTCCTGAGTCGCCTTCGGCGACCAAATTATTCATATACTAACTCTAACCTAACCAATCTAAATAATATTTGTTTTTGTGGACAGCCTCCGGCGCGACCCCTGAAATGCAGCCCCTCCACCCCTTGCGTATTAAAGCACAGGCATTTTATTCAAGCCTCCGCCAGCCCCCCCCACCCCTCGGCTTTTTTGGTCGCCTTCCGGGCGACCAGCCTCACCCGGCCCCGCCACAGCTTTCATAATGCCTGTGCTTTGTTTCAGCGGGTGGGGCTCGCCCTCCTCCTCCGCGCCTCCGATTATTTATATACACTCTAGGGGTAAGACAGACAAGACCACGTGGATAGTGGGGTGCTCTGATTCGGTTTTGGGTACTTTTTGATATTAAAGTAAACACTTTATTCTAGTAAAAATTAAATAATATAGAAAGTTGCAAACAATGAAATACAAGTACTAATTAGAAAATACAGACAAGTAGGTATCGATAATTTCAAAAAATTTCGGCAACCCCCTATAATCTATCAACACGAAATTAGGTTAATTTCAATGTTGATTATTCTATAACTATAAATTTCAAAAATGAGGAAATAATCGATAAATAAATAAAACGATTATTAACAATCGATAAATTAAAAACACGATTTTTTTAGTGAACGTCACATCACTTATAACCAATAGAAAAGTAGAAAATGGCGGATTGTTTACAAATTTTAATACATTACACAAAACTTTAAATTTTTTTAAAAATATTTAGACGCGTTTCGGGGGCAAAACTCACTTGGAGGTGTTCCAATGAAGGTCCCCCCGCTCCCCGACACTCCTAGATAATTAGTATCGTCAAAAAAGTGCGGTGGTATTTAACACCCAACCCCTACAAAGTGACTTAGCAGCCCATCATCATCAATATTTTACGTAATAGTCATAAAACAAATTTTAAAGTTATCAGCACACCTTGCTTTTAAACTAGTATAGTGCGCAACCAAGAGAGAAATAAATGTAGCATCCTTACTTTCCACTTCATCATTTTTAGTGTTATATATTTTCTTAGTGGTGTATTTAGCATGAGTGCCATCAGTGAAGACAACAGTTTCAACTATACGTTCTTGAATATTTTGGTCCTGCGTACCACACTCAACACAATAATAAAAGCCATCCACAAGATTTAAATCTGTGCCGCCACATACATTACATGCACTTGATTTCATATTTGGTAATATATTACAAACTAAAAACTATTAGGTCTGAGGTCATCGGTTATGAAAACCACGTGAAATTAACTTAAAAATTGTGTTTTATGTATTGACTATTGGCCTTGGGTTTTCAAAAACAGCTGGCAAGTGGCAACTGGCAATGGGCAAAAATTGGCATATGCTAAATAGCACAGACTGACGATTGTGATACATAACGTAAACATAAACGATAAATCCGAATCATAAGATATTATCTTATAGACTGCAAATAATTAATTGAAATAGGTATATAAGGATTAAATAAATACTATGACATAAATATAATATTTTTGCTTTCTGAATTAACTCTAGATTCGAAAAATTCTCGTCATTTTCATTAATGTTGTTTTCACTTTTACACATTCGTTTTATTAATGAGGTGAATTATTAAACTGTTGATAGGTAAATACTTCGAAGAAGAAACATTTCGTTGTAAAATCAAAGATTGGTTGTTGTTATAACATTTATTAAACGTATTTTTACTTATTAACCGGCTTTATTAAACCCGAAGGAATAGGTTTACAAGTCGTCGGAAATATCTGCGAACCTGGCTTAATGACGTCATACAAACTGGAGAGATAGCAAAAAAATTGAAGATGTAAAAATAAAAAATATTTTATTTGTGTACTTATTTTTATTGATACTCGTACCTACCCATCTTACATACAGCACTAAATAGGTAGTTTATGTAATATTTCACCAAACAGAGAAACAATAAACACTAAAATGCGATTACGAAAGCAAGAATAATACACGTGCGGCGTCGGCGATTGCGTTGGCAACGGTACTGGATAGGCGAAAACGGGGCGGGGTGCGGGGGCGCCAGGGGAAGCGCATTCCAGCGAGGTTCGCAGATATTTCCGACGGCTTGTACAATTATTCAATATGTAATTTTTAGGATTTGCTAAAGGGATGCCATAGAAAATAGAGTGTGTCCATGTCCATGTCCATAGGGTATGCCACTTGTATTGACTGTCAGTTGTCACTTTTCACAAATCTGGCATTAGCATTTGGCATTTACCACTATCCAATATCCATTGGTGACTAGACCTACTTTTACGAGCTCATTGTGAGTTGTGAACAAATTGTGAATTGTATCAATTTATGTGTGGCCTATTGGTGCCGTCGTCAAGTTGATGCTTTCGCGGGGCGTGTTCTTTAAATCCTTTAATTGAAAGAAAGAGGCCGGCTAACCTCACTCGCGGGGTTTATTGTATCATAACCAGTTAGCAGTTGTAAATTTAAAGGCTTCAACTCTGTGGACCGTCACACCCCTGTGAGAAAACGGTAACTAGTTGTTGTGTGTTGGAAGGGTTGTGACTTGTGCGTGATATCTGTGTGCATTTAACAATTAGCTGACGAAAGCTAATGTTGTGTAGTGTTGAGTTCTTCGTGTGATCTCTTGTTGTTCATTGATGGGCGGCATTTCGCACGCGTCGAAGGCGGCAGATCGGCCGCATAGGCGGATAATAACTTCCTGGAGGGTCTACGATAAAATCCGCCACACTGGAACTGATGGAATTAGAAAATATCGTAGCCAACACTGTTTACTTGAAAGCCAGAGAGGGTACGTACGTAACTACTTATTTAAAATTTAAATTATAGATGCGAATAATTCATGAGCGTGGATTCTGTATGCAAAATATTTTGTTATGTGTTTACGACGTAAGCGAGATAGTTCAATGCCCTTATAATCGTGTAACCGTGTTAAAAGAGAGCAATCAATTAATTACATTAATGTACCGCGTTATCTCGACGCGATGACCGTAACGTTAACTCATGCGTCTATTATTTACCTCAAGATAAAACATTGTTTTGTTTTGTCTAACCTCATGATTGCATAAATTTAAATAATTTATTATAGCTAAGATTCTTAAAACCATAATCTTCACTCCTACAACTTGTTATTATCTTGGCTACATTTGCAACTAAGACATATTCATATGCATTATATACAGACATAATTATCATTTTATAATTTCATATGATTTATAATTGTGATAGTAAAAATTTAAATAAATAATTTATTTAAATTTGCATATTTTACTCTTAATTATCTTCTTTCAATATATGTCAAGCACACTAAAGATTGTAATGGATTTTCCCAAGTTTTTTCTAATGAGAAGAGACAAAAAAAAACCACTATACCTTACCTACCATATGTCATAGACCACATAGCAACAGTATTTTATTTTTCATCTCTTTATAAAACATAAACATCTCACTACTCATAATTATTAAAATTGTTAACGATTTTAAAATACAATGTTCATAATATAGATAAAAAGCCTATAAGAACAATGTGTCCAATAATCACCAATCAAACACTATTTACATCATCTTTCAGACATCCCTATTTATATGTTTAATACAAACAATGTTATCAATTTGCATTCATAGCACTAAACCTTACATCAACATGCAACAGATAGTTGAATACAGAGATTAACGATAATCATAACAAGTCATTAAAAAAAAAGTACCATTGATTTTATTATTAAAGATATGATATGGACCACAGTGTAATGTTCGTAGTTCCTTACAGGCATCTAAATAAATTATCAATAAAAAGAGTGAAGGAGAGTTTATTGACAGTTCTTCTCAACTGTACTACTGAAAACTTTCAATGTTAATATCATATTATATGTTAGAATCATAATTTTTTTGATATTCATAATTGTAACTGCCACTATGTCATACTTAACATAAAGTTTTATAAAATATTTTTAATTGATATACATAATATTTTATATCATAAGTTTTTTTATACAACTGTTATTATGTTATGTCTTAATATTTATCTAATTCCAAACCACCTGATATTAAATATAAAAAGAAATAAAGATAAATTTTATATTTAACAATACTATTGAACAGTTTTATAAGAACAAGAACTTTAAATATTTTTTCAACAACTTCAGTTTCTTGGTATAAAGTTTTTTAATAAATATTATATTTTCCTTTACTTATTTGTGTGTTTTGAATTAGTTCCAATTACTATTTAATTTGATATTGCTATTTATATTATAAAAAGTAAAAGCTACAAAAAGGTGTTGTGTTTTAAAAAACATCTGTTAAATATTTTAATTTAAAAAATGTTATCCTATAGGCGCATACTTGACGAATCATAGTATAAAGGAATATTAGCTGAAACACCCCGAGGCCTGGCTGGGGTTAATTAAAGGGTAAAATTAATTTGGCGCTGTTCGTCTAACGATACTTACTCCCTTATTTAACAAGGTCAAACGTACAATCTGTTCAGTTTTGATTAAATAATGAGGACTAGCTGACTGCGATCACGACTGTGTGGAATATTGATTAAAACATTTTTTTTTAAACTAAATAATTTTTATTGCGACGGCAACAAAACTCGTAGCACAATTTTCAGTCATAATTTTCAAAGTTTAGTTAAAATATTGATTTTTTTAACTTCGTGACTTAATGCAAAAAAAACGTACACGTAACACTTACAGTACACGTAAAAGTGAATTATTAAAACGGTAACGAGCTTAGCTCACATACAGTATATTTTAGGAAATATTAATTCACCGGAATCCAAGTTAATCCCACAAAAATATTGTACTAACCCTAAGGGTCATCATTCTAATGTCTCCGGATGTTCTTTACATAAAAGAAAACGTATTTAGAGTACAAGTATTGCATAAATCTAAATAAAAAGCAGATCTTCTCAGTTTCAAAGAGATAAACAGCTTTCCTGAAACTTGGAATCCAAATCCGATTTCGATCAGATAGCATCGGACAAAAATCAAACGAATAAAGTCAATATTATAAAACGTCAAGTAATTTAATAAACAATTTTTTTCTCTATGAAGCTTAACGTGTTTGAGGCTGCTCAATGTGTGTTAAAGATATGTTTTAAAATAGTGTCAATCTCGTGAAAAATTGGAATTAGCATATTATTTTATTAATTAATTTCTTTGTATAACCTTGATTTAAACAAAAGCCTTATAAAATATTAAAATACTATTGTGTTAGGTATATGATTTTCAACGAGTTCGAGAGTTGAATGTATGACGCGTAACCGTAGTATATGTATTTCTATATACATAGTTTTATTAGAACCAGATCGAAACTGTTTTTCATATCAATGCTTTTATCTAGACATCGTAAAGTACCCTTCTCCACATAGTGTAATGTGTACATTGCTCTAATTACACGAACTAGAGGCCAAGATCCAGTTTGTATTGAAATTTATTTCAATTATAAATCTTGCTGTGTTTACGTAATACCGTTGCGTCAATACGTTGCGCAAGCGATGTCTTTGTTTAGAGATATATTGAACTAATTTCGATAATTGCTTTAAGAATTTGATTAAGGCAAAATTAGTAGCTTAATCCATAAAGAAAACAACTTCTAACAAACAATAACAAGTAAAAACCCAATTGTAATATCTTAATAATGTCCCGCCTGCTTGGGGCTTCATTTTGTATGACAGTCTGTTCTCAGGCGAATTAAAAAGAAACTAATCTTTTAGTAAGGTATCCACAAATCGATCTTTGTGATCATGAGCATCATCACAACGTGCACCAAATATTGCTTCCTGTTAGCATTTCGCCTAATACCTACTTAAAATTTTAAGATTTTAAATACTGTATATTATTAAAATAATGTCTTTAAAAAATATAAACAAATACATTGTTTATATTTTTTTAAATTAATAAATATAATCATTGTGTAAGGATCAATAAACGAAATAATAAAAAAACACTATAAATAAATGAGATTCAATTGTTTATTTGATGACCTCTGAAATTACATCAAAAATTGTTTTGTTCTCAGGCGGTTCCGATAGCAACAAGGGCAAAAGCAAGAAATGGCGGAAGATACTTCAGTTTCCTCACATATCGCAATGCCTAGACATAAAGACAACAATAGGTAAGTGCCTATTTCCTCTCTATATATCTCTACATTAAACGCCTTCACAATCCGTAATATTATGTAACTTGGGTTAGTTCAGGTATAGTATTTTAGGAGAATGAATTGTTTAAAAAACGACGAGATACAGATTGATTTCTAGAATAAGTAGAAGTTTTGGTGTTTTTGAATTTTTAGTTCATAATAAATTCACCTTAAACTGTTCGTCGTCGAGAGGCCACTCTTAAAAGGCATTTCTAATAATAGCGATTCATTTATAAGTCTACAAATGCACAACTCGAAACAAAAGATCTGTCAACAATAATGCCGCGTTCTATAGATTCTTGCGTCATGTATGAGAGGATCGTTATAACTGGGGTTATACAGAAACATAAATCATACGTTTGTAAGATTTTGTCTTAGAGAAAAAATCCTAGTTTTTATTTAAGATAAACCTGCTTTTAAATAGTTATGATAGTTGTATTTAAAATAACGAGATGACATAGTAAACTATAATACGTTTACGAATAATTAAATAAATTTGTTTTTACTAAAAATTTTAGCGTAACTTAATATCGAACAATTAATTTTATTAATATATTAATTTAAATTCTATTAAACCAGTAGCCAATCTCATTTTATTACGTAACTTACGAATATTTTTCAAATGTAATCAATCTTGGGTCCTTAAAGTTATAATATAACCACCGCAAATTGATTTCTGTTGAGCCAGCAAAAACTCTGTTGTTATCAGATAACGTTACTCATTATATCTCGATAGCTTATTCGCTTGGAATGAACTTAAGAAATCCTTAACGTAATTTTGAGAGGAGTATTCTCCTGTCACTCATGTATACATATGACGACCCGATATAGCTAAACCGCTGAGGTCCCGGTAGAATGCGATCCCGAGAGTCCTTCTGATGCGGCGTTTTGGAGCCACGCAAGGTATTGGGTATCACTTTCGCGGCTAATTCGGTTCTTTGGTGCGAATAATGCATAAATTCATTTGCACCTTGGCCATATATAAAAGAATACGGTTAAAGCCAAGATTGACTCCATTTCTCTAATGATACTGATGTGATCGATATAGATTCTTTAAATTTCATTACGGAATTTAAATAAAATAACGTGACAAACACAATTATCTATTCAAAAGGTGTGTAAGTTTTCAACTTTAAACATATTCAGCGAAACTTGCAGAGCAGCAAAGTATTCTATACTTTATTTACAAAGTACAACTTTGAACGGAAAAGATAATAAGTAGCTTGTTATTTCCCTTTGGGATTACAAATTTAGTTGTAACTAAAACGTATGTTGGTAGCGAGTTTGCCTTATCAAATGTTATTTAATAATTATATTACGAATTAAGTAAGTTTATTTCTTACTTTGACCACATAAAGTACAGATTTATTAAAATGCATAGAAAATTGACAATGAACTGAATATTGAATTGGTATCACTTATTCTACGACTATATGTATAACGATACAGCCGTTAAAATTATTTTAACACAAATAGTAATACATTTTGTGTTATATGTAAATATTAATATATCATATATGTAGTCATATTCTTATTCATAAACAGTCAAAAAGTTATTGTACTGTATTAACTAAAGCATTATATTTCCGTCATATTCAATTTACGCTTTAATGAAAAGAGATAGCTTAGTTTATTAAAACGGTGTTTTTTTTTAGTTTTTATGAATAGGGTGGTTTTCACCGAACTTCGCCCTTACGTTTTGATTGGTCTGCGCAGAATTCGCTGCAAATATGCTGTCAGGCTGAGTCAATAGATGCGCAGAAGTCTTCAAGTATTTTCCTACTAAAGTACATGCGCGAATTTTCTCCCACCACGCAACGTTTGGCTAAGTTTCGTTATATGTGAAACCACCATAAGCCTTTACTACGGCGTAACGATTTGTTAACGGCTTTAATTAGTAACGATGGCTCCCTATCGCGTGACCCGCGAAGCCACGTAGGAAGTACCTTATTACCTCAACGTGTTAGGGCTGACACAAATAAAAGTCATTTCTCAGAGAATTTGATTTTTTAATTAAATGTTTGTTTCGTATGACTTGAATTCGTGTATGCGGTGATGTTGGTTATTTCGACTATGTGTTTGCGTTTTGTTCCCACGAGAATGTAACTGCGTGCTCCTATTTCACCATGCCTCCTGCTAATAGAGGACAAGCCTTTTTTTTTAAATTTATGTTATTATTATTAATTACTTGATATGTCATGTGGAACGTGGTGTAATGGCTGCAGCTCCTTACAAACGTTGTGTAAAAAAAAAAATGACGATTAAAAGAGTGGCGGAGAGTTTATTGCCAGTTCTTCTCTCCCGTTCTACGCCCTTGATTTGAGAACTGGCAGTAAATGTAAAATTAGAAGCATTAATATGTATTTCTTTACTGACGAGTCATAAGTGTAAATTATATTACCTATATGATTAAATGATTTTTTACTTTACTTTATCCTATGTATATATAACCCCAACATCAAGAAGCCAAAAATTCGAGTTATAGAGTTTTCAACTTATGGAGGATTTCGACTTAGGCGGATTTTGATTCGACATAAAGAGTTTGAGGTTTACGTTTTTAGTTTACGTTTCACTCATCATTTAACTTTGTACTAATTGATGTTATTGCAGTAGAACCAACTACTTTGACAGTATTAAAGTCGAAACAATGCAGGCTTACTAAATTTACAAGGGAATCAAAATTAACACCTGCAAACAACAAAACGTGTTTCCATGAGTCATAAATTTATTATTTATACTCCTAAAATGTTTTCTAAGAAACAATAGTGTACTCACATTGGCGGCAAGTTCTTAAAGTCGGTAACTTATTTTTGTTCGAACAATAGAGATAATAAATTCCAAATGATCAAGTTGTAAAGGTTGTAAAATAAAACGTTCCTATGTTCGAGATACAGAGGTCAAATTTAATTTTTCGAGTTATAGAGTGAAAATATGTACCAAAAATGGCTTGGAGGGACTCGGTGATTATTTCGATTAACAGAGGGTCAAGATTTCAAGTAATGGAGGTTTTGGTGTTTTAAGGAAGGGAACAAAACATTTTTCGAGATTTGGAGGTTTTTGACTTATCGAGGTTCGACTTAACGAGGTGCTACTGTATATATTACATATTTCATCTTTGGCTATATCTTTAGAACAAAATAAAATTTATAACACAATACGACATTAACATTGCACTATAACCCGTACGGTTAATTCTTTGTAATGCGTCAATCTATTCGCTAGTTAGGTACATACAAATTCCTACTAAGTTGAATGAAAATTACTTTTAAAAATTGCTTTGAGATAGTTACACTCCTGTCAATTTATTTATATTAAATTTAAAATTTAAATATAGCTATCTATTTTTGGTTTGCATTTCATTAGATATATGCAAATTATGCATTCTTGTAAATTGTATCATGCGTTGACGAAGGCGAATGCTGGTCGCATTTATTCGTTTTAATTATGGACTTCACAAGATCTTTATTGTGTCTAATTAATTAGGCAAAGGTATATAAAATTCGTGGGTAAAAGTATTTTCGGTTGAAAGGTTAAAGATTTGTAGTTAATACAAAAAGTGGGATATTCCAAATCTAGAATCAGTTTTGCATGTAAAACTTTATTTGAAAACGATGCAAAATATGGATTCTCACTTCTGCGCCCGTACTCTAACATCCAATAGCGATAATAATACCGATTCCTACATTTTATATTTATGTATGCAAGTTCGATGTGTCCTTGGGATCGTGGGGAACAATAATGCTCTCGGAAGTTTTCTGTTGTTATTTTAGAGTATCTGGCATCCCTAGTTTTC
The DNA here is from genome assembly GCA_905332375.1 of Pieris macdunnoughi. Taxonomy (NCBI): domain Eukaryota; kingdom Metazoa; phylum Arthropoda; class Insecta; order Lepidoptera; family Pieridae; genus Pieris; species Pieris macdunnoughi. The sequence goes on along the minus strand of CAJOBZ010000012.1, from coordinate 4,637,991 downwards.
CCACAGTCGCGATTAGGGCTGTCTACTCAAAGTAATTTATCACTATTCTAACTTTTATGGGATTAGTGCGTGGATTGGAATAAGTAATGTGTTGATTTATTTGATCCATAAATTGGGTGTCAATTTATTATAAAATTATTAAACATCGAAAAGAAATTGGCAAATATCAGTAGATTACTTGGACTTTCGTCTTTGTAGTGATAATTTGATATGAAATCACAAATAATTTTAATATCAAAAATCATCGGGAAGAAATACATATTGCCGTTTAAAACAATATATATATTTGACAAGAAGACTCGGCCACGCGTTGCTGTGGCTAAGGTTTTTGTTATATTACAAAGTAGTAAACTATTCAAGGGAAACGGTAGGAGAACACCAGTCATGGGGACCTCCATGCTTTTTTGGTGGTTATGCCTGTAAATTGTGGCTTATGTGAAACGTTGGTACTTTCAACACAGCGCCATCTGTTAGAATTGTGCCTCTCAAATAATAAACAATTAATTTGCAATAAAATAATATTGCGGATATAAATTAATATGTAAGCTATCCTATCTTTTAAGTTATATTAAACTGCACACATTGCAAAATGCAAATTTGATATGGAGTCAAACAACGTGACGCGTATATTTATATATATATCGACGTAGGAAAGCATTTTTGGTGTAAGGGGACATTTTGCTTTTTTTCCCCCGCCCAAAAAATTTTTTTTTTTTTGGAAAAAAATTTTTTTGTTTCCCCCCCCCCCCTTTTTCCTTTTTTTTTTTTTTTTTTTTTTTTTTTTTCCCCCCCCCCCCCCCCCTTTTTTTTTTTTTTTTTTTTTTTTTATTTTTTTTTTGGGTTTTTTTTCCCCCCACTTTTTTTTTTCCCCCCCCCCCCCCCCCCCCCCCTCCAAAAAAAAAAAAAAAAAGGAAAGAATTATTTTTTTTTTTTTTTTTTGGTGGGTGGTTGGTGGTTTTTTTTTTTTTTTTTTTTTTTTTTTTTTTTTTTTTTTTTTTTTTTTTTTTTTTTTTTTTTTTTTTTTTTTTTTTTGGGGGGGGGGGGGGGGTGGGGGGGGGGTGGTTGTTTTTTTTTTTTTTTTGTGATAAAAAAAAAAAAAAACCACAACCCCCCCCCCCCCCCCCCCCCATTTAAAAACCACAAACCCCCCCCCCCCCCCACCCACCCCGGGGGGGGTTTTGGTAGGGGGAGGGGGGATTTTTTTTTTTTAAAAAAAAATTTTTTTTTTTTTTTTTTTTTTTTTTGATTTTTTTTTTTTTATTTTTTTTTTTTTTTTCCCCCCCCCCCCACCATATAAAAAAAAAAAAAAGGAGGGGGGGTTTTGGTTTTTTTTTTTTTTTCTCCTCTCCCCCCCCCCCCCCCCCCCCCGGCCCCCCCCGGCCCCCCTTTTGGGGGTATTTTTGGGGGTATGTTTTTTTTTTTTTTTTTTTTTTTTTTTTTTTTTTTCCCCATATATTAAGATTGTATATTTAAAAAACTATTTCCAAGGTTTTGAAAATTGTATAACGTATACAAGAAATCTTCGTAGTCTTCATTACTGAAGTGCCTGTCATGTAGGTAATGCCCTGAGACGTTGACTCACACCACTCCTATCCTCAGCTTGTTTTAGTGCATTAGGGATATTGTGACCCATAATTGTCTTTATTTGGTCAGACCAACGGGTAGGCGATATATACCCTACCCTACCATTACCAGTTGGCAATTTGGCCAAAGTAGCTTAGTACGTAAGAACCTATTGCAAAAATATATTCTACCGAAATACCATAACAAATATTTCAACTTTTTGTTGGATATAAATTTTTTATTCATCCTAAGTTTACTGATACGTAGATTTCATTATGGAAGCTTGCTGAATTATGACGCTATTAAACGTTATACAAACGCACACGCTTTATGGCTTAATTAATGTTAATCGCTAATGGATCGCCATCTATTGGCCGATGAAATCTTTTTGCATCGATAAAATGTAACTGCATACAAACTGTACTCTAGCCACGATAAGAAGGCAGTTGGGATTTTGCTTATAAAGTTTTGTTAAAGGAGTTTGATTCAAGGAACCAAAAATAGATATAATATTGACTACTTTCTCACAGAATATTCTTTTATCTGGCGTGTCATTGATAAACTAAGTAATAATAAAGAAAATAGAATTTGGAGCCAAAATTCCCTTTCACTGTGCCTATGAGAAGCCGAAGTCAGGAGAGACTGGAGGAAGTTGGCGCCACAAACACTACTTTCAGAAATTAAGGGCGCGACTGAAGAAGTGCCATGAATGACAGTAATGAATGAAATTCTGTAGTCTGTTGAAATATGGTTCTAATTAAATAGGCCAACTCTTTGTGTCTCTGGTATAGACATGAAGCTGTAAGCTGCGATTTGAATTTTAGATTAGTCATTTAGAGCAAAACAGAATTATTCATTGATTCTGTTGGCGATAAAAAGTTACTGCATCTATCGTAAAGATAGTTAATTTATTCTTAACTGTGCATTTAACTTCGAAAAAGAGAGTTCTGTTTAACACAGATACGAAAAGAGGAATGTTATTAATAAATAAATATATCGGGCATATAAAAAATTATCTGAATATATTTTTATCGTAAATATAACAGACTATTTGACGAAATTAAAAAAAAAATAGTTTATTTATTAGTGACTATAGAAGCTATCAAAATTGTTAGTTTTAGGTCTGATAAGTGTTCGCTTTAAAAAATCAAAATAAATATTCATAATTTCAAAAACCCGCCAAAACGCTTCTTTAGACAAGATGGCGTCGCGCCAGTCCCTATAAATGTTTACGTCTTTACAGGCATCGTACGTCAAAGTTTTTTATCATTATCACGATTAAATTACACAAATACAAGACAGTATTAGGAATAGACAGGCGAAGAGATTATTAATTATAAGCATAGTACGTTATCGTCGATCCGACTAATATTAGTCAAGTGACCTATAAAAATATCAAATTAATCATTATTTACAAGTTCTTTTACACAATAACGCTTATTAAAAGCTATGTTGTATACAGATTACTCTCTTTAACACTTTTTGTTTCATATTGTCCAATAGTATGTTTACCTGCGGCCTAAAAGCAATATTGTTACAAGATTGCTATTGACTGTCGTCAACCAGAAATATAAAAATAATAATTTCTCTAAAGCACTTGAAGTTTCAAACATTTGCACTTATACCCGTTCATCTTCATCATCATCATCATTATCAAAGGTTATACAACCCCTTGTGGGCCTTAGCATCCTCAAGTACACTTCGCCATCGTAATCTATCCAATGCGAACCGCTATTGTTTCGAGGTCTTTGACAACTCCATCCCACCAACGCAGCCTCGGTCTACGGCCTCGGTTGTTTCAATATCCTAAAAACACTTCAGGTGGAAATGTTAAACAAAAGACGAAACTGTGCGATCGGTTGTGATTGGTAACACATACGTAATTATGACGCATCATGTCGCGTAATGGACTAGAGATACTGTTGACCAATCACAATCAAACGGAGCGCACAATCGTAAAATTCGATTTAAATAACCCCTTTACACATTTTCTACAGACGCGTAGTTCTGCTTATACGTTAATATGCTTAATCGCTTGTCCAGATTATTTTCTATTATTTGATTTAATTCAGAAATATATGACCTAATGTCATGAAGCCATTATCCGCTGTACACCGTACCTGTGGTCGGTGTGGTGGATGTTCATCGATTAACATAAAACTTTATTGACGTAATCAAACGAAGCGTAAATACGGAAATAGTGGCCTTAACGTAGAAGTAGGAAGTTAAGGAAGCGCCAAAAATATACAGAATCGATTAATCTCCTTACCATAAAATAGAATTGTAATAGATAATCCAATGGCCTTATATTAGTAGTTCAATGATGGCGTTTGCAACCTTGAGAAGTCTAGTGGCTTGGCTCTTAATCCTGAAGTCGTTGAATCATGTTTGCACAAATGGACTTGTCTATGTGAAACTCCGCTCGTACGACGACGAAACGACTTGGGGCTGATGAAAAAACAAAACAGATACATAAATCTGAAGATCAAGGCCAGTCACTATTCACCATCATTGAATCGCCATTAGTTCAATGGTGACGTTCCGGCATAGTCAATGTATATTGTATGTGGTCCGGGAAATAATTACAGTTAAAATAATTTAATACAATTGGCGTTTCATATAATTACGGGTAATTAAATTTGTATTAATCAGGAGGAGGCCATTACCCAAAAAGTGTCCATACTCCTAACACGAAGTAATGTAAATAATAATAACTAATGTATACTAACAAAAGTAATGACCATCTAATTTTTAATTTATATAGTATGGAATTAAAGTGGCTTTAGTATTATTATTATTTTTTTATTATAATAGTAGGTACTCTACTCCCCTGCCATTGTGTCCAGGGACCTTTTCTATCTCTTAAATTTTTACTAAAAATATCTAAGGAAAACAAAAATTAGAAGTGTAGTATTCAGACTTTTAAAATCTACTGAGGTTAGGTTAGTAACAAGTCCGTTCCGCACGAGAGTCTCGAAATAAAAGTGAGTCAACGCCGGTGTTGCCACGCTTTATATAGGTTTCTGCTACAAAATGGCGTTAGTCCGCTAACACGGCCTCTCCTGACACCCTGACGTCCTCGTCAGGATTTGATGTCCCAGCGTCTATACTGTCATCTCTGTGGGTCGAAAGAAGTTAGAACATTACAGTTCTGGGAAGGTATTGCGTCGTCTATTTGGTCAGCAGCTAACATTTTTACTTGGTTTAATACAAACAATCAAAGTAATGAAAGATAGAAAGGAATTTAAGTATAGACTCAAGGAATGAGTAAAGATTATTCATAACCCTTACAAATTTAAAAATTACTTTATGTGTAAGGACTTGTGTAAACAATCACAAGTTTAGTATCACCATAAGAGTAGATATAAGGTATAAAGGTCTACTTATTTTCAAGAAGATCTGAGTTTGGGGCTGTTACCCTGTCATTATTTTTTACATTATAAAGGAAGATCTTGAGTTTGGGGCTGTTACCCTGTCCATTGATCTTTTTACCATTCATACAGGAAGATCATGAGTTTGGGGCTAGTTACCCTGTTATTGATCTTTTTACCATTAATACAGGAAGATCGTGAGTTTGGGGCTGTTACCCTGTCCATTGATCTTGTTACCATTTATACAGGAAGATCGATGAGTTTGGGGCTGGTTACCCTGTCCATTATCTTTTACAATTTATACAGGAAGATCGTGAGTTTGGGGCTGTTACCCTTCATTATCTTTCAAAAAGCAAATATTACAGAATTAGATAGCTTCAGACTTAACACAAATAAAGATAAAACTCATATATTTCAATCACCGTCTATCACAGTGGCTCCTAGTGCTCTCAACACAATTTTTTAAAACAGAGACTCATACATTTTGTATGTTCTCTAAGTGGTCTAAACACATTACACCAGAAAAACTTAAAACAGAGACCCATACACTTGTATGTTCTCAAAGTGGTCTAAACACATTAGCACCACAAAAATTTAAAACAGAAACCCATACCTTTCATGTTCTTAATAACAAAGACCAGATCATCCTTCTGGAATTTACAAGGGGTCTATGACCCACATTAACGACAGTGTCCTGATTGATTTGATTGTTCTTCAACCGTTCGGCCGTCCTCTGTCAAAGCATCTCTCGTCTACCTTGCTGACTAGACGATCCCGAATTTAATGTGACACTTTCACTCACAAACACAAACAACATTTTAACACAAAGAGCACTTTTAAAATGTTAATCACTTGTGACTTCGTACATTACGGACACAAAGAGAAGGAAAATTTAAACCACAAAGATTACTCAAAACAAAACAAAAGAGAAGTGAGCGAAAAGTTCAAACCCCAATTCTGATTAGGAAACACAAAAGATTAGAACGTGTAGGTACTTCAGACTTTTAAAATCTACTGAGGTTAGGTTAGTAACAAGTCCGTTCCGAGAAGTCTCGAAATAAAAGTGAGTCAACGCCGGTGTTCCACGCTTTATATAGGTTTCTGCCTACAAAATGGCGTTAGTCCGCTAACACGGCCTCCTCCTGACACCCTGACGTCCTCGTCAGGATTTGATGTCCCAGCGTCTATACTGTCATCTCTGTGGGTCGAATAGAACGTTAGAACATTACAGTTCTGGGAAGGTATTGCGTCGTCTATTTGGTCAGCAGCTGAACATTTTTACTTGGTTTTAATACAAACAATCAAAGTAATGAAAGATAGAAAGGAACTTTAAAGTATCAGACTCCAAGGAATGAGTAAAAGATTATTCATAACCCTTACAAGATTTGAAACAAACTATCACTTTCATGTGTAAAGGACTTGTGTAAACAATCACAAGTTTAGTATCACCATAAGAGTAGATATAAGGTATAAAGGTCTACTTATTTCTCAAAAGATCTAGTTTGGGGGTTACCCTGTCCATTATCTTTTTACCATTCATAAAGGAAGATCTTGAGTTTGGGGCTGACCCTTCCATTATCTTTTTACCATTCATACAGGAAGATCATGAGTTTGGGGCAGTTACCCTGTCTATTGATCTTTTTACCATTAATACAGGAAGATCGTGAGTTTGGGGCTGGTTACCCTGTCCATGATCTTGTTACCATTTATACAGGAAGATCGTAGTTTGGGGCTGGTTACCCTGTCCATTGATCTTTTACAATTTATACAGGAAGATCGTGAGTTTGGGGCTGGTTACCCTTCCATTGATCTTTCAAAAACAAATATTCAGAATTAGATAGCTTCAGACTTAACACAAATAAAGATAAAACTCAGTATATTTCAATCACCGTCTATGACAGTGGCTCCTAGTGCTCTCATAGCGACAATTTTTTAAAACAGAGACTCATACATTTTGTATGTTCTCTAAGTGGTCTAAACACATTCACCAGAAAAACTTAAAACAACCCTACACTTGTATGTTCTCAAAGTGGTCTAACACATTACACCACAAAAATTTAAAACCCCTACCTTCATGTTCTTAATAACAAAGACCAATCATCCTTCTAATTTACAAGGGGGTCTATGACCCACTTAACGACAGTGTCTGATTGATTTGACTGTTCTTCAACCGTTCGGCCGTCCTCTGTCAAAGCATCTCTCGTCTACCTTGCTGACTAGACGATCCCCGAATTTAATGTGACACTTTGCACTCACAAACACAAACAACATTTTAACACAAAGAGCACTTTTAAAATGTTAATCACTTTGACTTCGTACATTACGGACACAAAGAGAAGGAAAATTTAAACCACAAAGATTACTCAAAACAAAACAAAAGAGAAGTGAGCGAAACCCTCCCAAACCCAATTCTGATATTAGGAAACACAAAAGATTAGAACGTGTAGGTACTTCAGATTTTAAAATCTACTGAGGTTAGGTTAGTAACAAGTCCGTTCCGCACGAAGTCTCGAAATAAAAGTGAGTCAACCCGGTGTTGCCACGCTTTATATAGGTTTCTGCTACAAAATGGATCCGCTAACAATACAATATATTAATTACAATAAACTAGTTCACGGATGACGCGTTTCGCGAGATACGCCCCGGCTACATCGGTAATATTTTTATTTACAATATTCATGGGCGAGCCGGGGCGCAATTCCTTGTGAGATCCGTTTTTTGATATTTGTTTGCCGCCTTTAGATATTTCATATTTTTTTCACAGAACAGTTCGTAGGCACGGTCTGTGCTTTGTTTACATGTTCTATAGACCGTTACGGTCTACAGTCATCTGTATTTGTACCAATGGACTTTCTTCTATGTGCGCATTTAACATTCGCTCGAACCGTGAATGAAAACATCATGAGGAAATCGGCTTGCCTTCGACCCAAAAAGTCTATCGCGTGCGTCAGGCACAGAAGGCTGATCACCTTCTTGCCTATTGGATTAACAAATGATAATGAAACAGATACTGAAATCTGAGGCCCACACCTAAAAAGGTTTGTAGCGCCATTGATTTATTTTATTTAACTGTTTAATTTAGCTCAGGATCGATTTATGATCCTGGTACACTATTGCACACGGGCATAAGCCAAGCGATTATCTTGTAGAAATTTGCGGGTTATTCTTGCCGTATTTTAATATTACTACTTGGATTTTGGGAGGTCTATTAGTATAGTGTATAATCTAACTATTAATATAATTGAAAATAGCATTGTTATTTTGTATGGATTATATCATTGCAGTCAAAATTTTTAGTATTCGGAAATAACATAAAACAATTTTTGGGGCGCTGACTTAGCGATTAACATAATATATTTAAATAATACGTAACAACGGTTCTGCCATAGATAACTATTGATTTTCTTTAAAAAGCTCTTTGCGGAATGGATTGGGAGTTGGCAACACTTTCAAGTCTCGGAATCGAATAGAGTAAAGTAAAGTTGTAATTCAAAAACACTGATTCGTCTAAAGGTAAATAACCAACCATGATTTAGCCCATATCAACAACGTTACCGATAATAAGTATTCGGGAATTGTGTATTAAAAATATAATTTATTTTATCGCAATTATATTGATCTGCCGACCGAGAATATTTATTGTATCAGCAAGCATGTCAATGATTTTTTGATGACTATTAAATTGTTTTTTGTGCAATTTTTCAATAATGATTCTATGAGTTTTTTTTAATTTTTATTATGGGCTTAGAGTGTCAATGTTACATGATAAAAAGACAAACGGTAATTCAGGGCGTTCGATAAAGCAATATTCAAAATAAGTAATTAATGTTTCATACTTAGATGGTAAATAAGCTTCAGTTATTTTGTTATACCCTGTTCGTCTCGTTTAATTCAATGGGATGGAAGATAGGACACCTTTGGAATAAATTACTTTGACTATCGACCTTTTAGAGATAAAATATCAATTTTCATTAACTTCGTCTGAGTAGGTAATACCATAAATGGCCAAATTTATTCATTTCGTTAGGCTCAATGATGTTACAGTGAGAGTTTTAATTCAAGTAAAATATGTTAAAACACGTTAATCTTAGGTTATGGTTTAAAGTAAAACAAATATACGTTGAATTATATCTCCACTGCGTTCTGGTGATCATTGTGGTGGAAAGTTTTTGTACGTAGTATTCATCCTTTACACAAGCCACTTGAATTCATTGTGGGGAGCAGTTTAAAATGGTCTTCCCATTTGGGGTCCTCCTTTTGCCGATTGCCTTTAGTTCCTTTCCATGATGTGACTCCTTATTTCCATATTGAAGCCTAGAAATATGTCTCGCCTACATCCATTTTAATTTCTTGCCATACTAGACTGTATCTGTAGCTTTTGTCAAATCTCGTATTTTTCTAATTTATTTTAACGCCGGGAATACTGGATTTCATTTATGTATTATTTACCTTATACCTCTGATATGCCTCAATTTGCTACATTGCTGATGAAAAATGCCCTTCACTTATTTGACTCTATGATAGTGTTATTTCAGCTTACTTTCAAGGAGAGGGGAGAGACGGCCAGACATGTCATTCGTTAGTGTTGGATAAGGGGGTTGTTTAGATAAATCGTCCAAGTAATTTGGAAATGGAATTAAACACCACAAGATTGATTAATCCAATAAACAAAGGACTTTACACTGGAATTTTAGAATTTCTAGACGCTACCAATGAAACAATTTTGTGTTGTGAGGAACTTTGAATTAATTTATTTTTAACAAAAACCGACTCCAAAGTTTATAAAAGGTATTAAATAAAAATATTTTTATTAGCTTTGTTTGTAGTAAGAGAAAGAAATTTATGAAGTTCGTTTATATGAAAGGACTATGAAGATCCTATTAGGCTAGGCTTTTAATTTTAAAAAGTCGATGCCAAATTATAATCATATTAGGCAATCTTTGACCATTCCAATGGTCAAATTGGTAATGGTCATCAAGAGGTTACTGATATAGAGTTAAAAAAAAATTCTGCAATTTATTTGGAAATACTAAATTTTTACACCAGGTGTTAGATTATATAATTTTTGCCACTAGTTCAAATATATTTATGGCATTAGCGATAAAATGCTAAACACGTCTTTATGTGTCGTGAGTTCACATTAACCCGTTGACTGTTTAAATTTTCATTAATCAATGTAATGGAATAATTTATTGCTCACTTAGATTGTAATGGCGTCCATTTTCTTTTTAGTGTTGATTAATATTGTTGAGTGGTTTGGTAGAGTTGTGGGTTTGGGGTTAAATTTTCTTAACAACCTCTTTCATATTTACCTTCCATACCTTTGAGCGCGACTTCGTTTGAATGTATATTTATGCCGTATTAAGTTTCCGTGGCTTCGCTTTAAATATACATTTACTTTTTCGCAATTACTTTATGTTTATAGTGGGTTAATGGTAAATGGAGCAGTGTTGGCATAGTGGCTTTGGCGTGCGATACTCATCCCTGAGGTCGTTGGTTCGATCCCCGGCTGTGCCACCCGGGTCGACCAATAGAATTTCTTTCTAGAGGTGCGTATTTAACATTCGCTCGAACGGTGAAGGAAAACATCGTAAGGAAACCTACTTGCCTATTAGATTGGGCATGAAACAGATACAGAAATCTGAGGCCCAGACCTAAAAGGTTGTAGCACCATTGATATTTTTATTTTTATAGTAGGTTAAAACCCTTTTTTAACCAAGTGGAAATGCTTTTACGCATCCCCCGCACTAAAAGTGACAGGGATATGATCGACTTACTCCACGCATTATGCTACACAGAGAACCGGGTGAACTATACCCACTAAAACTTCTACATATAGTATTAACACGCATCAAAGGAAGTATTGTGTAATATTAAGAAAATTGGCAGCGTTCCCTTTAAAAACTTGACTCGTATTTCGGACCGCGGCTAGCCCCTATAAATAGTCGAAATACGACCTCATATGTACAGTATAAAATTACATAAAAGTATATACAATTATAGGAATTTATTCCTTGTTCAACCTAGTTTACTTAAAGTTTGAACTATCGGAAAAATCTTGGCATAACAACCTGCAGAGTGCAGTAAACATTATATATTGGCAAAGACGTACGGATTTTCTCACTTATTTTGCTCTTCGTTGTTCATTCTTTGTGAAATTTTATATGAAAGTGCGAATTATGAAGCTTTATGCATATAAATCTTCCAGTTTAAGTTACTGTTTAATGAGAGATTTGTTACTTGTTTAAATAGCACATAACAGCATTCATTTCAGGTTTAAAAAATTAAAATGGTCTTATTGATTTTAAAAAAACACCGATTTCTAAATATATTAAACGTATTAAATATTCAATAGTTTTTTTATTGTCAAGATAATGAAATATATTAAACGATAATTATTATACGGGTTATGGAGATCATATTAGCCTATTTTTTAGAAGTTCTCGACTATCCAGATGATCAACGGACGGCGGATACAAAAATTGCGTTTTTTTGTGTATGCTTGAAAATACACAAAAACACCAGTTATTATGAACGAAAGAAAGTTTTAAAATGTGAAACTAATTTGCTACTAACATTCAATAAGGAGGAAAATCGCAAAGATAATATCACAGAATACCTTTTTGTTCTTTTGAAAAGCTTTGAGACTAGACGTCAAATGTGAAGCTTCCAAAACGTGTAGCAGATTTTTTCGTAGGCAGAATCGGAAGGCTGTTTTCGTGTGATCGTTCACATTAAACTGTCGTACCAGACAGCAGGTGACGCATTGACAGATTGACAGGACAACTTTGCAAGGATTTCGAAGCCGTTTTTGGCGGCAAAAAACTGAATGCGTTTACATTAGCTGTGGCCAAATGTGGCAAGTGGTACTTGATGGATAATCGGGGTAATTTAACATTGACTGCTTAATGTTGTGTCGGTTTTTTATCTGTACAAGAATTTTACGATATATATTACGCCTGCGTTTAATAAAAACCGTTAGACAAATATTTGAGCTAAAAAAAACTTTTTCCGGCCAGACATTTTTTCCAGCTCGAATCGGAACTAGTGTCGGTTTTCTTTGTAGAGGTAGACGGAATATTCGCTACAAGACCTTATAGAGTTATTACTTCCGCGATGTAAATTTATTGATTAACTTTTAAAGAATACAATTGTTCATAAAATTAAATGGTAAAATTTTCTTCGGTTCGGCTACTGAATATAAAAGTAATTCGCCATAGATCAAGAGATATTTTATTAATAGTAAAAGTAACTTTTGAATCGTCAAGTTAAATTAATCGTAAATTTACATTTACTACCAGTTCGCAAGTCAAGGCTAGAGCGGTAAGAAAACTGCAAAAACTTTCCCCACTCTTTTTAATCGCCAAGTATTGTCATACAAATTGTTTGAATGAAATTCAATCCCAAGGATTAGGATCATTTAAGTAGTCCTCAAATTTATAAAAAGCTTTTTGATTAATTTTCGTTTAACGAGGGCTTTGAATTTATTTAGTGATAATTCTCTAATTTCGCTTGGGAGCTTTTGTAAAACGAATACAATTTCCATATAAGGAGTGGTTTATCTTTTGGGCCTGGTTGGTCGTAACTCAAATTAGTTCTATTTCGCTATTATACTGGTGAAAGTCACCATTTGTTTTAAAATCGTTTATATTTTTTTGAATACAACAAGCTAAGAATTATTGACCAGATAGTGTCATAATATTTAATTCCTTAAACTTATTTACCACTCCTCACCCATCCCCGAACAGCCCCTTCTGCAGCACAAATATGGATAACCTCTCACACACCCACATAAAATGTAGACATAACGCTATGAAAGTAGCTATGGTACACAATTTTAGCCGTGTCCTCATCAGTAAACTGTGGATTTTCTTTACTGCATATGCTGCAGAGCTCAGCCTATTCGAAAGAGTCTCTATGTGTGGCCCCATTGGAGTTTACTATCTATTGTTATGCCTAGAAAAACAGTTTTTCAACAAGTTTAGTTCACTGTCCTTAATTTTCAGGTTACCAATATCTCGCTTTACGCTAGTAGTTGTAAATCTAATACATTTTGTTTTATTTCATTAACAATAAGTTATTTACATTAAACCAGTTAACTATACGAGAGATAGAATTGTTTACATCGTCCAATAATATGTTATTCCTATTCACTTTAAATAGAAGTGAAGTGTCATCAGCAAACAATACCATCTCATGAACTTCGTTACAAAGAATGGGAGGTATTTATGTAAATCAGAAATAAGAAAGGCCCAAATCGATCCCTGGGGACGCCCATTATACCTGCAACCCGGAGAGGTGACTCCATTACATGAACTCTTTGGATCCTTCCCTTTAAATATGAATTCATCAGGCTGGAAGCTTTCCATCAACGCCATAGTGTTGTAGCTTTCCAACGATATATCAGGATGAACACAGTCAAAGGCTTAAGGTCACAAACCACTCTCTATGATTCTTCCCAGGCGTTAAATATGTAAATCAACTTCACACCCAATTTACACCCTTATGAAACCATACTGTTTATTATGTAAGAGTTTATTTTTATTAAAATGTAAAGAAAGCTGGTTAGATTATTTTTAAAAACTTTCTCAACCAGGGACACAAACAGGTCTGAAGTTTACGGATCAGACTCACTACCCCTTAACAAGTTAATCTTACTTAATTTCATTTCGTCCGGAAAGACTACATATACATTGTTAAAAATTATAGACAATTCAGAGCTTATTACATTAATAACGGAATTTAAAATGACTTTACATACCCCATATATCTTTACTTTTTTAAATTAATAAGCTTAAAAGTTTTAACGATATCATTACAAGTTATATGTTTAAACTGAAATTTAATATTACATTCAGGTACACATTTTTCTAGCAATGAATCCACAGCAGGTGAAGAATCTAGGGACTTGGTCGTATTTAGTGGTACATTTGTAAAGAACTCTTCAAAAAAGAAGCTACCTCTGGTCAGATTTTATTAACTTCCCTTTAACTTTTAACATATAATCAGTTCGTTTGTCAGACGTTTTACCTGATTCTTCATTTATTATTTTCCAGGTAGCTTTTACTTTATCCATGCTATTCTTTATTTTTGAACTTAAATATTGAGACTTTGCAGTTTTGCAATCTTTTTTGAAATTATTTGAATACAACCTAACATATTCCCCAAATTCCACACTAGTGTTATATTGCATTTCGTCATAGATTTCATATAATTTTAACCTTTTCCTGTGTAACTCCTCATTTCCCATACAAAACTTGTTTTCTCAAGACCAATAAAGTCTTTTGAGTAAATACTTTCTTGAATTCATCAATAAATATCCAAAAAAAGTATTGTATAAATTATTAGGGGATGAGTGCCACACAAAATGGCATTCTATAGACCAATGCTTCTCTAAATCTTCAAACGTCATTTGTAATAGGAGTTATTAATTCGCCATAGATCAAGAGATATTTCAAAACATACTTCCTGCATACGTAATTTGAGAAGGGTACGCGTCTGTTTTGGATAGGTTTCGGACGGGTAGGGCTATTCGCTTTTCAAAATATGAAATAGTGACATATCAATCGTAAACACTATACGACATTTTCGATCTTTGTAACATATTTATTTTTATGGGAAATAAATTAATCTCTGTGATGGTATAGAGTCTTTTTAACATTAATACGATATACGGTCTATTTATGAAAAGCTGTTTGCATACTTGTATGGTCATTATAGATTAAATCTGAAGCCAAAAAGGCTCTTTCGTCCCAATTGTTCCTTAAAAAATTCAGAAATTCAGCTTCGTAGCAAGTTGTATCGATTTTTTATTAAAAGATTGTTGAAAATAGTGTGTTTAGTCCTTAGATTTCTCATTTCTGTATGTGTTTTGTGCTAATAGAGAGGTTGGTGATCAGCCTTTTGTGCATGACATACGCCGACGACTTTTCGAGTTTAAGGCTTTCTTCTCGATGTTTCCCTTACGGTAAAAGAAAACATTGAGTTTTTAAGGCGCACTTATAAACAATAATTCATTGGCGCATAGCTGTGGTTCCAACGCCAACTTCACGGTTGCTAGGCGCAAACTCAAGCCACTGGGTCAACACATACAAAATTTAAATCAAATTTGGATAATTCTTTTTTTTTATTAAAATTGATAAAAATGTTAGTTAGTGGCTTTTATCCATGGAAATCATATGTAACCGTCGCACAATATACGTCAGGCCCTAAATCCACTTCCTCTAGGCATATTTTTGGCTGCCTCTATGAAATCGTTATATTCGAGTACGTATAAATATTATGAGACGTCTTGGGACATAAACTGGCTAACTCCTAGTTAAACATATTAAGCGTTGTATTAACAGCTGTAAGATACGAATTGTAAATAGTTCATTATCTGGTTGTTGGGTTTGTTTTCACCTATCGCTCATGTGTTATGCAGTTTTATTTGGTTTTGTTATTATTTTAACTTTAGCAAAGTCTTGTAATTAATTAACTCTAACCAAAATTTACTAACGTATGGATCACAAGCTTGGGTGCCCACTAAGTCGCTGCATACAAAAATACAGTTGTGTCAAATATCGATGGAACTATGTATGATCGGGAAGAAAAAATAGATATAATAAAGAATCCATCATTAAGAAGAATACTAAGGTAGCAGATATCACAATCATATATATATATATAAAATAAAGTCGTGTTAGTTACACCACTTATAACTCAAGAACGCAGAAAGATTTGGATTGTAGACGGACATAAGATACTTTTGTTTGTTTTATCAACAAATCACAAGGCCAATCCTTAAAAGTTTGTGGTTTAAATCTAGAACATTCATGTTTTTCCCATGGTCAATTATACGTCAATTATACGTGGCATGTTCACGGGTCGGAAGACCATCTGCGTTGTTTGTTTTTGCGCCTGATAATAAAACAAAAAATGTCGTGTATCACAAGGTACTTAAGTGAAGAGCAACCTATGTACTAAAATACAGAAATAATAATGAATGATTAATGTAGGTATTTAATTTTTTTTGTATTTTTTCCAATAAAAAAAAACAATCTGCTTATTTATTGCCATTAAGGCGGAACAAAGTTCGCCGGGTCAGCTAGTGATATATAAACTTAAGTGGAAATGGGCTAGGCACATGGTGAGGAACAGAAAAGTGGAGCAAAAAAATTTAAACTGGTGTCCAAGGTCACCATTACGTAAAAGAGGAAGACGATTTAGAAGATGGGTAGACCAGTTTTAAGAAAAAAAACAGATGGTACATGGCAGAGAGTGGCACAGTGCAGACAAAAATGGCGGGATTTAGAGGAGGTGTTGCCAAAAATAGTGCCACAGATATCTAGAAATAAATGAGATATAAATAAGAATAGAAATATAAATGTATTTAAATGTAAAGTTTCTGAAAGTGAAATGAAGGCTTTTATTATTATTAATGATTCTCTGTATTTACAGTCTATAAGGTACGTTGAGACCAAATTGATGATAATTCTTTAAAGTCTCTTCTTGGGGTGAAGGAACAGGTTTCTTCTGCCACACTTTGTATCAACTTCTGATACACAAAGCAAAATTGGGCTCGAATTGCCGGGTTGCTGAGGGTTTTAGTGCCCATTCGGCTCTCAGAGAAAAGAAGGAGAGGGATGGAGTGAGTAGAGATCCACATACCCCAGTTTCCTTTGGTGGTATAAAATATGCCTATTAATTAATATACTGCTACCATAGGTACTATATACGGCTATATTTTAAAAGCAAGCATGTTTCTCGAGTAATGTTGTATACATTTTAATTACCAGTACAGTTCGCTACATATATTTTGTACAGATATTCCTTTTTGTACTGCAATTGTCGTTTATCGGTATGAGGCAATTCAGCATGATTGTACAGTGAAAACGAATGAATTAGTGAAGGACACACGCTCTGGTTTGTATAGTTAGTTAATACAGTCAAAATCTGTTATAACGACATCGAAGGGACTACTCATATTTGGTCGTAATAACCGATAGTATCTTAATATTTTGGGAAGGAATCGATGCAATATTCTTATTAATCTTTTCAAATAACATGCTATTTCCAGTAAACCATCTTCGAGTTGCAAACCTGTGTTACAAGTGAACTTAGCACTCAACCTTTGATATTAACATTGGGAAATGCAATAACTGTGTAATGATCTTGTGTAATCTATGAAATAGTTGCCCTTTGCTTATACACACATTTTATGGAAAAACATGTAAAGTTCGTTCTACAGAATATTTATAAATACCGCATTAACGAAACATCATTTTTAAATATTCATTACTACCGATCGCTCTACTAGAAGTATTACCCTGCGGCTGTTTAACGATAGATGAGTTTATTTAAGCTTGTGTTACGTGTAATCTATTTTTTTAATTAAGACCGATTCAAATTATACCAAATTATGATAGACATGATGGATAGAGTTCTATACTCGAAGAGTTTTTCACACTTAGTTGTATTAGACTATCATATTCATATTTCTGTCCAAAAACCAGCGGTGCTGCAACCTTTTTCGGACTGAGTCTCAGATTACTGTATCTGTCTCTTTATGAATTGTTTTTTCTAATAGGCATAGGTGATCAATGTTTTTCTTCATTGACGAGTGGATAATGCTGAGCGCTTTCATAGACTGAAAGTCCATTCGTGCTCAAAACCTAGGACTTTAGGAATGTGAGAAGCGACTAGGCAAACAGTGCTCACATTTAAAAGCCAATACAAAAAGTTCGCGGATTACTACTTTTAATTGAAAAAATATTAAAGAAAATTTTAATTAAATTAAAAAAAAACAATTTGCGGTGTATTTTTTAATTAGATGCGTAATTTATTAAATTAATCACATGAATACCAGTTTTATGAGTTACGTAAAAAACTTTTCCATTTTGAACAGTTTAATAATTATCATTGTTATGAATATTTATTCCGCTACTCATGTGTCCTTAAAAAAATTATAAACGTAAAACAAGGTAAGACATAAAAATTACAGATGCGTAGTTATCACGACCTTTGTATGAAATTTAGATTAAAATTCATTTATTCAACAAATTGAATCGTCAAGGCGGGCAATAATTGTCATTCCTTCCGTGCATCGGATGACGTCGATGTTTTTATCGATTTTATATCGAGATCTTCGGTTTTATTGTTTTGTGACGTGTAACTTTGTTGCATAGAGTAGCGTAGTGTTCGAGTGTATGTTATCTTATTTAAAAATTAGCGGATCCGGCGATTTTGGTACCGCCTAACAGTCGATGAATTAAGTGATATCTCTATAAAGTAAGTGTAAGTAAATGCTTGAATAAAATTTCTTTTATTTACATTTCAATTCGATTTGGTCACATGAAGTTTTCCCGATATTTTCATAGTTATATCGGTTGCTATTTGAAGGCAAATCGAAAAAAATCGATCCAGCCGTTCTCGTTGTAACTAAGCCGACTTAGTTTAATTTATATGTAGATTAATTAGTAATACTCTGAACGTTATATCTGGGTGGTGCCGGAAACCACCACGACACCATTGCCACGCTGAAGTTGAGCATATGGGAAACATGTTTAGGAAACCTTGAGAATATAATAATAATAATATAGTTTTATTTTATTCCATAAAAAATACAAACACAAACGACCCAAGACATTAAAAATAAGAAATAAATGTTGTATTTATATGGATCCCCACCGGTTAAAGCCTCCTCGAAGGAGATCAATCGTAAATAAATAAATAGTTAATCTCTCGGCTCTTTTGTTTACATGGGGATAACAAAGGACCCATACAAAAAAGTTGAAAACTTAAATCATACTCAAAGACTAAAGAAGATAAAGAAACACAACTTATAATTAGAGAAGTGATAATAGAATAGAATTCGATGTTAAATCATAAGATCTTTGAGTTAAATAAAGCTAAAAAAGACTTTTGCTCTATACCTTTTTAAGTAAAATTATATTTGGTAACTGGGTTGCACCGTTAATTATTTTTAATGGACGACTATGAGTTCGCTTGTAAAAATCCGTGTCATTCCTGAATGTTACGTGAAAAGATCGCAGCTGATCGGCTTCAGAGATTATCTTGACGCTTTCTACTCGATATTGAGATAAATTGATAAGCCTTCTATGGCTTGATTCCGAGCGTAATTAAATTGCGACCAGCTCCACTTTGCCACGGTTAATGGGAACATTGTATGACCGTTTATTCAATTCAATTGCTATATTTTATTATCTCTGGCGTGTCTTTATAGGAGGAGGTTTTTATAGGCAAGAGTAGAGACCTGTCGATAAAATGAATTCATTTTTGGACAGTCCTAATCGTGTGGATGAAAAAACATTCAAGTAAAGTGTATCAGTTAAACAATGCTTGAAAAGTTTTTGGGGGGGGTTTGAAAATTAATAATTTCGATGTGTTTTTTCGAAATGTAATTTTGCCTCTCATGCCATTTATTTTTGTATAGTATAGGGGGGCAATATAGTTTCCAGGCATGGAACAAGGCATCTTTAGTTTTTTGACAATAACGTAGTTTTTGCGAATTCGCTCTGAAAACATGTGTTTAGGCGCGTTATGAAAAATTGATGAGAGTGAAATTTTACGATGCGCGCGCACCGTGACACAAAATTATCAGTATGAAGTTGCCCTCGGAAGATGCTACGGCATTGGACATAATTTAAAAACAACATTCGAATAATAATAGAATTTATGTTACACTTAATGTAAGAGAATAATAATAAATATTTATTTATTTAATTTTTCAAATGTAAACTGAACTATAATGACTCCTTTTCCAATCTTTGATTATTTAATTGTAATTAATGATTTATATGCAATCAAAAACTATTTTTAATAATGCCAAAGAAGTATAACTTCTTACGCGCGTACGTAAGTACACGCACCCTTTTTTTTGTAATATGTACCCGATAAGACGAAGCCGAAAAAAGACGAAACTACTACCGATAATAGGTAGGTCATTCGTCTTTTAACGAACGACTTTACGATTCCTAGACTTGTTGTTTTGAATCCTTTTGCGAGTTGAATATAACTCTGCTACATAGAAAATCACTTAGTCGCCTAGACGTGCTAATAATACTAGAGTATTTCATATATTATAGTTTCATCTTGACAGCTCCCACTGGAACCATACATTTCGTTTTATGGAAAACTATAATTTAGTCAAGTTTCGTTTCGGTTTCATATTTAAGACGACGCACCTTGGAATAAAGATAATTTGAAGCATTTTTTTAAGTTTGTTTATAATGTAACCAATATTAATTTTTGCGACAGTAAGTTCTCAACTCGCGTACTCTACATATTAAAATAACTCTTGTAACAGAAAAAAACACTTTTAACTTTTTTACTCGTGATGTTGAGGTATGTAGATATAAATAAAAATACTCATTTTTATATTCAATTTGTAAAATATTTTGATAATCAACTTTCTTAAGTAGCGTAGATTTAATTTTATAAAGACCTAAACAATTAGGAAATAAAATTGTCTGCTTTGAGGTATAATGTGGAACTGTAGATATTATAAAAAACAATTGACATAGTACAATAACTGATAAAATCTGTAATTAAACAAAAGACGGCTGGTGGAGGAAAGGGTTAATGGGGTTGTCAAATAGATAGTGATACTTTATAATACTAAGATTTTATATAAGTTAAAGGCAACATTTTGATAATAAAACGCTATAGCAATTTATAGTTGTTCTGTGTGCGGTGTCGAATATTAACAGCGACATACTATTAATTAATTCACGTTTATATGATACTAGTAATTATGTGAAGTTAGCGTGACCTCAATTTTACCCCATTAGATGGGTGTGGCGAGTAAAATACCCATTTCCAATATTAATCCGATTACGAAGGTTTTTTTAAATAATGAATGGATGTATCACGAACACCTTATATGGAGGCGTCGTCGATTCAGTGGTTTTCAATGTCTCTCGCGGTGACACCTTTTGAAAGTATTAGGCTACACACAGTATTCGTACAAATATTTTACGTACAGTAAGCGTACGTTGGTAGAATTTTGAAAACTGTGGACCATTTCGAGTATCACGTATAATGTAGAAATGTGCACATAAAAATGTATGAATATTTATTACTTTTTTCTGTGGAGTGAGTTCGTAAAATTGTTGAAGACTTGTTTATGAGTAAAAAATTGAGTCCGTAGCGGCTATTAAGTCTCAGCTAACAAAGATTTGGTTTTCATTCGTTGTAGGCACATAAACTTGGACCAGATAACGATGAAATAGTAATAAAAGTAACCCTATCGGCAATAAAATACTTGATTAAATAATAATTTTTAATACATTTTATATGTTTGAGAGTGTAGGGCGTAAAGCAAGCAATTCTTGTACCAAAATTGACGTAATGTCACACAGAAGAAAGTTCTCATTTCGTGTGTATACATACCCTTTTGGTAAAAGAGTTTTTCTTATGTACTGGTACTACCCTTATGTATTGTACCAATTAATGATACATATGTGTG
Source organism: Pieris macdunnoughi (assembly GCA_905332375.1). Classification (NCBI taxonomy): domain Eukaryota; kingdom Metazoa; phylum Arthropoda; class Insecta; order Lepidoptera; family Pieridae; genus Pieris; species Pieris macdunnoughi. Next base: position 4,616,589 of record CAJOBZ010000012.1, on the reverse strand, counting down.
TCAGATCCAGAAGGATGTCCGTCTAAATCCAAGCCCCAAAAATAGACGGCGTGCATCAAGCACAGCTGACAAACTTGCGTATAAAGAAAATATACCAAAAATAATAATCTGAAGATGTTTATTGCCATAGCTTTATTTAGAATATTAAAAATAGTTGAATGATTTTATAATCAACATATCACGCTCACAATTGTTTGATATTTTGTGCTCGCAGTGCTGAAACAATTATATATATAACAATTTAAGGTATGCACTGCCTACATTTCATAGCAATGAACTAAAGGGACGAATGGGCATTTAAGTTCGCCTGTACCACGATTTAGTAGCCCATAAACCTCCCTTGAACATGTCGTAAAGAGCCCATCAAATTGTATTCAACACAGATATAATTACATAGATAACGAATCAACTAAACTTTGGGTACAGGGAGTAGACTTTATTTATTGTTTGTTTTTGAAGTTATACTTCTTTTGGCGCGTTAGGGAAAAATTATGAGAGTAAATTTTTACGATGCGCGATTGCTAAAAAAAACCGACACCCGCACACCTTCACAGAAAAACCGACACCCCAGACCCTCACGAAAAACCGACACCCTGAAGTTAGCATAGTCAACATTTTAAAATAAAAAATGTATATTCTTTTAATTCTGTAGAAATTATTTTTTGTAATATTTAAATAAACTCTATTTAACTAGATAATGCGTTACCATAAAACTTTCAATGTATTAAATAACTTTTTTATATTGTTAGTGTCGTTCTTCCTACAAACGTAGAATAAGGCGAAAGATATTTTTTTTTGAGAAGTATAACTTCTAACGCGTGTACATAATTACACACACATGTTTTTTTATCTGTATAACACTACAGTCATTAACAAAATAATAATTTCCTCGTGATATTTTTTTTATTAAACTTGATTTTAATATTAGATATTTCTGCAGACGTTGCGTGCTTGAAAACAGTCGTAACTCTTGCGTCACGTTCGTGACGTACAAAGTATTTTACAAACTAACTAATGCCCTGACGTTTTTATATATTGAATAGCCATCATTTGCTGGTAACGCGTAGGTGGGGTTCGATCTCCGGCGTATAGTTATTTCGGGTCTGAAGACGAAGGCTAATTATCTACTTGCCTAAAAATTTAAGAAACATACGTTGAAATGTGTCCCCCACTTCACATTAAATTTTAACGTTTGACGTGAAGGTGTAACTAATATCTGCATTTATATGTAGACTGTTGTTAGAATTTTTGAAGTTGATGAGAGTGAAATTTTATGATGCGCGCGCACCGTGACGCAAAATTAACAGAATGAAGTTGCCCACGGAAGATGCTACGGTATTGGACATAATTTAAAAACAACATTCGAATAATAATAGAATTTATGTTACACTTAATGTAAGAGAATAATAATAAATATTTATTTATTTAATTTTTCAAATGTAAACAACTTTATTGACTATAATGACTCCTTTTTCAGTCTTTAATTATTTAATTGTAATTAATTATTTGCATGCAATCAAAAACTATTTTTAATAATGCCAAAGAAGTATAACTTCTTACGCGCGTACATAAGTACACGCACCCTTTTTTTTACTGTGGGACAGATCAAAGGAAATGCGCTTGTAGAATTCTTCTCCTTAGGTCATTATGTTAATAAAGTCTCAAAAAACAATTATGTTGATCTTTAGCCAACAAAATCCCATCAAAGGGAAGCCAAAGCTCTAAATGTAAAAATAACGATTATAAATGTATGGGGGAGTTGAATTTAAAAATATCTTAGATCCCCTCCTTACATAAATCATCTCTTGCCCATAAACAGATCATCGTAAACAGATTATCATGAATCTTTTGAACTAGCTGCGAAATAACGGTGGAAATATCAATGTTTATTAATGTTTTCAATTATCGGCCGGCTTGAAATGGAAGTTTTGTTAAAATTTGGTTCCATAGATTTTATAAACAATATAATTGAATCGTAACTGGACACGTTACGTGAAATAAAATAAAAATTACTATCGAATATTTATGTACTAAAGAATTTTTTTGTCTATGCTGCAAATAACGTTCGTTATTTAAACCAAATTGCTTGCTGATGTTCCTTTGTTTTTTTGGCGGGCCCAATTTGTCAACGGTATTTTGTTTTTAAAAGGTTTCTTATAAAACGTTGGCGGTAAGGGTTTAATTTGTGTATATAGCCCAATGGATAGAATGACCTTTTAAAAAAAATCAAGATGAAGAGTAATCCCATCCTTTAAGTTGGCTTAAAAGAAAAAAAAAACAGAATTAGTGACGTACATTCTAACGCACGAAAAGACAAAAATATTTTATGCCACGCTATTTCTAATCCAATATGAAAATGCTTATGTCAGTAATATTGCTTTAACGCCTCTCACATTTTTGTCTATGGCCCCAGGGCGTACGCGTGGAATACACGAAGACGCGGGCAAAAAGATAGCATTGTCTTTGACTAAAACTGTGACTGACATCAGATGGAAATTCTCAAGAACGCTTCGGTAGTTATCAACACCTGTCCGAAGGGTTAACATTCCTTACTGATAATAGAGTATTGACGTCACGCATACGTCAGTTACACATCACTCTATACAGATGTACGTTGTGAAAACAAAGCCTTGGACACAAGAGCTTTCGGATTTTTAAGATTTATTCACATCGCATATTCAGTTTATCAACCCCGGAAGAAATTTTGTTAGAATTTGTATAAGATAACAAGTCTACAAACCAGCTGATGCAACGCTCGAAGGTTTTACAGAAGAAGCAAAAATAATGACTAATAAACGATGAAAATTCTAAATTGTGTTTAGACATATAAATGATAGATTTTATCTATTCCTAGGTTACTATAGCGAGTCGTGTCTCACATACCCCCCCCCCCCCCCCCCCTTTTTTCCCCCCTCCCCCCCCCCCCCCCCCCCCCCCCCCCCCCCCCCTTCCCTCTTTCTTTTTTTTTTTTCTCTTCCTTTTTTCCTTTTTTTTTTTTTCCTTCTCCCCCTTCTCCTTTTTTTTTCCCCCCCCCCTTCCCTTTCCCCCTTTTTCTTTTCCTTTTTTTTTTTCCCTGTTCAGGGTATGCGCAAATGCATTTCCACCTCGGATATCAAAAAAGGTTACTATAGCGAAATCAAATAAACTGTTTTAGACTGCTTAAGCCTTCCTTAAGGTCAGTCAAGGTCGCGTCTTATGGACCCCGTCACACGACCAAGCAGAGGCAATGATGATTCCATAGATGGTGTTGCCTTTGCAATATGTCGCCATATGTCTTTGACGTAGAAGTGTAATTTCTCCGTAACCGCTACGAGATCGGAGGAGTAGTATATTAATCTAATATGTATATAAAATTCTCGTGTCACAATGTTCGTTCCCATACTCCTCCGAAACGGCTCGACCGATTCTTATGAATTTTTTTTAATGCATACTCTAGTAAGTCTCAGCTACTATCCATCTTTCAAACCCCTAAGTGATAAGGGGTGATTTTTTTTTATTTGTTGGATATTTTTTTATTTATGTGGCATTAAAAAATACATACAACATTTAATTTTCACCCCTCTACGATCAAAACCCTATTTTTGATTTGTTAATTAAAAACTTATGACTTGAACTCTGAGGTTTATAAACAGAAAAATTCACAGAAAATCTTAAAAGTTTTCATTCCGGAAAACGGAACAGTGTCTGGGGTAGCATAGCAAAATGTTCCATGTTGGTATTTGCGAAAAAGGTAGGCTAAGTAAGATCGCATTAAGGAGAAGCGAAGTTCGCGGGGGCAGCTAATAGTATATGTATATAAATATAGCAGCGTTGACTAAGCATGTACATTTTAAATTTTGAAATGTCAATTGTCCAATCTAATCTTATGAAACGAATTAAGACAATGAAATCATCAAACTCAGAGGTCAAGTGAGGTTATAGAGGCTCTTGAAACTATTAACAATTTGAAGCTGCATCATCATTTTGCTATTAGCATATTATATTATGATTATCACTTCATGTTTAAGAAGACTCTCGGGGAAATAATAAGGGGTTCGTTTAAATGATAACGCACTTTGGAACATACAATTTGTCGATACGAGATCTGAAATCGATCTGAGATCGTTGGAAACACGATTCTAATTTAACACGACATCAAATGCTTTACTGCAGTCGTGGCCAGAGAGGTCACCGCAAGTTGACAGATAACATATTTGTCATTAAGTTTTTTTTTTAAATTTATTACATGGTTACAAGTCCTTCAGAATAATAGAGTACAAATTTGACTTTGACTATTTTTAATGGTATATTAAATATTAATTAAGTAAGTTACATTTTTATTAATAATACGAATCTAGCTAATTTACATACATAAAATTATTAAAAATATTCTTAACCTATATAGTAATAATAATAACTAAAAATAGAGAACTAACTAAAAATTTAATTTTCTGAATTAACAACATTTTGTGATGAAGCGTATTAAAATGTCATATAATCGCTTTCAAATCGCGAAGTTTTAAATTGTTATTTACAATTTATCATAAAACGTCGTGAAATCTAAGTTTGTGAGACGATAAATACAAACAGTTCTAGCCGAAATGGCTCGAGAAATATTAATAAAACTTTATATTGGTCGTAAAAAAACCATTTTGTGCTTAGGCACCGTTTGTGACCATTCGCCAACTCGAAATTAATAAAGTTTACAAAAACAATTATAGCGATGTAGAGTTATAAAAATGTTTAATTAATACTTAATCTTGTATTAGCGGGTTATTTATTATTATTTATTACGGGTAGATATTTGTAAAAAATGTGTCTTGTTTGAGGTGATAATTGTGGTGGTTTGAGGTGGTGGGCTACAGAGATGGGTGTCATTTTCATATTATCACGCACACACGTGCATACTAAGTTAATTTTTTTTTAGTGGACCTCGGAATTTAATCACAACACAGGGAGGTCCTAATGTGGGGACCAGCGTATGTAAAATAATGCAACAATAAATTTAATTAATTAAGTCTTATTTATTTTCTAGTTAGAGGGTAATAAATTGCTTATTGTTGCCTTATTGACGAAGGTGGATGGTTTGAGTTATTTGGATTACATTTCCTGCAACACAAATTTGTACAGATTAGTAAAATAAATAAATAATACATAAAACAGTGGCGCTACAATCATTTTAGGTCTGGGCCTCAGATTTCTGTATCAGTTTCATGATCATTTGCCAATCTAATAGGCAAGTAGGTAATCAGCCTCCTGTGCCTGACACACGCCATCGAATTTTTGGGCCTATGGCAATTTCCTCACGATGTTTTTCTTCACCGTTCGGCACATAGACAGAAAGTCCATTGGTGCACAGCCGGGGATCGAACCTACGGCGTCGGGGATGAAAGTCGCACGCTGAAGCCAACACTGTTCAATATTTTCAATATATATATATAATCAAAATTAGTACGAGTAAAAAGTGAATTATAAAACAGAAGTATTGTCTACCCACGCCCATTGGTTATGGCTTTGTAAGAATTACTTCAATGCAACAAAACAAACTCGAAATCCCCAAGCAATTGGCCGCAATTAGAAATTAATTAATACAGTTGATTAATTGGAAATGTCTAAGCGACGACTGTTATTAAAATATTTATTAGTTTCATTAACTGTTTATTACTTAATTCATTGTTTATGGGTAGTTATACGACGTGGGACCTCATTACATTAACGATAATTCAACTATATATTTAGTGCAATATATGGCAATAAGATCAGTGTTTGCCTAGAGGCTTCAGCGTGTGACTCTCATCCCTGAGGTCATAGGTTCGATCCCCGGCTGTGCACCAAATGACTTTCTATATGCGTATTTAGCTTTTGTTTGAACGGTGAAGGAAAACATATGAGGAAACCGGCTTGCCTTAGACTCAAAAAGTCGACGGCGTGTGTCAGGCACAGGAGGCTGATCACCAACTTGCTTATTAGATTAACAAGTGATTATGAAACAGATACAGAAATCTGAGGTCAACATTTTTTATTAAGCATTCTCCTTTACTAATATTGTTAATATCAATATATATGGCCATGGCTATAGACAATATATAGGAAAGAAATGTGGAATTCAATTAATGCGTTTTATGATCAAAATATCCACTAAGGCTCCTTTAAATAAAAAGACAATAATGTTTAACAACGTTAATGCATAAGGGGATGACGGGCCTGGGCGTTACTGCATACGATTTTTTGCATTTTCTGAGAAGATTTACTATGGTAATATATATATATATATATATTTTTTTTACCATAGGAAAGTAGAGATTGCAACGAACTGAAAGCACACCAACTTTTTAAAAAAAGCTGATATTTTGACGGGTGAATTTTCGATTGAAAATTAGGGTGCTTTTTCGATATTAATTCAAAATAAGGTGAAAAAATTATTATTTCAAATCAAATAAATTACAGCGTATTAAAGACATAAAAAGGTAAGTTTTCACCAAATTTCGTGGGAAAATAATTAAATTTTGTAAAAGATAAAAATTAAAAACCAACAACTTTGAATTTTTCACTTATAATACCACAAGAGCTTCAAAATTATCGGGTATTTCCCGATAGGTTCGTGCAAACAAATGAAGGAGTCAAGTTTTCAGGTTAAAAAATTTTTTAACCTGAAAAACTTGACGACTTTATTTGTTTGCAGGGACCTGAGGGAAATGCCAGATAATTTTGAAGCTCGTGTGTATTCGGGGATTATTTTTCCGACCCAAATGTCGGCCCAATAGAATTGCACCATGAGACGAAATGTCAGTTAACAAATAATTTCATAATGAATAAAACACTACTTAATACTTTTCTTGAAGCAACTCCAAGAAAATTTTCAAAAAATTATCAGTATAATACCATGTAGGTTGTACCACGTGACGTCGAATGGTGCAATTCTATTGGTCGATATTTGGGTCGGAAAAATAATCACATAAATTTTGAGGTAATGTAAAAAATGAGTAAATACAAAAGTTTTAGATCTTTTTATTACCTACAACTTTGCCATTTGAGTTTTTTCCATAGGACTTTTAGTTTTGCCGGAAATCGAGATAAACCGTTTTTTACCCTTAATATTTTTTTTTAGGTTTCAAAAATTATCGACCCTGGTCTATTTGAGAATTGGTATTAGGTATATTAAGTACAATTTCTTTAATTAACGTTCATAAACATTTACCTACGTGAATAAATGATATTTTGAATAGATCATACACAATAAATACAGACGCAAGACGGTCCTCCTAATTGATGTTGTTTAAACGATAAGTACTGGCGCAAATACTTTGTAACAATATCTTGTTCTTCTTATTTGATGCACTCTTAACAGAGCCGTCGTGATGCTTTGTAGTAGTAGTATTAGAAGGGGCAGATGTGATACTCATCGAGTGAAGCTCCTACGGCAGACTTGATCTGGTCAGTCCAACACGTAGGTGACCTTCCGCGCGGTCTAGTGCCTTCCACATTCCCTTGAACGACAAGGCGTTCCATTTACTGATCACCACGCCGATATACGTCCGAAGAATGTAAGGATGCGAGATTGTACTGTTGAGAACAGACGCTGCTTAATAACGAGTTTTTGAAGTATCGAGACGTTTGTAACAATATATCTAATATATAAAATTCTCGTGTCGCGGTGTTTGTAGTTAAACTCCTCCGAAACGGCTCGACCGATTCTCATGAAATTTTGTGTGCATATTGGGTATGTCTAAGAATCGGACAACATCTATTTTTCATCCCCCTAAATGTTAAGGGTAGTCCACCCCTAAAAAAAATTTTTATTCTTTATTTTTTTTATGATACAGCATTAAAAAATACATACGACCCCTAATTTTCACCCCTCTACGATCAACCCCTATGTTTTATTATAAATGATATAGATGGCACAACGACGTTTGCCGAATCAGCTAGTATTGACATAATTATGTAAATCGTAATCGCTATTGAAAGAGTACCAGTGCTGGTATATATCGTCCCAACATAAAATTAGGTCACGGTAAAGCTTAGTATTTGGACGCGATAAGCGTATCGTTTAAAACAATTTAGTTATCTTTTGGACGGTATGACTAATGTGAAGTCCGTATTGAGTCCTTATCCGCAAGTGTCTCAGTGACGTCATAGCAAACTATCATAATAAAAAGATTCTTGCGTATTTATCTCTGATTGAAATCCCGCCGCGCCGAAAGTATGCCTCCGTCAATAATTCAGTTTGGAAACAATCCTTTAAGAGTCCCTTTTACTCAAGTAGTCGGTCTTCTGTGCCTGTCACACGATTTGGGTCTTTTTATATGCCGGTTTCTTAGGATATTTTCTTATTTTTCCATTTCTGCCATCGAATGCCGGCTAACTGCTGGATGCGATGGGACGTCGTATTACATTGTGTATACATCTGCAAAGGAGTAGTGTTGGCCTAGTAGCTTCAGCGTGCGGCTCTCAATCCTGGGTTCGTAGGTTTGAACCCCAGTTTTGCACAAATGGAGTTTCTGTTTAAGGAAAACATCGTGAGGAATGTCATGCCTTAGACCCAAAAAGTCGACGGTGTGTAAGGCATGGAAGGTTGCTCACCTACTTGGTAATTAGATCACGGAACAGATACAGAAATCTGAGGCCCAGACCTAAGAGTTGTAGCGCCATTGGTTTATATGCATCAGCAAAACGGTTTAAATTCAAGAAAGAGATTTAATGGATCAGATTAGATTATTATTATGGATTAGATTTATCCGAGCTTTAGTATCAATGTAGCAATGTAGTTTTATTATAAATTAAACTTCCCCTCATTAATTGTTCGATTAATTTTATTGCTATTGGGTTATCGTAAAGGAAACACTAAATAAAGTCCAACTAACATAGTTAGGTCGATTTTCCTCATATTGAACATGAACTCATGAAATCTGACAATTATTTTAGCTTTATGGCCCTGAATCAAATGTAGTTCGATAATTGAATAATGACTTGTTTATGTATCAATGAAATGTATTTCCCATTTACAGGAGTTTGTACCGTATTTGTATTATGAAAGAGTTTACTTTCAAATTGCATATACCGATGGGCCATTCACTCGTGAAATAATATTTTGCATAACATAAAAATAGTATTAGATGTCCATACTTAAATTTCATAATATAAAAATAGATAGTGCTCTTTTATGTCTTTTTTATTATTAATTATGTATTTTATTTTATTATAATTAATATTTTATTTTATTATTATTTAAGTATTTTATTTTATTATTATTTAAGTATTTTATTTTATTATTAATTAAGTATTTTATTTTATTATTATTTAAGTATTTTATTTTATTATTAATTAAGTATTTTATTTTATTATTAATTAAGTATTTTATTTTATTATTATTTAAGTATTTTATTTTATTATTATTTAAGTATTTTATTATTATTTAAGTATTTTATTTTATTATTATTTAAGTATTTTATTTTATTATTAATTAAGTATTTTATTTTATTATTAATTAAGTATTTTATTTTATTATTATTTAAGTATTTTATTTTATTATTATTTAAGTATTTTATTTTATTATTATTTAAGTATTTTATTTTATTATTAATTAAGTATTTTATTTTATTAACAAGTAGGTGATCAGACTTCTTTGTCTGACTCTCGTCTTCGATTTTAGGGCTTAAACCCACGCCGGTTTCTTCATATGTAGGCAACACAGTGACAATTGCAAACATAAAACGAAAATTCCATTTGTATAGCCGTGTTTCGAATGCACGACCTCGGGGATGAGGGTCGCAAGCTGAAGCCGCTATACCAACACGTTCTAATAATATAATGAAAAGTAATCGAACAATTTATAAGTTATATGCCTTCATTTTTTCAAAACTATTACAGTTGAATATAAAAGTTGCCGTGGACTACCAATTGACACCAAAAAATTTGTTTAAATTACTAAGTATTAACAGAATAGTAAAATGACCATAGAATAGCAATATCCCACCACACCACATCTTATATTCTATATACTCTATTGCCTATGTATAAATAGCATAATTAAGTTGCTAAGTTGTTGCCTGCCATATATTACACAAATGACTGGCTAGAATTGGCACACTATATATATAACAATGATTGCAATAATTGTGATAAGGAAATCCCAATTTGATGTAAATCTTGTAATATCCATAGTACTACGTACACTTGGCATCACGTGGTAGGAAAACTATATTGAAAGCAGGATCGCTATAAAAGTATTGGAGTAATACAGCCCCATACGACGTTGTTTAGAGAATTGCTATTGAGATATTTTATATATAAATTCGCTATTGAGAGTTAGTCACACTTTCAGTAATTGTATGCGACTTTAATATCTCGTATTATGTTCGATTGTGATTCAATTAGGCTTGGTTAAACCAATTATAGGGTGCTTTTAAGGTAATAGGAGTATGTGAAACCGCCGTTTAGGTCGCCGTGGCAATTATAATTTGGGAACTGGTAGTAAATATAAATTTAGATCTTCATTTTTATTATTGACGTTCATAACTACAAGTACAACATAGATATGAAAAATTAACGCTATATTACAATGACCGATTTTTTTTAGGTCGAACACTCGATAATTTTTTTAACTTTTTAAGCGGAAGAAAGAAGGATCTCTTTCATCTTTATTCGTGGATTTTCTTTCATATCAACTCAAATATAGCTGTTATTCGCAAAGACCAAAAATTCATTGAACTTGCTGAAATTTTTATTTAGATGACATTGCATCAATATAATATCTAAAACCGTGTATATTATGAAAATCGAGCGTTTCAAGAAAAGGGCGTTACAATTTTTAAAATGCCGGCATCGCACTCGCGAGCCTTCTGGCATTGAGTATCTTGTATAAAAAACTTAACAAAACTCTGAATATATTATATCCTAAAACTAAAAACTGTGTACAGCAAATAGTCTATAAGTTTTTACTTACTTTTAACTATGACCAAACGGAAACTCTGCTAGATGTATTAAAATTATTTATACATATCGTGGTCTTTAGCGTGTGCCTGATACCAACCCACACACACTCTCCCAAATACTCACTCTCATACACACACTCACTCACTCACTCACACACACACACACACATACACCCACACAACTCTATTCCTGTAGGAATCTAGTTGACTGTTTTATTAGTTTTTATTTTTTTCCCTTTTTAGAAACTTTAAATTTTGTTGCCTACTCATATATTATGTACTTTTTTTGTTATGACTCAGTATGACTTTGCTGTGGATTGGAAACCTGGTTATCCATATCACAGGTTCTTACCTAGCTTGGAAACCAGTCTCCTACCTTCTTAATTGTAATCGTACTGTTTGTTTCAAATGTTATATATAAATAAAGAATGTTTATTATTATTATTATCCATGGGCTGTGTCACTTAACATCAGATGAGCCTCCTGCCCGTTTGCCCCTTTGTATATATTTTTACTAAAATAAAATAAAAAAAATATACGAATTAAAAATACATTGTTGCGACAAGACGCAATTCGGAGCGGAAACTGGTCATTGTGACGTGGATTTAGGCGATAACTGACCATAAGATTGATCGATTTTAATCAGCATTTTCTTATTTTCAGATGTAAACTACGAATACATTGTCGACCAGCAGCCGATCGGCAAGCTGCTGTTCCGACAGTTTTGCGAACGGAATCGCCCTCACTACCACAAGTACAACAGTTTCCTAGATGCAGTTAGTATACAAATCTATACTTTATCACGATTTTTATAAAGCTGAATTTTGGTTGTATGCCCTAGCCCCTAATCTCTTACGGGTTCGGATTGATAATAATTTTGTATTGGCTGATTATCCAGGAAGGACACATAATATCTAATATATAAAATTCTCGTGTCGCGGTGTTTGTAGTTAAACTCCTCCGAAACGGCTTGACCGATTCTTATGAAATTTTGTGTGCTTATTGGGTATGTCTGAGAATCGGACAACATCTATAGGTAGTCCCAGAAATTATTATTTTTTTAATTTTTAGACAAAACATTTTTTTTATGATACAGCATGCCAAAATACATACAACCCTTAATTTTCACCCTTCTACGATGAATTTTTTTATTTTTTATATATTTATTGAAATAAAAAAATGTTTGTTTTGCCATGTTATTAGAAATAATATACGCGGTAAACAACCGTTTGTCGGGTCAAGCTAGTTTCTACATAGGAGGTTCAACCTCTGGTTTTTGTTGAAAACGGAACTAACACCAACTAACTAATAATATATTATAAAATATATTCCCTTTACTTATACGATCAGTACGTTATAGTATTTAACTTGGAGAAGCGACATTTTAGTTGCAATTCTGAGGAGCACCTTAGAATTTCAATAAAATGTTCTCGCTCCAAAAGAAAATTATTACCGTGCAAATGAAACGGGGAACGCGTAATTACCGCACATAAAATGAATTTCGCCTCCCCAGTGTTGTATGAGCCAGGGATGGACTTAGGAGTTACCTAAACAATACATGTCTGGTGTTGTTACTAGATTGGTCGAAGTCATATAACATGCACTACAATATGACGATGTAAATTTTTGTTAAATTGTACCCAATTTAATATCCCTGAACATTAAAGCGTTGGCAATTATTTAAGTATGGAATCGTTGCGTTTATTCGATCGCAGCAGGAACGTTTTTTATATTTAAATTGACTAGGCAATGGACGTAGAAAAAGTATTGCTCGATTTTAATTTGCAAAGCCGACACTGTCGTGTCGATTAAGTGTGGATAGAACTAATGATCAGTTAATGGATCGAACCGTAACCCCAATCTGAGATGAATGTTCCAATATTTTTTGCGCATTTACTGTACTTTAGTTGCTTTATAGGCTTAGAGCAAGAACTCTAAATCTTTATAGATATTGGTATAATCCAATCCACGCGACGATAGTAAAATTGTTAGGAATACAATAGCCAAGAGAATGTACAAAATAAAACCGCAAATAAAATTGTTCTACAACGGTGTAGAGCCATAAAATGTCAACCATTTTGCCGTTTATGGTGAAAAATTTTGGTGTGGTTTGTTTTTTTCTTCTTTTTATTAATTTTAATAAATTGTTTAAACGTTTCATTATCATGCCAGACTATCATTTCTGCGTTTTGACTTGAAATTAAAAACAGAATACATATTGTGAAATGACAGAAATCACTTTTGTCTACGCCTTTATTTTTTTGATTTTTTTTTTCCGAAAAGTGTTTTGTAGTTCCCTCCCCACAAAACACCCCTTTTTCTATTTTTTTTGGTAAAAAGAAAATTCTTGTTGGAACTGACGATTCATTCAAGATATTAATCGATTTCTGTATCTATTCTCTGTAATTTACATTATGAGATTTACGGATTTGTATGGTCGAGAAAAATGTTGAATATAGCCGCTAAAATTATAAAAATGCATTTGTTTGACGTCACATGTTCTTTATGAAGACTTGTCAAAATCCAATGCATGTTTGACGTCACATGTTCGTTTATGAATCTTACCCTTAGGCCGTTACACAGATAAGAGATGACTTAACTATTCTGTTGATGAACATGACAAGAAAGCCCAACGTCACTACCGAATTGTAGTCCAGGGAATTGGTGTGAATTTATATTAAAAAATGGTAAAGCTTCAGAGACAAGTCCAAAGACAAAGCTGTCAAATGGTGATATTTTCGACAGATCTACTCTGAATCTTAGAATTAATCCTTATTTTGATAGAAATAACGAACTATCATATACATAGTATAAGGAAGAATTTATTACGGATCAATTCTGAAATTGTCCTTACAGATGTAAGAACTTGGGTAATACCAACAGGAAATTATAATAAGCATTAAGCTAATAAACACTTAAAGAAAAGATTTTATATCTCGAAAAACCCCACAATTGTTGGTATAATATACACGTGTCACGGATGTTATTAGCTTAAGTATTTCTATAGTATTATTATTCCTAATCCTTTTTCACTCCATTCCTATACCTTAAAGAATAGTAGGTAAAAAAAAGTTTTCGTTTAAAGTCATTCAAAACGCGTGTAATATTATGGGTTAATGTTGGTACAAATTTGAGTGTTAGAAATTGCTATCTAATTTGTAAAATATTTTTATTTTATTACTCGTAATTTCGCAATTTATTCTTTCAAAATTATTGGTACTTAGGTAATTTTTATATACAACTATTGTCAATCGCATTTCTGTTGCTATATATATATATATATATATGTAAAATAACAGACTTATTTAGGCTACGCAAACGAGGTCGCGATCACGCAAAGTTATAACTGTACAATATTTCCTAAATAGCCATTCTAAATTCATCTCGTGTTCTCGAGTTAATCATATCTATACGTCTGAAGTTAATAATACAATCCCAAGTAATGGCCAGAGTACGTGAGGAAACTGTTTAGCCAAGTTCAAGCACTGACAAAAGCGACATATCACAAACTATAGTGTGAACTTTGCGAAGTTTGGCATCAGGAGTTATACAAAGCTATATGTGTACATAGATTTTTTTAAATATATTCTGTGAGCTATCGATCTGACTTCCTTCTGTGTATATTCCACCTTTTTCAATACATATAAACCGGACCTGTTTAAAGAAACTTCGTAATTTATCTAAGCCGTCTCAAGTTAAATAAATGCGACGCAAACATTAATTAATTAATTAATCTATGCCATTTCTAACGTTCTTCAAGAGATACCTTTGTAATTATATTTTATTCTAGATTTAAAATCCAATACCCAGCTGTGACGGATTAACTACGTCAGTTGGATTAAATTAAATTTAATATTTACTTAAATGGTTAATTATTATCATTATTTTTCCCCACGAACGCGTTTAGCGTTTTAATCTGGTTCAGCTGGTATGTGTTGACGTAAATAAAAAGCATTTATATCTAACCAATAAAAGCGTAATATAAACCTCCAGGCGGAGAGGTCGGAAGTGGAGGTGGATGAAGTGAGGGTGGCGCTCACGGCGGAGGTGTTTGGCAGATACCTTAAAACAGAAGACAAAGATGCTGTCACCGACGTCGTTCCTGCCAATGTTATCGACGACGCCAGTGCACTTCTTCTAGAAGGTACCTTTAAATATTACTTAGAAATGGATTTAATTTTTTGATAGCCAAGGTGCTTTGCCAGACAGTCAAACGGTCACGGACCGTTATTTTAAATACGTTTTTGTGTTAATTTGACTTGGAACCTTACCAAGATGCATACAATCCTGATCTTCTTAGTTCTATGGAAGCACGTAGTCTATGAGCGAGATATATAATTATATCTCTCTATCAATTACGAAGAACAATACAAAGCAAATTGAGTTTTTATAACTGTGTTTACGTTCATATAAATCGCATCCAAAGTTAGAACTGACGTACGTGTGGCATTAACCTTCTAAAACTTGCCAATATTCTCTAAATCAGTTCCAATTTTACCTAAAATTTCTCTTCAAATTTCTCTTTAATGTTTCTATTCGCCGACGGAATACAAGACACATTAATCTGTTTCTATTACGCCTGAGTAAGTATCGTAACTCTGATAAATATAATGTTCCTATGACTAGTGACTTTTTTACATAAATAGACGTTTAAAAACAAATGAATGCAAATGCTATATTAATGACATTTATTCAACCAAATTCAAATACTTGTTAGCATTATTTAAATAGGTATAAATCTTTTTTTTAAATTGTAGATAAATTTACTTACGAAATCAAACACTACTTACGAAATTTAACAAATTTTATTCAAGAGTAGTAAGTATTCTACAGGAAAATTATTTTTTAAATGACCTCATTTAATTTTACGTAAGTAAATTAATTAATTAATTCCAGGTGGCGCTCGGGATATTTTTGGCGAGTGCATACGATGCGTGAAAAACTTTCTCGCTGGCACTCCATTCGCGGAGTTTGAGAGGTCTATGTACTTTCATCGGTATTTACAATGGAAATGGCTAGAAGCACAACCTATTACGCAAAATACCTTCCGCATGTACCGAGTTTTGGGCAAAGGCGGTTTTGGGGAGGTTTGCGCTTGTCAAGTGAGTTTTTTGCTTACTAAACTATATATAACTGTAATATGTCTATTGTCTAGTCTTTTATTGACATAACCTTTACACATTTAAAGAAAACCCTTTTTTACCGGATTGAAGTTATGTATTATTATAAATTTACAATTACATATTATAATTATTGGTCACCGTGACCACGCACGCTGTAAAGCACGCGAAACGTCGGAAAAATTTAAAATTATGTAAAATAATTGTAAATTTATAATAATACATAACTTCAATCCGGTAAAAAAGTGTTTTCTTTAAATGTAATATGTCTTTTAAATCGTAACAGATAAAACGTGATTGACGATAGAGAAATTGCGTGTTATAAAGTTTTTAACTTTCTAATTATATTGATATAATTATTATGATTAATAGATTGACTTTTTCTTGTGTTAATTAAATGAATTAACAATTGTTCTTTTACAATGTATAGTTTGATCAGTAAAAAATAATGAGACTGTTTCAATAGTGACCCAATTTGAAAGTGTCAGTTTTAGCGCAATCATTTTATTAACTCTGACTTACAGGTTCGAGCTACGGGTAAAATGTACGCATGCAAGAAGCTAGAGAAGAAACGTATAAAGAAGAGAAAGGGAGAGGCGATGGTGCTGATAGAGAAGCAGATACTCCAGCGTATTAATTCACGCTTTGTCGTCAACCTTGCGTATGCTTATGAGACTAAGGACGCCCTTTGTCTGGTGCTGACTATTATGAATGGTAAGTATGTGATGTACGGCTTTGGTCAATTAGCTGTTGTTTTTCGCTTGCTACGACTCAAAAACACTCGGAGCGTTGTAAAATGCGATAAAATTGGGTTTTCGATTAATGCTTTATGTAATTTCTTTTTTCTTTTCTCACAGTGGTTGCCTGGAAGAGATCGCTCGAAAGCGATAAGGCCGCCAGTTGCCTTTCCTTTACGTGTAATTTTGTTAAATTTTTATATCATAAAGCAACAAAGTGTAAATAAATAAATTTAGAAATATTGTTAAAAATGCTCAATTCTGCATTGGTGTTTTAAGGCAAGCAAGATATTGGCAAACCAAGTGTCTTGATTAGGGTGTTCGAACATGATTAACTCCAAAACTTAATGCATTAAGTCGAGACTTACGTGTACTGTGTAACACACAGTGGATACCAATATTGTAGGTTTTGTAATAGGTATTGTTTATTGCAGTTTATTAAATAATTTTAGGCGGCGATCTAAAATTCCACATCTACAATATGTGCGCGGGCGCAGAGACCGGCCTGGGTTTGGAACGTGCGCGTTTCTATGCAGCACAAGTCGCCTGTGGTCTGGAACACCTGCACAAGATGGCTATTGTATATCGGTGAGGAATTGGTTTATATTTAATATACTTTTTAATCTAATGAAGGCGCTGTTTTTATGTAAAAAATCTAAATATGTTATGTATAAAAATCCAACGATTACGATTAAAAGTATGTATTTAAAACGAGCACTTCTTATTTATTTAAGAATAAAACTGACATTTAAGTATTTTACTTTAAGCTCGTATTCTAGACCTTAATCAAGCTTTAGTTTGAATGTTAAATAGCAAAGCCTGGGACGAGATTATGACTGGATATAAGAATACGGACCTTAGTGTCCCTAACCTCCTTATCGTAACCGCGTACTACGAAACTATTTGACCATATATTTTTGTCTTAATATATTTCAGAGACTGTAAGCCGGAGAACATATTGTTGGATGATGCGGGTCACGTGCGTATCTCGGATTTGGGTCTGGCCGTGGATGTCCCCGAAGGGGGCAGTGTCAGAGGCCGGGTTGGTACTGTGGGGTATATGGCACCTGAGGTAAGATTTTACATTGTTCATTGTAATACTTTCTGAGTTTTCTAAAAGTTAAATTTTCCGTTTATCCCTTTCCTTATATTTTGTTGATGGTTACTACAATTGCTTCTGATATCGTCTAAAACCTGTAATGTATTTGTAAATTCATATACAAGTAATAAAGACTAGATCAGGGGTGGGAAATTAAAATATAAAATAAATGTTTTTACGAGATTATTAACTTCCCACATGTAACGCGCCTACGTTTTTTGTACCCCTTAGCAACACCAAATACCTCAAAATACCTAAAAGTTACCATTATGTGATTATTAAGCTCCCCCCTCACCAAAGTGTACGTATGCTCGTGCGCATGTGCCACAACTTGTTTTATGTTCTATTCCCAACTCCGACTCGACCATCCCACTTCGGGCGGATGTTTGACGTCAATTCCACACCCGAACGAGTCAAATGAGCAACTGTGGCAGATGCTCGAGAATATCAAGATTCATAAGAATATATTTATGTATTTCATATCACATGTAAAGGATTTTATTAATTCATATTCTTTGAATGTCATTGTCACATTTAGAAATGTTATACTGTTGTGAGGGGATAATGTGTATTTACGTGTAATTTCCTCAGGTGATAGATAACGAGCGATATACATACAGTCCGGACTGGTTTTCGTTCGGATGCCTGGTGTATGAAATGATTGAGGGTAGAGCGCCATTCCGCGCTAGGAAAGAGAAAGTCAAGAGGGAAGAAGTGGATCGGAGAGTTAAGGTATGGCACACAAGAGCACATTTACACGTACGTAAGACTAATGCGGTCTTATAAAAGGTGAACTAAAGATGTTTTTACATAAAAAAACGTAACCAAGGAATTTAATTTTTTTTTAAATTATGGGCCTTAATGTCTCCACGATATATTTTAAGATATTTTAATTACTTTTAAACATGGTCCTAATAATACATCTATTTTAGTATTTAAAACTTAAAACGTATACTAAACGATGCCTTTTCAAACTTCATACAAAAATCATTTTAACAATTCTTTTGTATCTAGTTTTTTTGTAGTTTTTCCGAGCTTGTTGTATCTTTTCATTATAGTAATTTAATTATGTTTCAGCATGAGCCAGAGAAGTATTCAAGCAAATTCAGTGATTGCGCACGCTCATTATGCAGTGCATTATTGGCAAAGACTCCGGCGAGTAGACTTGGCAGTAACGCTGGCAAGCGAGGGGCGGGTCAGGTCAAAGCTCATCGCTTCTTTGTCAGACTCAACTGGGCGAGACTCGAGGCTGGAATGGTCGATGCGCCTTTTGTGCCTGATGTAAGTCCATTAACACTTAGGATACAATACACTTTAACGCTAAAGCTACGGTTTCCTAGAAAAGCGGTGCCGTTAACTAACGGCCGCCATTTTACGGTTGTTAATAACGGCCGTCTTTACGGTGGCCAAGCTGTGGTTTCCTAGAAAGTAGTGCGACCGTATTTTTGAAGTGTTATTCCAATTCCGTTTCACAAATTTTGCTTCACCTGAGCTTGTCTGAACTCTTTGGACTTGATATTGTACAAATCTTCATTATTTTTAACAAAATCAATTAATTGTTCATCATTTTCGCTCGTCCAAGTCATTGTATTAATTAAATATGCGCACCGCTACACGCGAAAAACGGTGAACTACTGTTTATCACCGCTATGATGGCCGTCATGCAAATGACAGCACCACTATTTGAGGTTACGGTGACACTTAACGTTCTCTATAAAACCTACTCCGATGTTATTTATAGACAACGTATGGGTGACGTCACCCAACGTTACATTACGGCCGTTAGTTAACGGCACCGCTTTTCTAGGAAACCGTAGCTTAAAACTTGACTTTCAATCTGACACTATTGTCAAACGTACACGTTTGACAAATAGGAGTTTCACATTGTGCCAAAATTGACATTAATCTGTTTTATGTATGAACAAAAATAATATTTGATTTTTGAAAGTTACTCTTTCCCGTGAGTGTTCCCTGTGTTTGGATGTACACACCGTCGGTAAAATATACAATTAAAGTTTTTAACGATGGTTTTTACTTGTTTAATTCTTAACATTATCCTGAGATATATAGTTAGAAGATTATTGAATTTTAACAATTCCAGCCACACGCCGTATACGCAAAGGACGTTCTTGACATAGAACAGTTTTCAACAGTGAAGGGCGTGAACTTAGACGCGGGTGACGACACTTTCTACGGGAAATTTAGCACGGGCTCCGTCTCCATTCCTTGGCAGACCGAAATGTTAGAGACCGGCTGTTTTACGGAGTTAAATGTGTTTTCTTCAGGTATGACTACCACCAGTAGGTCCCACCTTTCCTTCTTTGTATTGATGAGTCTTAAGGCATTCAGGTTTCCCTACGATGTTTCCTTGACCGTACAAGCGAGTGTTACTTATGCACGTTGACTTGTACTCGATAAGAGCGCGGCCACACGATGCGGTAACGGTGCGGTGCGGCGCCGCACCGCAATTACTTCCACTTATAGGGTGGAATAATGGACCTAATAGGGTGCCACTCGGGCGTTGCGATTTTACCCCTCCCCGCCTTGTCTCGCAGGTCACAACTCTGGCGCGCTTGCGGTGCGACGCGTCGTGTGACATGGTATAGTAATTTGTATGTAGGATGACGTTGCGGCACCGCTCCGGCACCGCACCGTTACCGCATCGTGTGGCCGCGCTCTAAAACGTTGAAAGCCAGATGGGCCATATAAGCAGTAGACTAAATGACAAAAAAAACTACATAGATCATAGAGGAGGTAGAAAGTTAAATTATTCGCTTACAAATTTGCACAAAATTGCGGTTACGTTTAAATAAACTGTGGTGGTATAAATGTAAACTTTTTTAACTGTTTCATAACTCACGAGGAGGCCTGCGCCGACTACTGAAGTTTACTTTTTAATATTATTCAGAATAAATAAAGACTTTATTTTATTTTAACTAATAGTAATATTTAAAAGAGATTTCTACATGTGTGATAAGATGGGAAGAAGTTTAAAGGCTCTTTCCTACTAAATGTATATGCGCTGGCTTTACGACGATTTTTTTACATAAAATATTTATGACATTAATTTATGTAATCTATGAATACATATTATTAGTTTTTGTATGTCTGTCTCTATGTACAAGCTAGTAGCTTATTAATTTAAGCTTACGTCAGAAAAACATATGATTTTGTTCTATTCCAATCTGATGTTAGTAAATAAAATTAATTAGCATTTCCGGTTACATTTTTAATAATTCCTAATAATATAAATTTTTAAAAATGTTTTTTTTTAGATGACACTGGAACAGAATGTCGCAGCTCTGATCTACAACTAGAAGCTACACTCGAGACTGTACAAGACGATAAAGGATGCTTTGTGTTCGCTAGAAAGGTATCATACAATATATTTAATATAAAAAATATTATTTCAATATGAACACTTCAATTAAATAGTTTATATTTATATAAGACAGGGCTTTGACACAATGCGTCAATGTCAATATTAATCGCTTTTTCAGAAATTACAAAAGTATTTCCTAGATGACATTAGTTTAGGCTTGACCACGTTCTTTATAAACATTACAATTGTAATAAATCAAAATAATGTATGTATGTTGATTACTTGGTGGTATCTATTTAAATACTCGTTTTGGGCACTGGAAAATATATCAAATAATGCTTTTTACTAAACGTCATCTGTTGAAATATAATTACAACTTGACAGCGACAACAATTACCATAAGTTTCCATAGGAAAACAAATTTGACGTAGGATTAATCCTATAAAATAAATAGTATTTTCTCTATTTACAGTATTAACTCTAGACTTCAAGTACACACTGATTTTTCCCTCATTCAGATTTATCGACAGACATATATATCGAAACCACTGTTTCAGGTGTTATGCCCCAAGAAAAAAGTCCCTCAACGCTTGAGGCCTGTGCCCATCCCCGAACATTTGCTGCAACCTTCGTCTCCACCTCCCCAAAGCTGACCGCTTTTGTGGGTAGATACGATTTCTTTCAGCGGGTAGATCGAGAAAACATTCTATTAATGTGGGTAGTTTTGCGAGTAGCCGATTATGTGGTTAGCTGAATGTTTTGTGGGTAGTTTTATAATTGACTTGTAAAATTGGTCGGACAGTCGAATGTTGCAAGTTCAATTTTGCGGGTAGGTAACGATGGTACAATATTTAAACGCACATATTTTAGTTATTCGAATCGAAAGTTTATAGACAAATTTAAAATATGAATAGAGGGATAAACCTAATTTATTCCTCGCTGCTTTGAATAAAAAAAGACAAATATTTCTACCCCATTTACAAGGCTTTTGTTTAAGTCAAAAGGTTAAAAAAATACAAAAAGTATACTCTGTTCACTAGAAGAAAATAATTGAAAACATGTTGTATGCACCGTACCATTTGTTAACCGTAAATACCATTTTTGTATTCAAAATTTCTTCTCGGGAAACGGATTATTTAATAGCAACTGTCCAATAATCAAAATATATTTTATGCCTAATGAAATTTTGCCTCGTATACGTACGTTTTTATATGCATTTGTCTTCAGTACCTGTCAAAATGTTTTGAAGTTTCCTTCCACAAACAGAACAATCATGAACAATTTAGTTTTAAGCGATTCTCTTAATATATTTTATTTTCGATCGAATTTATTATGAAGTTTGATTCGCAGGTTTTAGATTAGAAACGCTTAATCTAATTTACCAGCACTTTAGTGCGTGATTTTTAATGATATTATTTATTATTTTTAATTTTTGGGCGTAATTTGAAGGTGACTAGAGTGAGCGAGTGAAATTGTAATTGCTCTGGATTTATGCGAAAATCGACTTTGTTAACATATCTATATGAATTAAACTCGAAAACTAATTATTTTTAAATATCCCAAAATATTCAAAATAAAAGTTCCTAAATAAAGACGATTATTGCATAAATATTCAAGGGCTTATTATGCCATGCAACAGATAGCAGAGAAGGGGAATTTAGACACGGCTTTTTGAATCTAGAAGACTTGTAGTCTTTGGTCGGAGACAGATTATATTAGGGGCATAGATAACAAATGCAAGTCAAAGTCTCTGGTCTACGGCTATAGTGACATAATCTAGTGCAATGCAATTATATATTTTTAATGGAATGTATCAAATTTTTTATAGTATAAATCGAGCAATAATTTAGAATCGATATTGTTGATTCGGTAACTCGAAATTTTTTGTATTTGGTGTGTATATTCGTCGATTTGATAATTCAATTTTAATTCGTGTGTTTCGCGATGTCGTAGATTAATTAATACATTTATCGTTGAAGTTACGAGCAGCTAATTTTAAAGTTGTTTTCTTACTATTCTTCACCCATAGTTCACAATCGTTTGGTGTATAATTTTCTAAATATGAAGTCCATAAAGAAATGAAAAGATAATCGCGAAACAATTATTTGGAACTTTGTCAAATTGTAAATTTAAATTTATTTTTACGTGTGTTATAGCCATGTGTACATTGCCGGTTTTCTTCCATATTGTATTAGTGTAAGTATTAATGCATTTTGACGTCTACTTTTATTGTATTTTACCATTTTTAAATGCCTATTGTCTTTGGCGTTCGCTGTTAAAATTTTGTATAGAAATATTGAGAGGTAACGCTTGTGACTGTATAGTAAACATTTCTGAAGAAGCATTAGGAGACGTAATACTTGACACGTGTTAACAAACTATACGTTAGAGGCGTTACAGTTTTTTAGACTTAATCTTAGTCTCGTTTGGCCAAACGTAAGGTGTGCTACACACATAAATCATTCTATTGTTAGGTATTGTAATGTTGGTTAGTGTGTAGCACTCCCATGTACAGCGAACTTCATTATATAGCAATGCAACTAGAATAACATGCGAGGTTTTGATTTTATTATTTTTGGTAACGCCTCACTCTACGAGTTCAATTCTTAGTTCAATAGAATTTTTAATGTTCTGATGAAAATGCGTAAATTATTTTGACCCATTTATTCAAAAGGCGTTACAAAAGATATTTAGAGCAAAGGAACTATATATTTATGGGGAATTTTACGAGTTTTGTGGAGTATTGTAAACAGTTTCATTTTCATAGCTCAGAAATCATCAATATCGTCCATACTACAGTTTCTAAGAATATTCCAGAGTTTTGTGCAAGTGTTTTAAAGTTATTGTTCTTAATTCTGAAAGTACCCTCAAAACTCGTAACTTCCCCCAAAATCGCACAAACAAGGCTGAGGGTTCTCTTCCGTTCTGACTGCTTGTCCATTCCACAGCTCAAACTACCATAGATTTAGATGTTATTCGTGTAAGTGTATCGTGTTGTGAACACCTGTGTCGTCTACTCGAGGGCAGATTTATTAAAAATAGGGATTGCACAAAGTTATCAAGTCAAGCCACCGCAAACTGCAAACTTTTTTATCTGCCAATAACAAACTATTGTTTGATCGGGTAGGGTTTCAGCGCGTACACAAACCTAAGTAAAATATCGCGTTGATTGTGGGTCACACCAGACAAACAAATTGAAAACAGTCGTGAAGCCCATCCATCTTATTTGTCTACCGATACAGATACCGGCAAACTTCTTAAGCATTAAACAAGGGACTGGGGGAAAGTTTGCGCATAGTATGGGACGCGCGGGACACAAACGTCCACTTATTTACCATTTACGCGATAGACATGTCACTCTTCCGCCGCCGCGCACCATCGCCCGCCAAAGTGATACCTAAAAATCGCTTCTGCGCAGGCAAGGACATTTATCCAAGATGTTTGCCGGTATTTGTACCAGATCGGTGTATTGTGGGTACTTTCATACATGTAATACTCTATAACAGCCCTATTAAACTATCGGTTGATAAAAAGTTTGCAGTTTTCGGAGTCTCTGAGTATTTTACATTTTAACTTATCTTTAATATCTATTTGTTAAACCGACTTGTTGTTTTCTAAAGGTAAACAAAAGTCAATTCAAGAAAATCGTTATTGAGAAACGGTTACACATTACTATTGGCATGTATAGAAGGGAATGAATGTATTTTTCGATAACTTCATTTCTTAATCTTCAACTTAATTTTGAAAAAGCAAATGTTAGCTACTAGCTGTATGTATACCTTTCGATTCAACAAGCCCAGTTTTAAGCAAATTAACTCAGATGATAGAACAAATGCAAAATTTTATGAATTTGTCAATAATGCGTAAAGTGGCTACGGACCGATTTCATGTAACTTGATTAATTTAATTACTATCAATTTTATGTTCAAAGAATATTCTCGATAACTTGATAAACAAATTTAGCACATACCAATATAGGGTCCCAAATTTTAATAATCATAATAAATTATTAATTTGAAACTTAATGTTCCGTACCACTTATGGTTGCCTGTGTCATACTCAAGAATAAGTTGTGGCAGAAAATTTTGAGATATTATTTTTTGTAAGGACGCACAAACAATTCAAATGCACAAAAGTATTGTTATTGGTATTTGAATGATAAATGGGTGTGATGATCGAGTAGTTTAGATTAGCTTCGGTACTGTTAGTTATTGCAGTATTTTGATGCAAATATTATAATTTAATAAGCGTATTCATAAATAAATTGACTCCGATTATGTGTTTGTTTTATTTATGAGAATTGTCGATTAATTTTTCATTACTTTAATTAGATTCTAAAACTAAGTAATAAATTTTGGTAAGCAATAAGGTTTCTAGCATACAATATAATATAAATAGCTGATTGAATGAGTTTTATCATCGGACGTCAAGGGTGAATATAAAATACCATCCGTATCACCATGACGTCTGTTGTTCCACTGAGCGTTTCTTAAAGTTATTTCTGCCGCACACCACCACTATGTGGAACCATCTGCTCACTGAAGTATTTCCAAACCAATTCGACTTAGGGTCCTTCAAGAAAAGAGCGTACCAATTCGTAAAAGGCCGGCAGCGCGATTGCGAGCCTTCTGGCAGCGCGAGTGTCCATGGGCGGCGGTATCACTTAACATCAGGTGAGCCTCCTGTAACATAAAAAAACCTACAATGATTTTAATTCACAATAATGTTAAAATCATTCGGCGTATTCTTTATGATTGCACATAACAACGGGGAATTGAAACAATTTGTTATCGCATATTAATTTTATTGATTACTAACTGATTCTTAACAGTCCATTTATATATAGAATTGCGTAGCATTTAAAAATATTCTTTACATTTTATAATAGGAAAGATGAGATTAGTAGGATTTGCAACTTATAAATTTATCTCATTTAAAAAAAGGAAATGTGTGCGCCCAGTAACATTCAAAAGCTAGTACAGATTTTCAGAACATAATGTTGTACATTTGTAATATTTCACACTAATTGACTAGCTACAATATACTACGGTCTACGGATATATAATCTACACACACAGATTATTGAAAGATCATAACGACATTTATCAATAGGCTAAAACACGGGGTTTGTTGTCTATATCCCCCTAATGACTATATTTTTAAACATACCCGTGGGATTTTTAAACTATATAGGGAACTTTATTAAAGTATTTATAACTATATACAGGGAAACCGAGTCTCACATTTTTATTAAGAGAAAGTATTAAAAATCATAATAACTTAAGGATTGTCTGCAGAATTTTTTTTAATGATTATCGCTTATTCTCATTCGACTAAGTTAATTGATGTGGTTTTTTAAACCCGATTATGCTAATATTAAGAACAGATAAGGCACGTTACAACACTGTATTCATACAAAATATACTTACATTGGTAAGATTTGTATTTTTGTAACGAATAAACTCAAAAACTACTGGACCGAGTTTAAACTTCTACATTAGAACACGCTATCCCAGACTAACAAAATTATTTGCAAGATAATTAAAACAGTTATTTCTAGCCGTAATCCGGGAAAACTACTTTAGAATGAAGAAAAGAGGATAAAATAATTTGTTAAATTAATAAGATCATTTGGCATTGTTAATATTAACGGTACATTAAATAATTTATTCATATTGATATGTACCGTTAATATTAAAAAAGGAATATTTAAATGAGCATTTACTACCAGTTCCCAAATCAAAGGCGTAGAGCTGGCGAGAAGAACTGGCAAGAAACTCTCCGTCACTTTTTAATTGCTAATACCTACGTCATATATTACTTATCATCATAATCTTACAATGGGTTTCAAGTAAGTACTTATAAATTTAGTAATACTTATATCTTAAAAATTTTGAAAAAATAGTCTAAAGTAAGTATGGCTTAATATAGAGCATTTTTTATTGTTGATTAAAAAAAGGACAATAAAATTCAATAAAATATTTCTATAAAATTATCATTTAAATTTAAGGTATTAAATTATATTCCTAAATTTAGTACTGTAATTATATTCAGTTTGAGGTTATGTAGGGATATGATAAACCGGTGTTTTGTGTTATGTTAATAAGCCAGTAAGTCTGTCTGCCAGCCTCAGTCACTGTAAGCTTTTTTTTATCTTACTGGCTTACTAAGTTTAGTAAGTACTTACTTCGGCCGAACACGCCCAATGTACACAGGTTTAAGTGTGCAGCTTATTATAAGATTGATCTAATTTTACAAACAGTACCTAACAAATTTAAAACATTATTTCATAAACAACGGTATTAATTGTACTAATTAAATTATCACGCACTAGCCTTTTTCTTTTTCACATTACTCTTATCAACGTAAATACGCGGGAACAAAACAAACTTTCCGCTTTGTATATTCTTCGTTTCATAGATGGCGCCCTTCAACCGCCAAGACGGTTTCTCACAGTGTTGCCAACTCCTTAAATTCTTCCCGACTTGCAATTTATCTAAAAGCTTATTTGTTATATCTGGTATTATTGGCTGTAAAATTATTGAGCAAATACGTAAAGTTTCGAGTGTTAAATGGAGTACAACATCTAACTCTTTTTGGCTTTCCGGTTTTTTCTTGAGCTCCCAGGGTTTTAAAGTTTCGAAGAACAAATTGGCTAAATGTAAGGCGTGTATGACCGCATCCACTGCTTTATAGAATTGGTAGTTTGAATAGTGCGAGCGACATATGTCTGTAAAAAATATTATAAAATAACTACTTTGATAAAGGATTGGTAAAGTTTTAAACACAATTTAATTTAACCGTTTACATATTATGTTTAAACACAAACTTATACAATACACAGAAAACATTCAATTACTATAATTACTTTATTCATGAAGGTTATAGACATTAATTTACCTGGCAACCTTTCCACTGTATCTAATAACTGTGACGTCACTTGGAGCTGGCAACACTCGGCCAATTCCTGCTGATGTAAGGCGGGGAACTCACATCTTGGATTCAGGGCAGGTCCACAGCTTCTACTTACTAAATTGCCTAGAGTATCTGCTAGCTCGGAGTTCGCTATATTGATAAGTTTTGTTTCGCTATAATCTATAAAAAATCTTATATTATCATCTGCCCGGTATACACCTACTGTGAGTGAGAAACAGATAAACGATTTATATAAAAATATTTACACGGACAACTTTTTTCTTAGTACATTTAATGAATTGTCTGATTTCGTAGCCAAATATCACAATTGTTTTGAAGACTGTAAATAATTTATAAAATTTCTGTGTTTCACCGCAAATTTCATAATTGACGCATATTTTCAACTGCATATTTAAAAAAAGGTTTGGGTGTACGTTAATGAATCCTTTTATTTGAAGAAAAAAATCAAAATAGCATTATAATATATAATGCAATGTCCTAACGGTAAAGTAGAGTGTGATTTAATTCTTTAAATTAGAAAATGTCTACTACATACTCATTAATTCGATTTCTTTTTACTTATAACAATACAAAAACTTACTAGCGTCATCCCCCATTGTTGCCTCTCTTAACATTAAATATCTAAGAGCATGAGACGCAACCGTATGCCTCGGGTCGACCACGTTGTGGAGACTTTTTGACATCTTACTGCCATCGACCGTCCAATGACTATGGCAGAGCAACTGACGCGGTGGATGCCACTTGACGGCCATTAGGAATGCTGGCCAGTAGATGCCGTGAAATCTGGGAAGGGTAACTCCACTTATATATTTCTAATATAAACATAAAAGCATTTTACTCATTTTTGAAGTTATACTTCTTTATGTGCGTTATGAAAAATTGATGAGAGTGAAATTTTACGATGCGCGCGCACCGTGACACAAAATTAACAGAATGAAGTTGCCCACGGAAGATGCTACGGCATTGGACATAATTTAAATACAACATTCGAATAATAATAGAATTTATGTTAGACTTAATGTAAGAGAATAATAATATTTATTTATTTAATTTTTCAAATGTAAACTGAACTTTATTGACTATAATGACTCCTTTTCCAGTCTTTGATTATTTAATTGTAATTAATTATTTGCATGCAATCAAAAACTATTTTTAATAATGCCAAAGAAGTGTAACTTCTTACGCGCGTACATAAGTACACGCACCCTTTTTTTGTAATGTAACAAATTCGTCTCAAAACTCAATATGTGATGTATATTATACACGAATATTATATTATTTTTATTCGTTAATTTATTACTAAGTATAACCTTATTATTGTAAAGTCGAGGATACGGTGGACAGAATAATAGCAACCAAATGATGTTCTATCGTTGTTAAATAAAATTCGTCTTAGAATACACTTAAAGCAAATTTACTTCAATATATCCTTTCCGACAACTTGTACATCTGCAGGCCAAGGTCTGCCCTTGTCCTTCATCTGGTCATCATCGGGGTATCCGCAGACAGTAAGGTAGTTTATTAGAGCGTCCAGCCACACGTATATACTCTGCTCTTCATCGTCCGGCACCTGATAATATCAGTCAGTATCGTTAGTACAGCGACCGGCGCGGCGATAAATATTGAACGTTGAAAAGACAAAATCGACTAAAGGACTTTAAGCAGAAAAATAGATACAGTTATATAATATAGTTGACGCATCAAAACTTAGGGTCCTTCAAGAAAAGAACGTACCAATTCTTGAAAGGCCGGCAACGCACTTGCGAGCCTTCTGGCAATGTGAGTGTCCATGGGCGGCGGTATCACTTAACATCAGATGAGCCTCCAGCCCGTTTGCCTCCTATTACATTTAAAAAAAAAACACAAGTTCTGAATTGAAATTCTGATAAACGATAAATCAAATGGATTAAATAAATAAATTATTATTTTGTTTGCATTAGGAGATGCATAGATTGCCAACCTGCAATATCTACCCGGGATAATAATAGTACGCCGGAAATTGTTTTAAATTTATGTTTTTTATATACGATAGTTTTTAAATAGGGGGGCGAACGAGCCTACAGGGACACCCATTTTAGTGTATGCGTTGCCCGGCCTTTGAGAGAGGAGTATGCTCTTTATATCTAAACAATAGAGGACGACAACAGAAATTTTAATGATACTTAAAAAATACTTACGGGTATAGCCCAATGCACCCTGGATGCAGGTCTACTGACGGAAATATCTGGTAGGTATACATCGTTTTCAACCATTTCTTGCAACTGCTTTTGAAATTTGCTAGGTCTCACTACACCATCTGTAAATATATTTTCAAGTTAATTTGAATACAGGGGCCGTAAGCAAATTTACTGCTCAATTTATCCCTCCCCGTCAGCAAAAGTAAGCAAAGCTCTCAAAAATAATAGTACATAAACGTACTAATTTTTGTTTTTTTTTTTTTAATGTTATGGCCTGGTAACGACACCTTTAAGCCAAGTCTTATTTTCGGTCACTAAATTTCACTTATTTTTCTTCATTTATTTTAACGTGTTATTCTTATTCCAACGTTCCACTTGTTTTCTTAAATCTTCCCTACGGTATTTTTAACGTATTTATATAATGCACTATAACACTTTTTAACTAATTTTTGTAGAAATCCTCGAAAATGCATTTCGTTTTCAAGCATAGACAATGTGTGGGTAATATGTGTAAAAAAAGTAAATAATTACTGTTGGCTTAGTCACCAAATAAGAAAATCAAAGACTCCCATCTCCCAATAGTGCTTACGGCCCCACTTCCACCAGCATTGAAGAATATTTTCTCTATTCACTGGTAATGATAAACCTAACAATTACTACCCAATATTTAATATATGATAAAAAATATAGCATCACATTTTATTCGTCAATAATTGTTTTCGAAAATCTATCGCTATACATGTTACTTTTTAAGAAAAATTATTGTTATTGCGGATTATATTTTGAGAATTTTTGTAAGTTTAAGATTGTAATAGCAGAAAGAATATCTGGGCCTATTGTCGAAACAGATCCCTTGATAACTGAAGTAAGGTTTCGCTTAGAATGTAGTACCTGTCTGAAGCCATTCTCTGAGATGCTGCTTGAATGCGCTCAATCTAAACATATAGTTTGTCTCCTCTGTCCATTCTAATTTGTGTCCTGATTCTACTGACACTCTCACCTAAAATTTAATTGGTCTATAATAAACGTAAATACTTTTTCGTATGTATGAAATTTCTAAAGTATTGATCAACTTATTTTGTGTATTCAAATGATGAATTGGATGGATTCTGCTCAAAAATTGCAGTCAAAGTTGGTTCAACTTTCGGTCTTATTTCTAGAAAGGTAATTTGTAACTGCCGATCTATAATACTTCACTGCGAAATATTTTTTTAGCCCTTCCCCTATTGCCGTTTTAAAATTACCAAACAATAAAAAAATTTACGTTAGGTGTATTATACAAAACAGTATATTAATTGATTAATGATTGCTTGTCTATATAGTGAAAACCAAAAAAACATGGTAATTGGTATCTCACTGTGGGATGATCGTTTCGATTGATTTTATGAATTGTTCCTTAAATAAACAGATAACAGTAACACTACGTAGTACGTATATATTATTAAGTGTTAACATATGTCATATATCATAATAAATGACCTTTAATTAAAAAGGGGGACGGCGCGTACGCAGTCCCCACTACCAAAAATTTCGCGTCCGAGTTATCCACATTAGGGATAATCGCAGAGGTCAACTCAACCGCAGTGCAATGGAGGAGTCTCGCTCTGGGGGAACCGCCTTGATGATCACGGTAACCCCTACGCCAGGTAAGTATGCTTTAACACACTCTACGAATCTATGTATATCAGTTAAGAATCATTTTAATATCGCGTTCTGTATTTCTGATTTTGCCATAAGGCGCCATCTGCTATGAATGCGCTGTACTAATTTATCACGCAACATTATTCAGCGCAATCTATTATAAACCAAAGGAACTAAACAGAATGTTTAGCCTCATAATATATTATATGGAATATGAATTCCAGGTCCTACTTAAGATTTATTTTGTTGAAATGTGACGAATTTGCTTTTGTAACACTTTTTTGTTCTATTTTAAATTATTTATTCTTGATAGTTCTCTAACCAAAAAAACTTCTCTTCAGTCTTTTTGGTTAAACTTTTTATATTAAATGAAGGGATAAAGCTATGATTCAGTTAAATCCATATATTATTATTTAATTTAATATAATTAAGGAGATTAATTTTAACATTTACTGCTCCAATAAAAAAAAATATAATTTTTATAATTCACAAATTTGATGAAATATAGTAAAAGATTTTTATTCAGAGCAAATATTTACATGCTAAATTTTAAAGTATGTAGTAAGATAGTATTAACTTACCTTGCCATCAGGTTTGTCATCAACTCTAATATGAGCATCAGGCACAAATGCCTCATCATTCACACTATACCATCCTGAATACTTAGCTTTGTATATATAGTCTTTTTTAAGTAAATTTCTCTGAAATTTGTTATGAAAGAAAAACTTATAACTTTATTTCAGATTTTTAAACAATTCTACTAACTGCTGCTTATTATCATCTAACTGCTTAAGTACATTTTTATTGATTGATGAGTAGAAATCATAAAGATTTAATTTAAGACTTTTCATTAAGACTCTTTTCAGGAAAATATATGACCCAACATGTGAATTTTATATAAATTTTGAGTTGAATAAATATATATATATACTATACTATAAAATCCCAGCTTACCCAAAAATGCCTGACAGCTTTTTTATGCCTCTCCTCTGTAGTTCGTACAAAATCGGTAAACTCAACATGAAAATCTTTAAATAAATCTCTATATTCCTGTGATATAGCTGTACAGTAGTCTGGTAGAGAGAGGTTCACTTTAGCAGCAGCCTGCTGGATCTTAGTACCATGTTCATCTGTGCCTGTAGCATTTAAATATGGTACAAACTATATGGCATTATTTTATGGAGATAATTACTCAAATTTTCTTGAAAGTTTAATTTAAGAACTATAGATTAGAGATAATAATAGTATAATAAAATAAACCCTACCAGTACTAAAGATCACATTTGTTTCAGGATTTGTTAATTTTTCAAACCGTTGTATTGCATCTGCCACAACTGCAGTGTACAAATGTCCTAAATGAGGTGCTGAAATAGCATGAATATCTCACATTAACATCTCGAGATTAAATACTGATTTTAATATATTACCACTAACTTACCAGCATTAACATAAAATATTGGGGTTGTTATATAAAATGGCCTTTTCTGAATGACTGAAGACAATAAACGAGTCGTGAGACGCATTCTAATTTGTTAGTAATCAATAAATACTACATATGTTTCATACAACAGAGCATTTCTGCAAGTTCATGTTCCTGGTTAGAAAGTAAAGTTGAATCTTGAAAATCATTAAAGAAAGATAGTAAAGAAAGGTTATCATTTATTAATTAAAATTTTAAGTCCATAACAAAATTATCAAATAGGACTATATAAAAAATTAAAACCAATAGTTATGAATGATTTTATTATTTAGTCTCAAATCGCATTTATTTATTTTACTAAAGCAAAAAGGAAAATCCACAGACCAAGTAGTAGTATGTATGTACTATCTTATGTAGTGAAACTTTTAGACACGAACTGTCATTTCCATACACTTTTAGTTTTCGACTTCTTTACATACACTACTATTAAGGCCACCAACTTTTAAAATGAAATGACCGCTAAACTCAAATCAACTATCCTACTATTTGATAACTTTAAATGCCTCCAGCCGCATTCAAAATTAAACATTTTTGTTCAGAAATTTGGCTTTTTTATGTTAAGGCTGTTATTCGACGTATTAACAATATCATTACTTTTCTATTTTTTTATCTTTCAGTGCGGAAACACTGAAACTGACTGTGAGACACACCGCAAGAAGCTCAATTTTTAATATAAATATCTTTAATAATCATGTAATAATAAGTTGTCATGGTGTAATGAAAGTATAGAATAATTATGAGCCAATTCTTGAATCCCGAACAGGCATTTTAATTTAAATTTCTGAATTAAAATATACCGTCCTAAAAATTGGCCTAATATTTATGGGCCCGAAAAACGCTTATTTTTGGGGGGCCCTACCTTTGGGAACCCGATGGAATTCCTTCTCTAATAAATTACGATATGTGAACATCTAGCAACCGTAAGATGTGACATATTATAATACTACTTAACTAAATGACAGTGACATCCAGAATAAAACTGACTGTTATGAAGCGAATGAAAATAGAAAAAAAAATTCAATACGCCGCAATACAAATTTTATTCTACCTGCTATCTGCTTCTGATTCTTTTACTATTTTAAGATTTACAGTTCCAACATTTGTTAGTTTTAGAGGAGCAGCATTGTTTGAGATACTAAAATGGAAGACTACGAAGCCGAAAATGAAATAAAAAGGGACAAGGTAATCCATGTGTGATATTTAAATTTTCTATAGTAATCTTTATTGGCATATTGAAAGATACTGATATTGAATTAACCAAAATAATATTTTGACGAATGTGATAAATATATGTCTGTATGTATTTCCAGGACCGGAGTCCATCTCCTGATGTAAAATCGACAGCTGTGGTCAAATACACCGCTTTTCAAAGTCCAGTGGGGTATGCTCGGCTGCAGTGCAACACTGACCTTAATCTCCCTCCCTCTAACTGGGGAGGGATAGATACATACGGTTTGAAACAAATTTTGACGAGGGGTACAGGCTTATCAAGGTAAATATAGGGACCAATTAAAAAAAAAGAAGGTTTATTTCTAAACAAAAATATTTGAATTATAATTAGTCATTAAAATGCTATTGTCTTTATAAAATAATATTTTACGATACGGGAGAATCTAATTAATATGAAGTGATGATCAGTTTCAGAATGGCACACATGTTTCCCGATTGTGTAGGTGAAGTCGATTTAATATCTGACGCTGAGTGCATTAAGAAATTGCTTAAATTACCTTATCAACCAAATGGAACTGTAAGTAAACATGATTAAACCAAAACATCTAATATAAAAGTTTGACAAATCATACAGCTTATTAGATAATATAATAGTTTCTTGAGATAATCAAAAATTTTCAGGTAAGCATGATGGTGCATAGAGTACAGAATACACTGCTATTGGATGACTTTGATGTTTATGACTACCTGATGAAGTCAGAATGGTCTTGGTTAAAGGATTTCTTCTATGAAAACATAATTAAAACTATGTCTGAGAAGGTACATTATTTATAGTGAAGGCTAAATTACACATCAGAGTTTTTGAGTAGTAACCTCTGATTGTGGTCTTAATTTTATTTAAAAAATATTTAGTTGGTTTGAAAATGAAAGACTGCCTTTTGAATAGTGAAGATGAAGTTAGCATTAACATGTAAACTTAACATTAATGAACTACATAAAGAGGAATATTATATATTTCTTAAATACATTCTTGGATAAATAGTAGGTATAAGCCATACGGCATAGAAGTCTGCAATTATTCCTATAGAATGTTTACAATAATTCCTATAGAATGTTTACAATAATTCATATAGAATGTTTACAAGAATTTCTGAGAAAATCTAACAGAATTATGTTTGTAGGAACGTATGTCTCTAACTCCAGCAAGAAGTGCAAGTGCATTACAACTGACTCAGAAGTTCCTGTCTCACAGTCTGCTTGAAAGGCCTCAGCCGTTGCCTGCGCCTGTTCCAGACACTCCTGATTGGATTTCTGGTTAGTTTAGGCGATTCTACTAACACCAAATTTAATTCACTATGTGTCAATCTATAATGATTTGAAATTTAATGAATGTAATAAAGTAGCTGCCGGTACTGTCCTTCCCTTCCAGTTTTATTTAATTTGATAATGCTAATAAAGTTTACTGTAGCATCATGTTCGTTGCATTATTTAGTTCTGCTGTTTTTATTGCAGCACAAAAGTTTTATAAACTCAACAGGAATCTAATTTTTTTGATCTCTAATTTTGTAATTAAAGAAGACGAATGTGTGGTTATGTATCATTATCTAAATTAATAGTTTTGTAATTTAGTTATTTTACGTTTGCCACAATAGGTCCGCACCTACCGGAACCAGAATCACGTACAGAAGAATCGACCCCTGAGGACTCATATAACCGCAATGTACTATGGAACTTTGAAGATATTCAAATGTTAATAGGCAGCAATCTCCCGATATTTGGCGATAAGGATCGACCATGCGTTAGTTTGAGGCTGCGAGATGCAAGGGAGCCTATCAATGTGTTAACAGGTACACAGAACTCATATATTCAAACTGTATGTAACTGTATTCTTAAAAGGTGTACAATGTTTGCTATGAAATGTTGTAATATATAACATAATGAACGAAATAGTTCAGAAATGCAGATCCTAATCAAACTCCATACCATTTGTATTTTCCACGAGTCTTAGTTTTTCTATTTTATTTTGTACTCCTACGTAACAATTATACTATACATATAGCCAAAGATGGAATACATAATATATACAAAAAGGTTCATACATTTACGAAAGAAAAAGATTAATAAAAATGATTAAATTCGTAATAACTAATTCGGCAGTGCTGTGTGATGGTGTGAAAGTGAGGATTTTTATTTAAGACAATGTATTGTTTTCCTATTAAATGTTTTCTAGGTCTCTTAACGTCTGCTTGGTTAATATTAAACGAGAATAAAAATATTTAGTACGGGAGGTAGCAACGTTTGAAAAGAAAGAAGTTCAGGTCAGCTGATTTTGTGATATGTCTTCCTTCTTGCACTTTCGGTTAGAGTCTGGGCAATCTGGCTGGCGGTAGCGGTTGCGTTCATTAGTGCGCATCCTATCTGTCCGGTAATAATCCTGGATTTTAAAAGCATTTTAAGAAGCGTAATTTTTAATTTTTCGTTTTTAAATAAGTCTACCTGACATACTTTTTTTATTGCCAGACATTTTTCACATTGCTAACTATGTGCCAGACGCGATTTTAAGTTTTTTTTTTTATAAAAATTTCAAAGTATTTTAGAATGTCTGTAATTTTAATATTATGTTATTTAAATATAAGAAAAACTAAAAATGTATTTGCCACTTTGCCAAATACTTTGAAATTTTTATAAAAAATTCTTTCTCGAAAACGTTGCTACCTCCCGTACTAATTGTTGCGCACTCTTCCAAAAGCTAGTAGCGCTGAGTATTAAACTTATAACAATTTGTATATAAATAAAATTGACACTAATT
Organism: Pieris macdunnoughi; assembly: GCA_905332375.1. Lineage (NCBI taxonomy): Eukaryota > Metazoa > Arthropoda > Insecta > Lepidoptera > Pieridae > Pieris > Pieris macdunnoughi. The sequence goes on along the minus strand of CAJOBZ010000012.1, from coordinate 4,579,185 downwards.
TTAATTCTCTTCAAGGCCAATCAATACAAATAATAAGTATTGTTATTTTTGTACTTTTCGAGTGCTTGGTAGTAAGTGATTTTTTGAAGTTATACTTCCTTTAGGCGCGTTATGAAAAATTGATGAGAGTGAAATTTTACGATGCGCGCGCACCGTAACACAAAATTAACAGAATGAAGCTGCCCACGGAAGATGCTATGGCATTGGACATAATTTAAAAACAACATTCGAATAATAATAGAATTTTTATTACACTTAATGTAAGAGAATAAGAATAAATATTTATTTATTTAATTTTTCAAATCTAAACTGAACTTTATTGACTATAATGACTCCTTTTCCAGTCTTTGATTATTTAATTGTAATTAATTATTTGCATGCAATCAAAAACTATTTTTAATAATGCCAAAGAAGTGTAACTTCTTACGCGCGTACATAAGTACACGCACCCTTTTTTAAACTTTACTTTAAATTCCAGGAATTGACTACTGGTTGGACAATTTAATGTGCAATGTTCCAGAAGTCTTAATGTGCTATCATTTAGACGGCATTGTACAGAAGTATGAGCCAATGAAAACCGAAGATCTGCCTAATATGGAAAACTCCAAGTTTTCACCAAAAGTCATAAGGAATGTCGCCCAAAATATTTTATCCTTTTTGAAATCCAATGTCACCAAGTCTGGACATACGTATTGGTTGTTTAAAGGTAAGTTTATTAGCTAAGTCCGTTATTTTAGTTCTAAGTTTAATCCGTTTGCCAAATTTATCCTACTCATACATACATTCGATTCCATATATGTCGTGGCCCTGTCGTAAAACTGATCCTTTTATGATATGTCCGGCAATTTCATAAGATGACTATTTTTAGATTTATATGTACTGAATGGTTACTGTTGAATCCACAAGTCTGAGTATGGCTATTTTCCGATTTAATCCGGTATTTTTTTGTTTGAGGCAATAATATATAGCTAGAGTTAGTTCGGTTAAACGCACTCAACTCAGAAACAACTGGGTCGAATTCTAAAAGTTTTGTGTTGTTTATTGATAGAAAAAATCGGTTGTCTGTAAAGACGATAGCTGAACGTGACAACGTCATAAGAAAATACTAATGGAATGGTTGCATTTTTTTGCGCCTCTGCGAGCGACAAAGAGGCACAAAAAATGTATCCGCGCTCTCGCTTGCACTTCAAGCCTTAAATGGAACGCCTCTGAGCGAGGTAACGCCGCATGAGTCATGTTTTTTCATGCGTGCAGCTGGCTCCATCGAATTATAAGACGTTGTCACGTCAAAAGGATTGTGTGGTTTTATGAAACTACGGTAAAAGTGAAACTTTTTTTCACATTATAGAAATTTAACTAAAATTTTTTGGAATAATATTCCATTAAGGGTATAAAAATCGCTTTATCAATCTTAATGTTATACTTGGAAAATTGGAATAATAATGGGAAATAATAAAAGTAGAAAGTCTCCAACTAATATTTTTTCTCTTGTTTAAAGTCAATCATAATACTTAACAATTATTTAGATTATATATACATATAATTACAACATTTACACTAACACTATAACTTTCTTAAACACTGAAACAAAATAGCTATCCAAATGAATAATAGTCTATACACTACACTCAGCTGCTGCGAAATATAGGCGCCGCAATATTGGCCTTGGCTGCTATGACGAGCGCCTTTCACTTTATCCCTACTCCGCGGCCGACCGTCACGCGACATGCAACACACAGACGAAAAAGTTTGAGATGATGTAATAAAAGTTTCACTTTAAAATCTTTAGTCAACATCGTACTACAACAAGTAAGCTTTTAGAAAAACTGCTTAGTAAAGCAAAAGCCCATTTCAGGTCCCCATGATGACGTGGTAAAGCTCTACGATCTGACGTCGCTATGTCCCGACAGTCTCGACAATCCGTTCACGACTCCAGTCGCGATGTTACTGTACCGTGTTGCCCGTAACATGAGAATTATGAATCGGACGAAACATGTCCGCCAACTTTTGGAACATGTAGTGCAATTGTTGCAAGTGGAAAGATATCCGCAGATTGTCGCTTCATCCCACTATATGTTGTCTGATTTGTATGTACCGGCGACGACTAATCCCGCGTGCCCGGATTTTAAAGGTTTGTAAAATTAAGGATTATTTAAAACCTTTACTTAGATACGTTGACAAAATTTTGATTTAAAATCGTTTAATTTTACAAAGGACAAAAATTTCTTAGTATTAGATGATTTTGTTGTGACTATAAACTTTATTATTTTTTAAAGCCATATATGTAATAATTATTATTATTGGACTATCAATGAACTTTCCATCTATATGGGCATTTAATATTCACTCGAACGGTGAAGGAAAATATCGTGAGGAAACCGGCTTGCCTTAGACCCAAAGAGGCGACTGCATGCGTCAGGCACAGAAGGCTGATCACCTACTTGCCAATTAGATTGACCATGAGATACAGAAATCTGAGACCCAGGCCTCAAATGTTGTGATTTTTTTAGATGAAATTCTAGAGCCGGACGACGATTCTGATTTCGGAAACTCAGCTGAGTTTAATGATAACGTCGATAGAAATAGTGAGGGAGACACGGAGAATGAAGAGAGAGAGGTAATTTTTATATTTACAAAATAAATGGAAAGAAGAAAGATCAGAAAAGAAAATGTTCATTTCAGAATAGTGTTAGTAATTACATAAAAAACAATTCTTATTTGAACGCTATTGCGTATAGTCGGTTATTTTCGTGACGTATTTGCTGCACCAGTAATTATGTTGTATCTTTTACTTATTTTATTCATATCTTGCGATATTTTGTAAAACGTTCCGATGCGGGATGGGGATTGAATTACGCGTTATTGTTAGTATTATTTTCGATTTTCCAGTACTTTACACCTCATAATGGTAACTTTTAGGTATAAAGAGTCACTAGGTGATCACGAAACGTTGTAATTAAGTTGTAAGAGCGAAATAGCCTATTCACTGGACCATTAAAAGTAGCAGATAATCGAGCCGTAGGTACAAATAAGCGATAAGTAATGTAATCTTAATCTAAATACTAGCCTCCCAATAATCTTTGTAAAAATATTGACCAGGAGAAGAAAACTGAGGACAATTTAGAGGCAAAAGGAGACAGTCTCGCCTTACAAGTGAGATGTCTGACACTAAAGGATACAGGGAACAAGAACACACAACATATTGGTGTAAGATTTTATTAATAATTTTCACATATAAATAACTTAACTCGATTTAAACCTTTTGTTAATAATAATCTTTACATTTCGAAATAAACTTTGACATTAAGTAATAAATTTAGTATTTGTATTAAAATATAATAATTTGTTTTTTAATAGAGTGGAAAGGAGAAAGAGCCGGTCAGTTCGGGTCTGGGCGTAGAAGTTTCGGAAAGATGTGGCCGAGCATTGTCACATGCACTCAAAGGGTTATCAGCCCTGCATCACCTTACTATTGATAAGGCCAAGGTGAGCTTAAAAAGGATTTTATTAGTAATGCAATTAATAATCCAATTATTAAGAATTGTTTGACTTTTTTTTTTGATATTTGATATGCTGATACTGTTATTGTAAAACAAAGTCGTTATTTCGTCAAATTTACCCAGTGGAAAATAAATAAATCAGTGGCGCTACAACCTTTTTTTAGGTCTGGGTCTCAGATTTCTGAATCTGTTTCATGATCATTTGTCAAAGGCAAGCAGGTGATCAGCCTCCTGTGCCTGACACACGCCATCGACTTTTCGGGTCTAAGGCAAGCCGGTTTCCTCACGATGTTTTCCTTCACCGTTCGAGCGAATGTTAAATACGCACAGAAAGAAAGTCCATTGGTGCCGGGGATCGAACCTACACCTCAGAGATGATACCCTTACTACCCTTCTTAGCACGTTACGGTAGCCTTTCTAAATGAAGTTATGACAAATTTTCATAGGAAGAGGAACGCGAGCGTCTCAAAGAGCAAATAATAAACGAAGAGCAACACCCGAAAATGGCTAACCCGTTTGAGCCGATCAAAATGGACTATCAGCCAATGAACAAGAAAGAACCGAAAGAACACGTATCAAGAAGCAGACGCCGGAGACGCGAAAGAAAACACTCAGAGAAAACTGGGAATTACCTAATCGAAGCCAAATCGAATGTTGATGAAAACGCGATTCTCATACGCAAAGAGAACAACACATTTCCAAATTGGCATGAGCCGAATAGGGATGACAATTTCGCCTGGAAACTGCATTTAAAGACGTTGTTATATGAGAAAATATGTCTCGCATACGCAACCCTAGCGGAATATAGTTACGCCCACGAACAATATGGGTTTTCTTTGAAATACATAGAACTTGCCAGCAAATGCCAGAAATTGTTAGGCAGTATGATTATCAAAAGTAGAGTTGTGGATGTGTCATGTCTTATTGGAAGGATTGGGGATAATTTCTTTCAACTCAGCAAACATTGGTCCAATCTGGAACAGTACCAGAAGCAGTTGGAGATGGATCATGATATCGATAAGAAAATTCGACACGAGATTGAGAATGATTTGGTGGATGAGACTGAAGTTGCGTGTAAAGATTTCGATTTGGGTGAGTTTAAATACTAATAATATAAATCGCGGATCCTCTTAGTTTTTAGAGATATTTTTTTATTTCTAACAGGAGTTTTCGTTTGCGAACTCGCCAAGTGTGGAATCGACTCCCGGTGGGGGTCATTCCTATCTATACGATCTCCAATTGTGTATCTCTTCCCTCAAAAGCCGGCAACGCGTCATCTAAAATGGGTGTCCATGGGCTGCGATGACTTCCCTTTTTGGACGTTCCTTAGGCTCGTTTAAAAAAAAATTTTTTTTGTTATTCTTATCTCTTGTAAATATCACCTTTTATTAAAATATTACGTATTCTCTTAATAACCCGTTTCGATTTAGGAAGATTAATGTTAAATATACAATCAAATATGTTTAAAATCTGCTTTTGTGTATAATGTATATTTATTAATAAAGGTAATTTTTCCCACTTCCGATGAAAGTCAAAATAATTGATTAAATGAACGCCCATCACTGAAAATTCTCTTTTTATCACAAGTAATATTTCATACATGAACGGCATCCAGTTCACGACGTGAAAGGAATCGAAATAAGAAAATTGGCCTATCTTAATATACCTATATAAATTACTGTCCTTTTGTCCGCTATGAATCACCTAACTATGGTATTTCAATCACATTACAAGCGGTATGCAGTTTAGATCTAACTTAAAGACGTGAAAGTGACAGCTTATCGAAATTTTTAACCGCAATATCCAATTTATTTAAATTTTGTTTATTATTTAAAGCCCAAAACTCCCAAAGGGCGCCGTGGGGGAAAAGCCCCCCCCTTCCCCCCGGCACCCCCCCAAAAGGGGGGTCCCCCCCCCCGGGGTGTTTTTTCCCCCCCTTTCTTTTTTTTTTTTTTCTTTTTTTTTTTAAAAAAAATTGGCCGAGTCTACTAGTATAATTATTAAAAATAAATTACAGATATATCGCTACCATTAAGCGACCTAGAAGCAATGAAGTCGTCGTGTGCGTATTACCGAAGGGCGAGTGACGCAGTGCCGGGTGGCGCGCACAAGCGAGATGAATTGCAACGGCGCTTGGCCACTGTTTGCAACGCACTCGCAGTCAGATATATGAACGATGGACAACGTATGTTATATACTTTTCCACTGGTTTCTTTGCAAAATAATATTTTTTATTGTTTTTTTTTTTTAAAGACAATTCACACCAATTGACCTAGTCCCATGCTAAGCTGGTGAAGCTTGTGTTATGGGTACTAGGCAACGGATATACATACATATTATAGACATATAAATACATATTTAAACACCCAAGACCTAAGCACATCACCAAATGCTCATCACATCGATGTTCGTCTCAGCCGGGGATCGAACCCGGGGCCCATGGATTCGCAGTCAGGGGTACTAACCACTAGACCAATGAGTCGTCAAACCAACCAATGACCATTAAGACGACGTTGTCACATGCCATAATAAAAACTTCGTTATAGTTGAAAGTTGAAATCAAACTTAGTAATTAAAATAATTTGAATATCGGTCAGATGTGTCATCTGACAATTTCAATAAATGATATTCCTATATATATAAAAAAACTCCTTCACACTTGACCAAACAAAAAAAAAATCGTTGAATTGTGGGTATACCACTTCCTTCCGATTTATGAAGTCGGTTATAAAAAAATTAAGATTAGTTCATACTATAATAATATATAATATTTTTTTTAAATCTATTCAAATTGACTTTGTACCTTGGAATCGTAAATTTTTTGACACCACTTCGGATAATGGGTTCTATTGCGAAGAATTTATAGAAAAAAATAGATAATATTTTAATAAAATCTTTTTTTTTAAGTTGTTTATAACTCCGTTTAATTCTTAGAACTCTACATGAAATATGCAGAAGAAGCTGGCGAAATCTCTGCATTTCCAAAAGACATTCGTGACCAGTTAAAATCCCTTTCGCATATGTCTGCGGAGTGCTTAGATGAGGCCACGTCGATATTCGAATCGGTCAAGGACGTTCCGAATTTGGCACTTTTGTACTGTAATAAGGCCAGATACATGAGATTCAAGGCGCATCGTGAAAGAGATGGGTCTACGTAAGTATAATAGTAATTTATCAATTTAACCGCTAGCTAATGTAATTTTACGACATAATTCATAAAATACGCGGTTAACCTGATGGGCCTCAGATGGGGCGCCAATTTGGCGGCTAGATTTTGCTGCCGCGTGGTTTAAAAAAAATAAAATTGAAACCAATGACTATGAAAATAACATGAGTACGACACGAGGTGCTCGGTGAACGTGCGCCCTGCGGGCGTTGACCACCGTACAGATACCGGCAAACATCTTGAACAAATGTCCTTGCCTGCGCAGAAGCGATTTTTAGGTATCACTGGGAGGAGCGGCGGGCGGTGGTGCGCGTGACGTGTCGATCGCGTGATTGGTAAATCAGTTGACGTTTGTGTCCCGCGCTGCGCAAACTTCCCCCCATTGTTTAATGTTTAAGATGTTTGCCAGTATCTGTATTGCCACTTTGAAATATGTCTCGAGAAGTCACGGCGCGCGGCGGGTGACAGCGCATGCGTGGATCTTAGTTACATACTTTGCGTACTACAAGACGGAGATTTTAAATAACGGCGGTAAGTAGAAGATTCGTAGTTGGCCGTTACCTCGTCATCAAATAATGCAAATAGCGCATCTTTTGATTTATTTTATGTATTATAATTTTCTTAATATCCTCGAATCTTGTGGTGCGAGATCTTATTTTATACACACAACAAAATACAACATTTAGGCTTAAATTTAGTAACCTTGACATAAATTGGCGTGATTTATTTTCAATTAGTATAAAAATACAAGGGTGGTGATATTAAATTCTAAAACTTATTAAGTTTTTTTGGGAATTGGAATCTCTTTAAGTACCGGCACAGCTCAAGGAATAATACATGATACCAAATCAATTAGTCTTTGGGAAAATATAATCGCCTTAGCAGTTATGCGAACTAATATAATTCTTATTTGCTACGCGTCATATCATCTATAACCGGAGATGTAAATTTTTAGATCTGAAAATCGTAGCCTATACAGCAAAGCCGAAGACCTGTACATGGATGCCCTGAAGATGCTAGGTCCTCGTGAGACCTGTGGAGCAGCAGCGGTTTGGGATCTGGTGTCTTGGGAACTCTCGTGTCATCTCTACACTAAAGCTGAATCGATGCAGGACTTTCCGGACTTGTATGGATGTGTATGTACTATAGATTTATCAATTTAAACATTATTTACATTTAACACATAAATAAATACTTATTTGTTCAAGATAACACACTTATGAACTTAAGAAACAAGAGAAGTACAAAATGTAAATTTTTGAAGTTATACTTCTTTAAGCGTGTTATGAAAAATTGATGAGAGTGAAATTTTACGGTGCGCGCACCGTGACACAAAATTAACAGAATGAAGTTAGTGGCGCATGTGTATTTATATTTATAATATAAATACACATGCTTTGAGTTTCTACATTTAAAACACGTGTTTTCATTATTCAAGTGCGAATTTTATATGTGCGTCTGAATTATAATCAGAAGTGATTTAAATTGAATATTTAAATCAATACTCATTAATATTAGAAAATAATAATAAATATTTATTTATTTGATTTTTCAAATGTAAACTGAACTTTATTGACTATAATGTCTCCTTTTCCAGTCTTTGATTATTTAATTGTAATTAATTATTTGCATGCAATCAAAAACTATTTTTAATAATGCCAAAGAAGTATAACTTCTTACGCGCGTACATAAGTACACGCACCCTTTTGTTTATTTAAGTTAAAAAACGATACATAAGTGACAAAGACAGATTCAAAATAATTTATTCACATATGAGATAGGTTTTGTACACTTATGAACGTCAAAAAAGACCCCAAAGACTCAAATCGAGGTAACAAAAGAGCGCCTACGCTACGCCTACGCTTTGCCGCTGTTTGTAACCGCCAAGTATAAGATACAAAATTCCTATCATTAAATATTAATAATTGTGATATATTGCGGCTAGGATTAAGAATAATCAATATTTGTAAAATTTATTTATTTTGATATACAGGGTGTCCCAAAAGTCGACGTCAAGTCGAAATTTTCTACGGTACGGTATAAAATGAAATTTTCCTACAAGTTGGAGTGATCGGCACAGGGTTTAGGATCATAGGCTACATAAAGCACTATTCGGGATGACGTAAGAGAAAAAAATTGGCAAAAAGTAAATTTTTTTTTTTTTTTTTTTTTGTTGTATCTGCTTCATGGCAATCTGCTATCAGCATAAGCCACTTGTTTGTTTGATTTTCTCAGTTCATTTTCCTCAAGAGCCATACTCGACATAGAGCCACGACTCTCTTGATGTTAAGAGGTAAATCTTTTATATAGGCTCAGTACGTCCCTTCTTTTTAGCCGCTTATGCTGAAGACCGCCTTCTCCGCTCAGAGCGTGTGCCAGTTTATTTACATGGGAGGTCAGCTTCTCCTGGTATTTCAGGCTGTTTTGAGCTATTTCCTGTCGAACTGTTTTTAGGCCGAGGTCGAGGTATGTACCTTTGCTATACAATGTGGGATGCCAAACATTGTTCTCAGAGCTTTGGTCTGATTTCAAGTATCATGTTACTGTTGCTGGCCGTTCCCCACAGTTGTATCCCGTAAGTCCAGATTGGTTTTAAGGTGGTTTTATACACAAGCATCTTGCTGTTGGGAAAGTTGTGATTTGCGTCCTAGTAACCAGTTCAGTGTGAGCCTTCCATCCAGTTGTTTGCGCTTGTCCAAATATGTTTTTGCCATGTAAGTTTCCTGTCTAGGTGCATGCCCAAGTATTTTGCGTTATTTTCTTGAGGGATAACTTTGCAGTTTAGCGTTACCGGAGGACATGTTTCTCTCCTAAGAGTAAACGTTACATGTACCGATTTGCTCTCGTTGGCTTTATTCTCCAATGCTTCAGCCACCTCTCAACTTCTATCAGGTGGTTTTGCAACTGTGATGAGGCCGTTTCTGGGTTGCTATGAGCCGACAGAACGCCGTACATCAGCGTATGTCGCAGTCGTGGTTAGTTAGTTGTTGGGATGTCTGCTTAAAAATGAGGTATAGTATAGGGCCCAATATACTACCCTGAGGGACACCTGATTTAATTCGTGTACTTCTGAGAGATCATCGCCGTACTTCACTTGGTAGCTCTTTTCTCTAAGTAGGATTTCAATATTAGGAATAGACAATGTGGAAGATGCTTCTTTAGCTGAACAGGAGGCCGTCATGCCATACCTTATCAAACGCTTGGCTGATATCCAAAAAGACTGCAGAGCAATATAATTTGTGTTCAAGGCACCTGCTAATGGTGTCAACTATACGGTGTACCTGTTCAATTGTCCCGTGTTTTTCCCGGAATCCAAATTGGTGGTTCGGTAATAGTGTACTTAGATGTTCTTTCATCCTGTTAAGCAATATCCTCTCAAACAGTTTGCCAATAACTGGTAGCAGGCTGATAGGTCTGTATGAAGCAGCTTCGTGTGGGGTTTACCGGGTTTCGGCACCATGACTTATGTGCAATTTTCCATTGCCCAGGGAAATGTTCAAGTCTAAGCTCATTAAAGATGTTAACTAATTTCATGATACCTTTATGAGGCAAGTTTTTAAGTAATTGGCATCAATCAGGTCAACCGGGTGCTTTACCATCCTTGAGGTTCCTAATTTCTTTCACAATTTCTTTTGGGCTGGTACTTTTTAGTGGTAAACACATTTGATTCGCTGACTCGAGGTTTCTTTGATTTCCAAAGTATGTTCGGGATTGTTTTCAGGGAGTGGTTGGAAAACTGTTTTCAGATATTCCGCAAAGAGTGTTGCCTTTCTTTTCGATCTAGCCCATCCTCCTTTTCCTCATTGATAGGTGATATATGGTTTTTCGGGCGCTTTAGATTCTTGGTAGCCTTCCATAGTGAGTAGTTTGTGTCTCTCGTTGGATCTAGATTTGAGAGATAGTGTTGAATATTATCATTTTCTAGGGTGCTGATAAAGCTTTGAGTTCATTTGAGTATCTATTGATGCAGTTTTATCACTTGGATATCCCGTAGTATGCCAGATTTTTCTCAAACGTCGGCGCTCGTGTATTTTCTCTATATCTTTGGATATGAGTTATGTTTCAGAGGTTGTCCATTACCTGTCCTTTTTGGAGTTGCAGAATTGGCAGCAATGTGAATATTCATATTAAGTTGTTCCAGTTGTCTTTCAAGTTCTTCTATTGTATTAATTTTGGTCTTTAGTTCTGTCTCTGTTGTGATTATACTTTTGTAAATTGTCCAGTCTGTAGTGTTCGAGTTGTATATCCTTAGGGTGGTGCTACCAGATTAACTGTTGTAGTAACATTCAATATAACTGGTGTGTGGTCAGATGTGAGATCTATTCGAGGTTCTATGTTTAAGTAGTTACTATCTATGTTTTTAACAATAAAAAAGTCCAATAAGTCTGGGATGCTTTGTCTGTCGGTAGGCCAATAGGTAGGTTCTCTGCCGGAGTGACATTCAATTTCATCTCTACTGTGGCTTTATAAAGTTGCCTTCCTCTGGTATTGTTCAGCCTAGATCCCCAATTTAAATGTTTAGAATTCCAGTCGCCAGCACATATAAATCTGTTACCCAGTGTAGAAAAATATTTCGCGAAGTCGTTAGAAGATATAGTATGTTTCGGAGGACAATACACAGCGGAGAATGTAGTTTCTAGTTTTCTGTCTACAAGTTTAATAGATGTAGCTTGTATTTTTTCTGTCGGTATTCCTCTATTGGGTAGTGTTTAATGTTGTTTTTAATAATTACTGCTGTTCCTCCATGGCTGTTCCCAGATGGATGATTGGTTGTGTATACTGTATAATTATTAAAGTTTATGTGTGTTTTCGGTGTAATCTTGTTTCAGAGATTAGTGCTATGTCAATCATTTCTGTTCTGAGAAAAGTTTCTAATTCTTGACGTCTTTCGGTCAAGCCGTTGGCGTTCCAAGTTACTACTTGGAGGTTTCGGGTCATTTTTTCACCAGGCTCTGACTACTGGACCATGCGGTCCATCATTTTGTCCATGAGTTTTTCCATCATTGTCACCATTGAATGTTGTAGTTTTTCAAACATTATGTCCATTAAATCAGAAAAGTCGCCCAAGTCGTTCTTTGTGTCTTGCTGAGTTCTTGTTCTTGGTTTTGTTGCTTCTGAATAAGTTTTGGTTAAGCTTTGATTGTCTCTCGGTTAGTCTTAGTACCCAGGCGGGGACCGGTTTTGGTCTCTTTGTTAGGCATTGGTTTTTCTTTTGACTTAGGATCTAATTTAAGAATTCTTTCTCTATACCGTTTGTACACTTTGCATCCTTTGTAGCTACGGGTCGTTTTCATCACAGTTCGCGCAAGTAGCCTCAGTGTCTGGTTTTTGTACATGTTGTTGTGGGGTGAGCGCTACCGCATTTAACACACGGGGCCTAAAACTTGGTTCTTGGAATGCCCAAATCTCTGACACTCTTCACTGAATGATTTCCTTTTTCTTATATGGGGCTTCAAAAGTAATCTTCATGTTATTCAAGTATCCATCATCCATCGAAAATGGCTTTGTTGTTTGGCTTTGGTTCTAAATCGACATAAAATACAGGCAACGGTTCCTTTGTAACACGATGTCTGATATTGACTATTTGTCTCACTTCATGTCCAATTTCATATAATTCTTTTGAAATTTCTGTGGTATTTTCTGATGCATGGAGTCCGCGTAGTACTTTCTATATGCTCTCTCGCTTTTAAGCTGGTAAGTGTAGTGTGAGATATTATTGGCAATGAAGTTCTCTCGGATCATTTTGTATGTCTGGATGTCTTTAGGTATAATTTTTATAACGTGTCCAGATCTAAGTGTGGTCATGATGTAAAGTTCGTTCTTTATAAATTTGTTAAGTAATCTTTAAGGGAGTTTACGTTAATTACGCCAGTAACAAAGATGGGTTCTGGCTTTGGTACATACACTTTATCTGTATTGCTGGTTCTTCCGTAGGCTCCTATCAAGTAGTTCAAAACTATTGCGTGTAGGGATCACAAATCTGGGGAATTTTTCTGTTTTTTAATCCGTCTTGTGAATTGGACTTGTTTCTTTCCTTTTCTTTCTCCTGATGGGAATTTCATCCCTTTGCCATTCGTATGACGTTATGTTGTCACTGTCAAATTGGGTCTCGGACTGTGATCCAGGTTATCTTTTTCCTTGTTATGTTGGTTGGAGTCTTTAAGCTTTGCTGGCAGAGACGATGTCGAGTTGCTTCTGTTCCGTACAAACATGCTTTCATGCAAAGTTTGTTGGATCATGTTATTAGGGTTGGTCGGTTTTTAGAATTTGGTAGGGTTTGTTGATTATTTGTAATTAATTGGTTCATTTTAGTCCCACGAGTAAGGCCGATATAACAGGTCACTAGGAAGGTGACGCCTATTCTCCCTAGAAGGCTAATACAACGACGGTTGCCAGGTCCGTCGAAGTGGATCGTTGCGACTGGTCTCCCACCAGCCATGCAGTCTCTTGGCACGAATCTCACCGTAGACTTAGGGTGATTTTTTATAGAAGTTGTCTTCTTCATAGTCCGGGCAATTAAGCCAAGACTACCGATCCTGCGAGCAGCGTTAGCAGGGTTGCGGTTTGTGGGAGTCATTTCCTACTCTCACTGTTAGACCAAGCTGGTTAGGCTGGTTTGGTCAGGTTAATTTACCGCCGCCCGAGACCCGGCGTTGTTATTCATTTGGCACCACCCAGGGGGCACGTGTAGGGTAGTGGTTAGGTAGTTCCTACGGACCGAAAACTAGACCCCCAAAAGTCTAGTAAATATTTGTAACAACAAAAATGAAAAAACTGTCACATGGTGTACATTTTCTGGAATAAAAGGAAAATTTCCATAACTTCAAAAATACATGACTTAATTTTTTTTTTTAATTTTTCTGATAACTGGTGTGGCATTACCTATGAGAAAATTTCGACTTGACGTCGACTTTTGGGACAACCTGTATACAGCAGTAGGTACCTTTTCGTCGATATAAAACTTATAGAATCTCTTTTACATAAATTTATACAAAAACTATTTATATTTATTTCCAACACACAAATATACAGTAAACTAAACTACATAGTAATGGTAATAATTAAAAATAGATAAATATTTTTATTTAATTCTGTCCCTGTGGCATTGAACATTTAATGCTGAAATTTCCTCGCTGTATTGCGATACTTATTGGTTGAGCGAAAAAGCACCTCTTTAATATAAACGTTTAATTGTTAGATTATTGACATAACTTGACGTTTCGAGTGCTTTTGACCATTTCTGGTCAGCGAGAGGCTGCCATATCAAGTCATCAGATAGACTTGTGTGTATAATCTAATAAATTCACGTTTGTATGGGGCCGTTCAAGTATTACGTAAGCATTATAGGGGTTGATGGAGGGGGTCTTTGATTTTATTATTTGGCGATTACGTCAACAGTAATTATTTACGTCAACAGTATCATCCACACATTGTCTATGCTTGAAAACGAAATGCATTTTCGAGGATTCCTACAAAAAATTAATACGTTTATGTACTATTATTTTTGAGAGCTTTGTTTCGTTTTCTGATAAGAGGTATGGGAGGGGGGATAAATTGCAGCAAATCTGCTAACGTAACACTTGAACGGCCCCTATCTGTTAATAACGTTTTATTTAAAACTTCTGGCCTAAACCAAGAACGAAATATGATTTCATTTTCAGGAAGTAATGGAAGTAGCTGATGCATTCAAACACGCGCTCAAGTATTGTCTTCTAAGCCCCGGTCCGAGGCAGTATCTTTACCAGTTTAGAGCCGCCATGATTTATCACCGGTTGGGATCGTTGTACCATTCACAATTTAGGTATGTAACATTGAATTAATGATTTCAAGCAACAGAAACGTTTTCCAAAATTTCACCCTTGTCCAATATTATTTTTCTTCAGCTTAACTCATGTGATGGTTGACAAGCAGCGAGTTCAAACATTATGCTGAAATTCAACCCAAAATCCATGGTTTTTTAGTTAAAAGTTCTAAAATTGTCACTTCTATCATTTCCAGAATTCATTTAGAACATGTACACCTCATCATTTAGCAAGGCTTCGTATTGTTGATAGTAATATTTGTGAGTGTGGAGAAGATATGGGTGACCTCGACCATATTTTCTTTTCTTGTTCCTAATATGACCATACCGCACCTCCTTTGAATTCCTTCCGAAAACTATTGTCATAAAAAAAATCATGATCACAGTCATAATACTTTTTATAGGTTTTCAACATTTGAATTAGGAATCAAAGCGATTTTATAATAACATTAATGTAAAGGAGATTAAATACTGTTATAATCTTCAAATGTTCTATTGTCTATATAGCCATAAATTTGAAGTTCTTAATTTAAATATTCAAAGTGTTTTTTTTATTTATTATTCTATAGATTGACGACAGAGGACGGTCCCAAACGTCGTACGTTATTGCATGCAACTTGCACGAGTTACCAAGAGGCATCTGTTCGTTTTGCGGCGCTTGAGGACATTTTTATGTTCCTCGGAGTGAGGTTGGAACACGTGGCTCTTATGGAAGGGCACGCACAAAGTAAGAAATTGAATTGCCATCCACGATTTTCTATTAGAACAGTAATTTATTGTAGAGAATCACAATATTTACACGGACGAAAATTTAATGGTTTTTTTTTTCAGTATCTCCAAACGTCAAACTAAAGTCCTTACAAACTGCTTTAGAACTCTTACAGCAGTCGTACTCCGTGTTGATGCTATTAAAAAATCGCGATCCCGAAGAAAAAGACACAAGAACTGAGGAGTGCGATGAAAAATCGCTCAAAAATGAACATGGCCTACTCTCATTATTCGAAAACAGACTTCATCAGATATTAAAAAAAATTATTCAGTATTGTCGATCGAAGACTAACAAAGACTATGAAAAAATGACAGATATGTACAAAAAATTGTATTGTGCAAGTTTGAAAATTGTTAAAAATGACGATATGAGATTGTACGCGGCGAGTATTTGCGATGTATTGAATAGTATGAATAATATTGCTAAAGAATTTGCGTAAATTTACTGCGATACTATTTATAGCCAAACCGCATCTTTACGGTCTTAACAATGTCGAATTTTACGCTCTTATTAAAAAACGGTAACTAACCGGTAAAAGAATTTTAGTTGTGTCATTTATTCGTATAATGTCAGTTATTGACAGCTCGAAGGCATTAATTCATACAATTTGTGTTGGTCGCTTATTCATAAACGTTAATCTTATCTTTCGTCTCTTTCTGTTAACTGGTGTCTACGCTTTGATAACAAGAGACAAACGACTACTTTAGTTTATTTGGTGCAACAGATTTTATATATAATAGGTACATACATTCTAGGCGACGTTTGTTTGTGCTTTGGCTACTTCATTTTTCTATAAATTGTTACAAATATCTATTTAATTTTAAATTCGTGATAAGAGCATGCACAACTCAATATAAATTAAATTTTGTTAATCGCTTCTACTAAACTTGATGTCTTATTTATAATATGGTCTCTCGTCACTTCTAGTTACCATGGTTACGATTCTTTAAATATGAAAAAATTATAATAAGAATAATTTTTTATTTATTTAAAAAAATTTGGAGCTCATTTATATTACCTGGAAATTGTATCTATACAAAAAATCATATATAAAGGATTTCCTTTTTATAGACAAACATAAAAGGATTCCGATTGAATAAGAACCTTTTTGCAGTGGGTGGGTATACATTGTGGTATACCCTATATATAAGTTACCCTCACTTTAAGCGATGCAGCTCACTAGCACTAGATATTTTTTACGAATAAAAGTTTAAGGCTGTGTTTCGGGGGGGAAAAAAACCGGGGGGGGGCCCCCCCCCCCCCGGGCCCGGGGGGGGGGGTCCCCCCCCCCCCCCCCCCCCCCGGGGGGGGCGCCCGCGGCCCCGGGGCGCCGCGGGGGGGGGGGGGGGGGGGGGGGGGGGGGGGGGGGGGGGGGGGGGGGGGGGGGGGGGGGGGGGTTTGTGTTTTGTGTGGTGTGTTGTTGGGGGTGGGGGGTGTGTGTGTGCCCGGCTTGTGTTTGTTTTTTTTTTTTTTTTTTTTTTTTTTTTTTTTTTTTTTTTTTTTTTTTTGTTTTGGGTGTTGTTTTTTTTTCTCTTGTTTTTGGTGGGGGGGGGGGGGGGGGGGGTTTTTTTTTTTTTTTTTTTTTTTTTTTTTTTTTTTTTTTTTTTTTTTTTTTTTTTTTTTTTTTTTTTTTTTTTTTTTTTTTTTTTTTTTTTTTTTTTTTTTTTTTTTTTTTTTTTTTTTTTTTTCTTTTTCTTTTTTTTTTTTTTTTTTTTTTTTTTTTTTTTTTTTTTTTTTTTCTTTTTTTTTTTTTTTTTTTTTTTTTTTTTTTTTTTTTTTTTTTTTTTTTGTTTTTTTGTGTTTTTTTTTTTTTTGGGGGGGGCCTAACTTCTGACTAGCGCGATATATATTTACAAGCCGTAATATACTCTATATTGTACCTATTTCATTTACGATTTCGAAAACAGTTATTTTGACATTCGTAAGAGGACGTATATAGGTAAGCTGAAGTTTTTGACAAAGACTGGTGGTCAAAGTCGGGATTTAGCGCTAACTAATTTCAAAAACGTCTTGATTTGACATACCCCTTCTAAAACTCTAAAACCTACATGTGGACACGATATGTTTGTATTGTATTAAAGCGGTGTTTATTATCGTTAGTCAACTTTATAATAAATAATATTATCGTAAAATCAACTTAAAATAACGAAAGTGATTTAATTTAAAAAAAAATTAGGTACCTCAATATAAAATATAATATATGAGGTGAAATATAGGAAGAAAGCTATTTAGTTGGAAGTAATGAATCAGTTTTATAAGTAATTAATGTTCATTATTAAGACTTAATGGTTACTTAAGTTGTATAGTGAATATTTAAATTTTGCCATCTATCTAGTAGCTAAAAGCTAAAAAGGTTCACTACCATATGCTTTTTTAAATCAGTAATTTAATAAACGGCCATTACATTTCGCAGCTGAGTTGCACCGTCCATTACATGTAATTAGTAAGGTATCGAGCTTTCAATGGATGACTCTTGAGTACAGATCTTAGTAGTTATTACCTTTATTTTTAGTGTATAAAACTAAAATGAGGAGGACACAATACAGTGTATAATGTATAATTAATGTTTAAATATTTAAGAAGTCTTGTAATTGATAAGATTGGACTGATCTGTTGTGTAAATACTTTATTAAAATATGTTTATTATTGGATGTTTCATTTTAGCAATTCAACACCACACATCTTCAATCTTTGATCTTTTTTATATCCTATCCATTTGCTGATTCGATGTTATGTTATAATACCTATGCAAAAGTTGTGTTAGTTATAAAAATATATATAATCATTTGTAAAAAACCTGGGATGCACAAAATGCCGTTCAGAGGAGAATTTGGTATATTCAGGTGTAGAACGCATTCAGATGATGTGAAGGGATAGTCTAAGTGTATTTTAAGTCTTAGGATGCGATTGAGAGTCATAACTTTATCAACAGTTGAGAAACAAAACAATAAATGAGAAAATCTGCCCGTGTCTGCTTGATGATCCAACTCAACTAATTGTATCACAAAAATAAATAAAAACAAACAAGTAATATCTAACATTTATTTCAACAAGTATCACAAAACACAGCCATTACGTACATTTAATATAAAATCTTTACAAAAGCTAGCATATTGACAAGTACATTGCTCACAACAAAAAATAAAACTGGTTTGTGTTCATCATGAATCTTTATGGTTATTGCGGTAAAAATTTCTTACAAATTCATTGTAATTAATTGACAACTTTTATTTAACAAATAAAAGATAGGAAAGATTACACTAGAATTATATCTTTCGAATTAAGGAGCTTGTTATTATTGCCAGACAAACTGACGTCAATTACCTTCGAAATAAAGCCTTTAATAACATGACATATTTCAATCAGTTTCACTGTTTATCCTAACTATTTTTGTACTTTGGTACATCATAAATTCGTTTAATAACTCGTTAGTGCGTTGGTAAATATATCTAAATATAAAAGGCACTGGAATAAATCCTAAATCTATGTTAATTTAATTCTTATAAAATAAACAGAAACATTATATATATATCCCGGTTTCAGGACAATTTTTTTTATATTTTGGAAATAGAACCCAACAATCTAATGGTGAACGAAATTCAATATCGGCTCAGTAGTTTTTGAGTGTATAACAAACAAGAAACACATTTACTATTCAAAATATTAGTATATATTAAAAATAAATAAATATATAGGATCGATTGCGTTAAAGAATCGCTTAATAAATAAACTAAAACAATTAAATTTTATTAGTCTATTTAAAAATTCAAATTAAACAATGTGCTATAATTACGATAAGAACTTAATAGATAACTATAATACTAACAAATATATTTATATTTTCTTACTATAATGTCTATAATGTCTCAATCCCCAATGGAGTATGGACACATATAACTCTATTCGTAGCCTCTGGCCAAAAAGCTTGGTCCCAATCATAACATAATCTCACAAAACATAATTAATCTAAAAAGGATTAAAATATATCTTGGACTAAGTTGTGCATATACATTATGCCTTTTCTTGTCTTTGTTTTCTGAAAAACAAAAAATATAATTACTATTTTACTTTGGCAAATACTGGTAAGCAAAAACAATTTTGATATGACAAAAATACGACGGGTATGTTTACTACAAACACTGTACCATAGACTCAATAATTTTTTTTTTCGTAGATGGATATCGATTCTATGAAAAAGGTTGAGTTAAGGAATGTTTAGACTTAAGACTCGGTGCTATCTACAAAATGTTATATTAAAATATCGTTTATCATTGATATTGAAATTAATGTTTTACCTCGATTAATGAAGATTAAGAAAAATATTAAACTTACCCAGCTCCCAACATCTCCTGTATCTCCTGGAAGCTCTTGCCCTTGGTCTCAGGCACAACGAACAATGTAAAGAAGAAGGCAAAGACACTACACACGCCGAAGATCCAGAAACCAACAAACATCCCGAGGGATGCCGATATGGTTGGGAAGTATCTGGAAGGTTTTATACATTTAATTATCGATTATTCCCATTTTTAACCGACTTCAAAGAAGAGGTTATTATTATAGTGTAATAATGTTGGAATTGGATTAAGTATGTGTATGTAGTATGTACGAGTAGAAAATGAGATCTATTCAGGCTTCAAGCACATGTAATAAGTGTTCTATGTTTGAATGTCTGTCCACAAATTGATCGGTCCACAATTAATATCGATTGATCCTTTTGATTTGAATATTCCAACTTAGAGAACAGTCTAAGTTTCATCCACGCATTCTGGGACATGTAGAATGTAGGAGGTTTTACTTAATTACTTTTTTAAACTATCACAGATTTTAAAAATATAATTCATTCAATTTCTGGTGGTCCAATTTTGTTTCTACACTTCGAGGGGTAGAAATTTTTAAAGCCAAAATTTTATGAGGCGTTATTATAAACAAAATAAATAATTGTTATAATAATTCAAAGTTAACTGGGCGCGACCTCAAGTGCAAGAAGCAAAAAATAAATAATTTTTAAAGTCAAGGCTTAAATATTAATATAAAAAGCTCACCAACATTAAAGAAACGTACCTGGTAACCAAGAAAGACATCACCCAACAGAAAGCAGTGGCAATAGGTGACGCTGCAGCCTTTACTTCGATGGGGAACAGTTCACTCATCACAGCCCAAGGTAATGGTCCCAAACCCCAGCAATAGGTAACAATGAAAACCACAAGGGACAAAATAGGCAGGAAACTGATAGTATCCACTACTGGACTGTCGTTCTCTTGTAGAAGGAAGAACATGCCGAGCAAACCCTGGCGGATGAATTTAATTGATAACAACTTGAACTAAACATAATATTGGAATTTAATTAATATATTATTTATTTATTATTATAATCCAGTGGCGCTACAACCCTGTGTAAGGTTCTTTGCCTCAGATTGCATCCGTTTCTTTGATCATTTTTATTTCATAAACAGGTGATCAGCCTTCTGAAACATGACGTCGATTTTTGGATTTGAGACATGTTGTTTTCCTCACGATGTTTTCCGTCACCGTACGAGCGAGTGTAAGATGTGCACACAGACAGAAAACCATTGGTGCACAACTGGGGATACGACCTCAGTTAAGAGAGACGCACCCTGAAGCCACTATTGAATTGAATGAAATGTTACCTAATTAATTCAGCTTACGATAGTATAAAGGTAAGAAACTAATAAAACAATTGTCTACGTACAATAAAAAACAAAAACGGGTCTACAACCCTTTTAGTTCTCGGCCTCAGATGTCTGTGTATATATATATATATATATATATATATATAGATATATCTCGTGATCATTTTTATTTTTCGTTAGTGCCTTTCAAAAACG
This sequence comes from Pieris macdunnoughi, assembly GCA_905332375.1. Taxonomy (NCBI): domain Eukaryota; kingdom Metazoa; phylum Arthropoda; class Insecta; order Lepidoptera; family Pieridae; genus Pieris; species Pieris macdunnoughi. Next base: position 4,558,103 of record CAJOBZ010000012.1, on the reverse strand, counting down.
AAATTAAATCTATAACTTAACATTGATGAAGAATAAGACTTACAGCTCCAATAGCAGTTCCACATGAGGAGATGAGGAGAAGAATCCGTCTACCAAGCCTATCTACGACCAGCGGTGTGATGAATGAAGCAACCACCTGAAATATATCTTTTCTTATAACAAAAATATCTGATGTAATAAATAAGTATTCATACTTGTTTAATATAATACACAAAGTCGCAATTAAATTATCTCCATTGGTAGATTAATTATAGTTTTGTAATTATTATTAATAATTCTAGTAATAAAAGTCGGATTAGAGTTTGACCTTGAATCAATTCTAATAATAATTTTCAAATTATCTTGTTTTTAATATACTTTAGAGCTTAATTGTATATAAACAAAGTTGTTTGCAATAAGAACAACGACTATTAAATTTCTACCTCAAATTAATGCAAAGTTCGGTAATTTTTCTACTAATTCAACAGTTATACGTATCTGAAGTACAGGTGTAACTGACATTGTACCAAAGTCAAACAAACTTTAAAATCAGCAAGGTTTCTGTATTATTTATGTAAAAACTCCTGCTTATATACAAAACGATTCCAACGTTATGTTTTCACGCTTAAGCTTAGGTTTCCTAGAAAAGCGGTGCCGTTATCCAACGGCCATAATGTAACGTTGGGTGACGTCACCCATACGTTGTCTATAAATAACATCGAAGTAGGTTTTCTAGAGAACGTTGAGTGTCACTGTAACGTCAAACAGTGGTGGTGTCATTTGCATGACGGCCGTCATAGCGGTGATAAACATTAGTTCAACGTTTTTCGCGTGTAGCGGTGCCCATATTTAATGATAACCATGAGTGAAAACGTGACTTGGACGAGCGAAAATGATGTTTTTTTTGCATTATGTTAAAAAGTAAAGACGGCCGTTAATAACAACCGTAAAATGACGGCCGTTAGTTAACGGCACCGCTTTTCTAGGAAACCTAAGCTTTAAACTTTAAATGAATTTTACAAGGTTATTTTTATCTAATATACACGTTGTAACTGAACTGTCGCAAGCATACATTTTTAATAAAAGTGATGCATACCTGTACAGCCCCAATAATGATGGTTGCGACGGAAGACTCCAGAGAAGTTCCAGATGCATCGAAGATGTCAGTCATGTAGAAGAGAACAGCGTTGATACCACAGAACTGCTGGAAGAAGACCAGCGCACACGAGATGTAGAACGCTTTGAAGTTACTGCCGCGGAAGACATCAGCAATCTAGAACAAATTAATGCATAAAAATTTGGTACTGATCAGATTACTTTGCTCGTATTTTCAATTTTTCATTCGTTATTTTATTGTTACAATTAATAACTTTAAGATGTAATGTGGTGTATTGATCTACTTACACACATTTTGTAAGTTACAATATTTACGATTAACGAGAATGTCGAAGCTGTTATTGCCAGTTCTTTTCGTAAATTTTCGCCCTCGATGAGTGAACTGACAGTAAATTTAGAACCTTTAAATGGTTTTTTTAATTGTCGTTGCATTGTACAATAAATGAAAAAATAATATTTTGATTGCAAACAAAAGACTACCCCAAAATCAGAAGATCATTTTCACGAAAACTAATTCGAAATTGGCTTTCGTGACGTCGTCTAGTGTTAATTATTAGAATTGGCACATCAGAAAGTTCCAATGACGCAATGTAAGTAATTGGAATTCGACAACATAGATACACTTCGTTATTGTAATCTTACCGTGGCAGTCTTCTCCAAGGAAGCCTTCACTTCGACCTCCATTTTGCTGAGTTCAGCTTCAACACCCGCGAGGGAGCGGCCACGGATAGTCGCGAGACATTCTGCTGCTGCGTCTCTGTCATCTGAATGAAAAAAATAATTAGAAATACATGCAAAACTGAACTCGACTAAGACAAAATACTGTAGCTATTTTTTATATGTAGAATGTCTATATTCAAATGCAACTGGGATGTCACAGATTCATGTAATACAGTTTTCACGAGCCTAGGATTTCATGTCAGTAACACATATTATTATTACGGAATAAAAAATTGTTAACAAATATCTAAAAATAAGGAAATATTTTAACACAATTGAAACGTAACAAAAGCCGAACGTAACAAAAGTCGAGTCAAAAGTCAATACACGAGACTTTTGTTTATTTTGAAATGACACGTAAAAAACCCATTTCTACTCACTCTTTAGCAAGTAGTAAGTAGGAGATTCCGGCATGAAGAAGAAGAGAACGCAGAAGAGTGCAACTACAGCTACACCTACATAGGCAACTGCCATATACGAGATATATGGTCCAATGCCATAGACCAACAAGAAACCCAAAGTGATGAAGGCTTGGAGGAAAGACCCGAGTGCACCACGACTATCATCCTGCAATGAAAGACGGTTATTACAAATCTGACTTAAACGTGAAACAATGTAAAGTTTTAGGCGAATATTTAGATTTATGCATTTTAGGATTTTCGTGATTAATACAGGAACGTTAAGTTCGACGCCGATTTTATAAGAACTCGACACATCGTTAATAAATATATAACAAATTTCAAAAATTCTTATACATAGTTATTAGTGTCAATTAATTAACAATCGTGAATGATATTTCTATATTTTCATACACTTCAACCGTAAAAGCAAAGAATCTTAATATTTTTCTAGATAGATTTTAACTATTAATGCACACTTTCCCATTACACACTATTGTTTAGATTACTAATGGCCTATTCCGGCTTCACACAGATAGACATTTACTTCTTGAAATATTTTGAAAACAAATAACTCGGCTAGCAGTCTAATGATAAATTAATTTTTAAAGACAGACCTTTTTGTTTTGAAAAATAAGAAAAATTTAAATCTTGCCTCTTTATAATATAGACTAAATAACAATCGCTCATCCTTGAAAAATAAATCTATACAAATATAAGAATTTAATAACAGAGCAAAGATTAATGTAAATATAATGTCACAATATTTGTCAAGGGCGAAATCCGTGATGCAATGAGATAACCCGACCCGTTTAATATTGAATACAATGTACAAGTTTGTAGGTTAGGAATAATATAATTAGAGTACGTACCAATAACATTGTTTCTATGTAAACTTCAAAACGACAATTTTTTTTACAACTTAATATTGATAATAGTGGTTACCAGATATCCTTTGTCAATTTACATTTACTGTAAAACTAACAAAAATAGTTCTTAAACTCTTACTAATCTAAAAAATATAGCACTCGCAATGGACTGAAGTTTTCTATTGAACATTTTCTGGGTAATAATATATACCTTAGGTTAGATTATTTGGTATTACGAGTAAGCGTATTTTGTATTGCTAATTATTTGGTATTGCTATTTACACCAAGTCAGATATTCGTAATTATACCTAATAAATTTTAAAAAGTAACATATCGAGTCTATTAAGTTATAGTGAGGTTATATGCTCACCGTAGCAATTTCAGCACAGTACATTGGCGATATAGTGAAGACCATGCCGACAGACACGCCCCAGAATATACGACCAGCGAATAAGTACGCCATAGTCTTAGCCACCGCCACCAGGATCCAACCGATAAATAGAGGGATGGTAGCGGAAATCAAACCCCATTTTCTACCGATTTTTGATGCTGCGAAACCTCCGACAAATGGTCCTACAAATAAAAGACAATAAAGGGACACATTAGTGATTATTACAAAAAAGCTATACGCTAATGTTTGACTTATTATATCTCATGTTTTACTTTATAATAAAATCATTTTTAATTGCTTGCCTATTGTAGTAATTTTAAAATCATAATTTTCTGATGAATCTTATTTTTCTCTCTTGAGAGACAATTTAAAATACTGTATAGCCGTTACGATTCAATACTTTAACAAATTATTTTGATTTATATTGCTCAATTTACCAAATATAGCACCAATAGTGAGAATTGATCCCATCCAAGCCAAGTCATCAGGAGTGGGTATGGTTTCCAAGGGTGATTCGTCAGTCCTGTTAAGCTTGGAGTTGATAGGTGCCGTCCATCCCATGTTGTAGCCGAGACTTGCGATGAGTATGTTCGCTGAAACGAAACGTGGTGGTTATAGATCCTCTTGTATTGAAATTGTATTTTCTCTTTCTAAAAAATTAATCGATCTAATTGCAACTAAAGGTTTTAGTCTCTTTCTGTCAAATTGCGTATACGCTGTAATGAAATGAGACAAATGAGTACTTTAGTTGAAACGGTTCAAACAGATTCATTTTTAAGAACTAAGCTGAACTAAGCTTCCTGTTTTTCAGTAGTTTAAAGTATCAACACGCATTGTTTTGTTTTTACAACAGAAACAACCGGCAGCTGATATATACATATTATATACTACATATGTTGAGTTAATGTTTACATACTTTATTTTATATTCGTATCGAAATAATTGTTTATTACACTAGTATTATAGTCGTTTATAGGCAGCGGCACGTAAGTCTAGCGCTGGCCGATACGTGGAGGGGATTGCTGCGCATGTGTACTGTCGCGCGGGGGACGGAATGCGACTGGAGAGCCAATCGACGCTCTTCATTCCGCTAGCAGGCTTCATTCAGGTACCTTATTTTTTACTTCTGCGCAATAACGGTCAGCGCTAGAGTTTCGTGCCGCTACTTGTACTCTTAGTTATGTACACCATTTTATAAATCTCATAAATTCGGTTTGAATCTACCAACGTTTTTTGGAACATTTTCTGCCTGCTCCAAGGCATAATAAAAAGGTATTGACAATAAGACGTATTTAAAATATTTAAGTTTTCACATTTACAGTCCTACACACAATTAGTTTAATATAACATATGAATGGCGCCCAACTATATCAAATAACTATAACAAATGAAATCACTGCTAATATACGCCGTACATTTTCCCCGTCGAATCTCCTTTAATATTGGTTGTCGAGTAAACATAGGTTTATAAAGTAAATAAAAAAAACTTGGTCTTGGAATTATATTACAATTTAAAATATATGACATTTTCTATCTACTTGATAAAAAAAAACAATTCCTAGAAATATAGAGCAATTACATAGATAAGAATTCTCGTTAGAAAAATACAATGATTACGTTAACAACGTTCTATGTATTTCCGGTATAAATAATGTATATAGTTAAAATATATTACGTAGTTATTATTTGTATATTTTTTTAATAAATGAATACTACAATAATACTGATTTTGTAACTCCAAAACCAGACACGGTTTATGAGCCACTGAAAACTCTTCTTTATGCCCCACTTATATAAAATAGTTTAACTTTTTAAAATAAAAACCTCATTCAAAAGGTTTCTTTATTCATAAAATCTAACCTCAAAGGCAAATTTAATTTCAGTAGTAAGATAACTAATGAAATTAATTTGCGTATAAATGTAAAATAAACAAAACTTCAATGAAGTGTAAATGTTTGTCTAGTTGTAAATATTGTTTGTATTAATTCCGTTACATAAATCTAGATTGTGTAGGGTTAAGGGATATATTTGTCTTCTTGCGTCAGAATTTAGTCCAGATATATAACAAATATTTACATTAAGAAACCCAACATACTGGAGTTAATAATATTCTTGAATCTCTAAATGGGGCATACCTATGATCTTGCCTGATTTTATTAACTAATTGGAGAACTTATTTGGTGTTTTATTTCGATTTCGATTTCTGAATACATTTCTTTCAAATCAAGCAAAAGAAAACAAATCTCAAATGGCTAAAGAACTTTGAATTATTATTCCATAATTACATTTCAACAGAATAAAACATTATTAACCTAATTCATTTATTATAGTTTACATAATTATGTATATACTCAACCTATTAAAATGTTTTACTAGTCAGTATATAGTTTGTTAATAAATAAAGTCAATAAGTAGGTAGTTAGTTGATCATAAAATAGGTGCACGGGCTTGGCCTATTGTTTGTATGCATTCGATGCTAACTCAATAATGTAACACACCCATTTGCCTGTTCCAATAAACCAACTATAACAGTTCCTAACGCGAAGACAAATCAATTCTTAATAATCGTATTTAAATTCATTTGACGTTGAGCGTTATAAAATTAAAATTGTATATTTTTGAATACGTGTATTTGATTACTTTGTTTAGACATAGATTTAACATTTATTACTAACAAAACACACACACAGAAACACAGAAAATAACAATAATAAAAAAATAATAATAAAAAAATGAAATAAAACAATTTTTTTGTCTTTTAGAGAACACGGTACGTTTTAATTGTGTAATGCGTGTGTGCTGTAGTTGTAATTGGCCCTGGCTCAGCATTATGCTGAGGAGCAGACTTTTCCACAGCGCTGGTCATTCTGCCAGAGACCAAACCATCTAGGTTGCACCTCAGTCGCAAAAAAAGAAAAAGAATGTAATAATAATAATTAGTAGAAAAAAAATAATATCTGTTAAAGTTAGCAGTGTCAGGAATGAAGTCTTGTGTAAAAGTATAAAGTAAATTAAATTAAATTAAAAATAAGAAAAATTAATGAGAAATAGATAAATAAATATTTTTGGACGGATTAAAAACTAAATTACGTGGGATTTTTGTTGAGTAACTAGATGTTCTTTATAACTGCGAAGAAAATTGGATTTATTGCGCATATTTAACGGATTTAATTGATTAACGGAGTGAATTAACTTGACATTTCATTGCCCGTCTAAAATAATATCAATTCGCATTTATGTTCTATGAAAAACCTGTTGCATTTATTTATACATAGTCAACGGAGGCAGTAATATGGCACTTCCCTTTTGAGATCAATTCGATTTGGCATTGTGTAGCAATGATCTTTAGCAGTGAGAAGTTGTTTGCATATCAATATTTAAAGGCAAAGTTTTGTTAACAAACGTTTCGGAATAATGTAATTAGTCAATAATATGCCTAATTCTAATAACATTTGAAATATCACACGACATTTAAGGTCATCATAAAAACGAAATCAGTATACATACTATTACACCGTTTTTATTGAAGTACTCATTCGTATATTATGTCAAATTCCGTCTAAGCAATAAAGGGAGCTGCGCTGTTAATAAATAGCGAATTAGTTCTAAGAAGTTCTAGAACTAGATAGAAGATTGTTTGTTTCCCAAGTTCTATTTATTCATGACATTACAAAGTGTATTTAAGACCATTGTATCATTTAACTGCGGTACAGGCTCCCGCAACTTATTCATAAATTATAGGAAGTCATTAATCATAAATGGTGGAATTAATGACGTTACACCTCCCATTAGTCGCCATACACAATACAATAATAAAGCATTACCTACTGAAGTCATCTGCTTTACGTTGTGTAAAGGAAACAATCTATTCTCAATTGAGCTATAATTGTTTATTTTAAACTTTGCTGCGCTTCCGAATGAAGACGAATGGTTCTATTCTAAGTATATCTTGTATAATCTGTGGACTGTGGTAATATAATTACCACCCGAAATGTCTTTAGTAGTTTCGTGATATTCTGCATTTAATATGAAGTAGCATCAATTATTAGTTAATTAGGAGTTGTTCGGACTAGCTGCAGAGTTTTATCATCGGACGTCAAGGCAGAATACAAAATACCATCCGTATCACCTCGACGTCCGTCGTTCCACAAGTGAGCGTTTCTTTAGGCAGTTTTTGCCGCACTCAATGTGGAGCCAGTTGTCCACTGAAGTATTTCCGAAACAATTCGACTTAAATAGATATGTCGGCATTATGTAGGAAAGTCTGCATCCACGAGGTTTATTTATATATTGTTTGTTACTTTGTGAACTTCCTAAATTGTTTATATTATACGCATCAGCCTCCCCGAAAGATGGTGAATACTTGTAAAACTCTAAATTGTGAAATAAACTTTATTTATAGTATTTTAACCCAAGTTGCAAGGTTATTATCCACCAGCGTCCAGTGAAATATTATTCATATTTAGTCTAATTTTGCTAAATAATGAATAATATTCTAAAAACCAAAACCTAAGATTTTGTAGTAATAATAATTAGGGACAATAGTATTATATCCCGTTTTTAAAGCTATTTGAATACAAAGAAAACACGCTCTCCGTTGTTGTTCCTATGACTGACATTCCACTTATTATCTTTCAACAATAAAGATATTTTGGATGCGTCTTCGTGTCTATATTTATCATGATAATTAAACTATATTTGCTTATAATCTATGCACGTGAAATTCGCATGACATTCGCTCACACCCATGAGTGTTGGCAGGTTAGATGTATTTTAAATATTTTATTTATTACTTTAAGTACTTCGAATGATTGAGCTCGAATCACTGAGTTATAATAGAGAATATTATAATATATTCGTATAGAGTTAGTTATGTTTAAAGTGAAAGACCTGAAAAAAGTCGATGAATTTATTATTTATTTCATTATCAGGGACAAATTATTATGAATAATGAATAGGTACAGTTTTTTTAAGATAAGCGTTAATTTAATTGGTTTTCTTTTGTTTTTAGCTAACAATTGATTTACTGAAACATTTTAGAAATGTTTTGCACAACATGAGAATAATAAATTATTTATTTTATTTGTTTTTTTGTAACACTGATGCAAAAATCAGTACAAGTAATAATAATGAAATAATAGGGGCCGCAAAGGTGGTTAGGGATACGATGTGGTAGTTCTTGAACAGTAGAGATTTAAAGGAAGATAGGAACTAAGTGAATTCCATACTTATAGTATATACCATGCTTTACTGCGGAGTCCCTATAAGATTCACCAATAAAGGAAGGGTTATGTGATGGGATTTCAAGGACATATCTTTCGGTCTATGTTATACTATTTCATCACGCATGCATCAAATAATTCTTGTTACCTATTAACATTTGAAGTCAGTAAATTCAAAGTAATTTACTGTCAGTAGATAAAACGGAGTTAACAGAGCTATTTACAATTTTATTACTTTATTTTCACTAAGTAGTGTCTATCAATTTTCGATAGTGTTTTATTGGCGTGCACATTGTTTGCGAACAATGTTTCTTCCCAACACACAAATTTACTTTGTCGCTAAGAAATTCACTGCATTAAAGAACGATTTTTTAAAGTAAAATAACTATGAACTTTTCACTTTTTACTTCCTTTAAATCAAAGGTAGATGAGATTATGCAAGTAGCAATAATATAGATCGAATCTCATATATATCTCTAATATAGTTCTCTTGACAGTGTAAACCTCTTCGTGCTCGACAAACCCGGTATATTGCATCAGTTTAACCTCCGAAACCATTAGCAAAATCTCTTTTAGAGTATCTAGGTGAGACGGGACCATAATGTACGAACTAATTCCTGCCAGTCTTGTAATGTCTATGATTACAATTATGGTATGATAAAAAGATAGAAAGCAGATAGAGACAGCTGCTTATCCTGAAGTAAAACGATGGCTTTTCCACATAAGAATTATACTATCACCTATGAATTCTAAAAACCTTGTTGACAACGCTGTCGTCAAGTTCATCTAAGAGACTTTTAAGATAGAAGTTCCAGTTTCTACCACCCGGTACTAGTGTAATCCTATTATATCCGGTAAATTTAATTGGCAATCTAAGTCATATATACTCGAAGATGGCTCCTGCCACACTATTTCGTTTAAAAAAGTTAATCAGCCAAAAACATGTGTTATAATTAAAATAATAATTTAAATTCGAAGGTCAAACGGTTGATTATTTCACATTATCGCTACTTTACATAATGTTGATAAAAATACGAAAAACAAGTGTAGTGGGGGTTAAGATAGAACATATTGGTTATCATAGCAATAAGAGTTATATAAACTTTTATGACCTTTGTGATTATAATTTTATAAATTATTTTATTACCTGAGTTTATTCTCCACAGAAAAACCCAAAAAGTTAACTGGAAATTTATCGCGGAAACGGTTCGTAGCACGGATTATGCTACGAAACGTAGACACCAGCCTAAGTTACATAATGTCTATTAAATCGTAAATTTCTTGCAAATGCCTTAAGAAATGTATTATTTCTGTGTCGATTCACGTTTTAAATCCTAATTGATAGAATGAAATCATAAATCCTTATCAAAATATGTATTGAAAACAGCAAATAACATTTCTGTTATAATGGGAATGTGTTTATAGCATAACAGACGTGAAATGATTGTTATAACAGATGTATTAAATTACAATAGACCATCAGTATTTATTATATTACGATTTTCCACGCTATGTTTTAAAAAGCTATTCTTTTAGCAAGTTAACTTTAATTACAACTAAATAAATTTTAAAATTGTATATGTTACTTCTAAAATAGTTTAATTTTGCAGCTAAATTTTAAATAATCAACGATTATGGTGAGGTTTTACTAAACATTTTTGTTAAAAAGTTAATAGTTCACTAATTTCACTGTAATTAAATGAACTACTACACAATCATGGTCAGAAAGAGACTTTAATGTCGAGTTATGTAATCTTTAAGATGTTTTAATAAATGTTATTATTAATTTTTTTCAATCCAGAACTTAAATATAATTCTTTTATAAATTGCGAAGCTGAGATAAAATCTCGCGATAGTAGCTTGTTTATATAACAATATTTTTAGTTAATTATAGATTAAAATTTTAGATGTTACTTAAAGTTGATTTAAGGATGTGTTGAAAAACAATTATTGAATTAATAACATTAATTAAAATATGTTTTTTGAGTTCAAGAAGCCAATGCATTTGTACCAAGAAAACACTTGAGTCTTAGGTATCATGAGTTTATCAGACATTTAATCCAGATGTTATTTATTTTATAATATTATAACTGTGTTATCTTTTATACGTCTTTTACGATGTAACTGCTATTTTGCATTTATTTTTTTAGAGAAAATAATATTTCTACGAGTAACGACGCGGAAAATTGAAAGATTTTGTTTACGAAAACCAGCATTTGGAGTCAAATAGATTGTTGGATTTTTTTAGTTATTTTAGTAACAAAAAGCATAGAACTTTAAATAAACACGAAAAATAATAAACTTCGTAAATTAGTTTACTGCGCAAAGCCGTACTGAGTCTAATCTGAGATTTTAAATTACTTTTCTCAGCAATTTAGCTCACTTTTCTATTTATTTATATTAAACCGCAATTAAAAGATATTAGCTTAAATTAAGATGTCGCCTCAATGATGTGCGCGGACGACTCGATTACACGGCCAGTGCAAAATCGTATAAAAAAAATTGGACCTATTTGTAAAACTCACGAATTCAAATCCCATTCGGAAGTACCACAGACACATTTTTCACAAATAAACACAAACACATCACATAGACATACCGACGCCGGCGATGACATATTGCCTCCAAAGTTGTCCCTCCTCCATTCTGTACGCTTGTTGGTTGACTGGCGCTCCGCTGCCCACGGGGTCGTAAGCGTAGCTATCTGCCATCTGACGTCACTTCTACGTAGTATTGGCACGCACGCCGTTCCAAATCTGTAAGATTTCAGATTTTTCTCGTCACTATTAATTACTTGATTATATCTGAAAAAAATTCCTTTCGTGTTTTAGTTAATAAAAAGATTCGAATTTTAACATTTAGATAATGTTTAATTAAATAGTCCTGACAGATATGAAAGGTAATTATGATAATTATTGATTACAAGACTAATTATCTACATTTTACATGACTTTTGAAAAATTGGTTTATTAGATTACATTAACATTCCTTAGGTGGGGTCATATCATATCATTCAAAGGATTATTATTAATTTTAATACATATATTGGAAAGGTTACACATACATACATTTGTAATCACATTATGTATTTAAGTAATAATATACGTGCGACTTATTTATTCGAAAAATTATAATTTAGATTCCTAGATAACAAATTCTGAACATACATATATTGCTATAATATTTTTAATACATCAATTAAAAACAATATAGCAGTGATTATAAAAGGAAAATATTCTTAGGAATTATCACATATTTTCCATAAATATTGCATTATATCAGTTATAGATAATACAAGTAGATATTTAATTTACAATTATATCTGTTATATTCCTGCAATTTTAATATTATAAGTATTTTATTACTTTTATTGTTTACCACAGACTACAAATTAAGTACATGAATTGGTACCATAGCTCTTTATAAGTCTAGATCTCAGATTCTGTTTCTATACTTTTTTCTTTATAGGTAAGTATCTTATTTATTTATTTATTTATACTTTATTACCTTATTCAAAAACATACACATAACAAAAATAAAAAAACAGGTTACAAAAGTTATAAGGCAACGGGCGGCCTTATCGCTAACAAGCGATTTCTTCCAGGCAACCCTATGTTTTGTATCACATAGACAATTTATGGGTATTTATGTGTCTAACTTCATATAACGTACTCACGTTTGATAGAGAAAAGAAAAACCATTGGTCCAGTGTTTCCACCACCACAACAAAAACCACTTAACCACTGGGCTAATAATCCTCTACCCAGACTACAAATAACTGACATAATTATGTATCTATTGTGTTGATGTTGCAACTGAATACAAAACAATTACATTTCGAAATATTTTGTTACGTTAATTACAATCTTTGATGGCGATTGGTTAATACGATGTTCTTAAACAGGAGATCCTGGCAAGTCCCTGTGAAATGATAATTTTTCCGTGTCTCGAGCAACTGTATATCTATAATAATAAATTAATTCTTTTGTTGATACAGAAGGAATTCTTATGAGATTGAACTGAATTGTTTATAATTTTTTATTAATTTAAATTCAATGTCTCATAACATGGACATAAATTAAATAACGATACAATTCTAAGTAACATATTTTTTATTATTATATTTTTATTTCATAAACATAAATCATAAATAATAATAACAATGGCCTCAGATTGTTTCCACTCTCTGGATCCTTTTCCAAGCGATGAATGCTTTCACCGGACAAGCTCCTGTTAGATGCGCACACAGACAGAATGTCAATTGGTGCGCAGCCGAGCCGAAAATAGAACCTAAGACCTTGAGGGATGAGGGTCACTCCCTGAAGCCACTAGACCAAAACTGCTGATATTATTCAAAAACATTATCAAATGTCTAATAAGCTTAGTACTCTATATTTAATAATAAATATTTAAATAAAGTAATAAGATTGATTTATAAAAATTATCAATATAAATATAAAGTAATATAATGCGAAGTAACAAATTACCTCTATCTCATTTCATCTTAAAATTTTCCGAATTATCATAAAAAACCTGTTTATACAACGGAAAAGTCAGGATAATGAGGAAATGCTATTTCGCGTATAGAATAAGTAACGATTTCCCGTGTCTCGTTCCGGTATAAATTTTCCTTAAGGGAAGTAAGTACAATGATTTTTTTTCTATCTTTTGTTTTCCTGTTATTATAAACGACCAGAAACTCTTCATTTACAATACACAAAAGAATGTATACTATTCTACACCCCTCACTCTTTAAATTAACCCAAAAATCCAATAGGCTCGGCCGGGATTTGAATGCATTACCCTCAGGGTTGTGACCAACACAGTTGCATGCGTAAATCTAGCCCTTATATATTTATAAAACTCCAAGACTCTCTATCACAATATTAGTTATAAATTAATTATTATGGAATTGATTTATCAATTATTGATTGTTAAGATCTCTACGCCTGACAATTTTCTTTCGGCAAAAACAAATTTAAAAGTTGTCAGGCGTTTTTATTAGTAACTAAACTCAGATTTTTCATTCCGTAGAATTCTGACATTTGCTACTAAAAAAAATTCTCCACCGAAAAAGGGACAAATTTGACCCATTTGAGGAAAATAAAAAATTAAAATGCTACGTATTTTTTACGTTTCACCTACAAAAAGGTAAATCTAAATGTTTACTTACTCAAGTGACCTAGTATAAAAATAACAAATATTTCAATATCACGAACAATATATCGAATTAACTTTCAAACGTCAACCGTCAATCGCTGACAACTTCAAACAACTGACAGTTATGTAAAATTAATATATCGTTAACTTTTCTTAAATTTTCCAATGTGAGGAACATTGGAAAATCTTCCCATCTTCAAATTATCACTTCCTTTAATTTATATTTCCTACAACCATAATAAATGGAAATAATAAAAAAATTGCGAAACTGTCCCACACGTCCACGCGTGATGCGATGACCAAGGGAATATTGGAATAAGGGATATTAGAAGATAGTCGTCTCATAAGACTACAGACCAGAAATAATTATGCTTAGATCACTGGAAATATTTGCAGGTCATTTTATACGCCACAGCTACAGCTATATTTATATCCCAAATTTTCCGTTTGGAATATTATATATAACAAGTTTTAGAGTATAGCTTTGTTAGCTACTATGTAAGAATGTTTAAGAATGATATTATGTGACTATGAGCAATTACAGGCCAATAGAAGTAAAATTATTCTTAATATTTTAACAATTATATTACTTACTAGCTGGTGCCCGCGACTTCGTCTACGCAGGATTAAAATATTTGTCCAATTGATGTAGCGTGAAAGACATATTTTAACTACTTTAAATACCAGAAGCGTATCTTTTTTCATTTAGGAATCAGTTTATTATAAAACTATATAATACCAAATGTGCATTTGAAATAAATTATCAATTTTTATGGTTGTTATGGGTCACTATTTTGGCTATAATGGCTTACACATAAGATATAGATATATACTGTGGCGGGCATTTTTGTAGGACAAATTAAGATAAACATTTCCATCATACATTTCATATGTGTAACTCTAGCGGTTTTAGCAGCGCACGCCAAAATAGCTCGCAGCCCTGCGATTCTGTAACTCACTTTTCGAACTCACACAGCGGTTTTCGCATCGGCGGTCGCTCTCAAATCAGTCGTGAAGCAGTCATTTTATGATTTGGCATTCTGAAAAGGTGGGAGCTTGTAGTTTATTGTTTATCAGAATGCCAAATCATAAATGAATGACTGATTTGAGAGCGACCGCCGATGCGAAAACCGCTGTGTGAGTTCGAAAAGTGAGTTACAGAATCGCAGGGCAGAGGGTAGATTTTTTCCTACTTACTTGATAGTTTAGACCGTTCACACAATATCTTTAGAAATTGTAGCCTGTATGTTCCTCTGCTGTATAAGGTATATTATTGTAAAGTTTCATTAAAATCCATTCAGTAGATTTTACGTGAAAGAGTAATAAACATCCATTTAATAAAAATAGACGTAAGTTTTTTATTTTTTAAACTATTTAACATAATTTTAAATTTATCCGACGTTTCGCTGCTTTACAGCGTCGTGGTCACTACTACATAACTCAATCCGGTCAAAATAGTGTTTTATTAAATGAATAAGTTTTTCAAAGCAATACTAATAAACATCCATCCATACTTACAAACTTTCGCGTTTATAATATCAGTAGGATAACAGAAATAATTTATAAATTGATGGAGAGCAATAATATAAGCGTAAAATGCAATACGATAAAAAATGTAGAATACACTTAGAATTATTAGATTATGGAAACAGGTAAACATGATTAACATGATAATGCACTTATAGATATTATGGAGAGTTTTACAAGGTTAGTATCAAGCAGTAGTAATTGTATGAGAGATTTAACTATTGCAAGGGGTTAGTGCAATTATTAACGAATGTCATCGACCTATATAGAGTTTATTGGTTTGATTTTTTGTAGGCAAGATGGTATATCTCAAGCTTTGTGAAGCTGATGTAGAGTAGATGTCGTCGATTTGGTCTAAGACATGACGGAGTCCTCGCAATGATTCTCTTCGCCACATATTTATTTTTATATAATATATAAAATTAAAATATCCTTTATTCGAGTACTCCATAATCAGGATTTCATTGAGTCCATGTCATTGTTGAACATTAGTACTCGACCTCCGACGGAGTGAAGTCCTTCTCCAAAGTTTTCCACTTGTCTCTCATCTTCGCCACCATTTTCCAATACTTTCGTCCTCTCTTCATTTCATATATGGCTTATCAATTACAAGAGATACATAATTACTTTTCAAAATGTTTTCTTTACACAAATTTTTACATATTGAAATTTCAGAGATTTTTTTTTCGGAAAACAGAATGCAACATTGAGATATCACGTTTAAATCGTTTTACTCACTATAAGAGCCCATTCACACTATCAGTTCTATCTTAAGTATATCAAATTAACTTGATAATTGAGTACTACTGATTTGATAATTAACATATCAAAAACAGTGTGAAGGTCTTCATAAGTAATGGCCGTAAAAAATATATATCATTCGCCCAAATCAAAAATGATTGTGGTAATTTAAAAATTATACGTATACTAGTTTTATTTTATGAACAGGAGGCAATCGTGAATCTCCTGTTCACCTGATTTTAAGTGATTCACGTGCGTTCTCACTCACACTGCCAGAAGGCCCGCAAGCGCGGTCTTTCGTTTGACAGTGGTGGTCGTGCGTGCCTTATTGGATAAAGCTTAAGCTTGAAGCTCCAAAAAAGGAGTTGAGTGATTGAACTAGTGGATTTATCTCTGTCACAGATTCTTTCACCAGTGGGGTGACTATGAGAAAAATTATAACACCGAATGATAAAACATATATATGATACATAAGATATTATCACAACTAAGGATGAGCATGCGCGCCTCACAAGGATGAATGCGCGAATAATAATAATGCCCTGATATATTAACGTTAGGCGGAAAAATGTTCGACGAAGTACCATTCAACAGGAATTTTTTAATAAAAATGAGCAAATATATAATTAGTATGATGAGCGTTAAGTAATGGCAAATAATACTTAATTTTTACTTCCGAGAAAATAATGCAATGTAAATTGATATTCATGACTCAGTCAGTCTCAAGAGTTCCATATAATCTTTCGGAGTATATATTTAAGAGTCAAAAAATGTGTGGCTGTGTTTAGCGGCTTTCCCAATTATTATACTTTGATTACCTTTTTGTAGATACATATATATAATTTTATTCTTTATGACATTAATTCATAACTTATAATATTATGTTAATAAAAAAATGTCATCGTTAATAAAAATACGGCAGTATTACATTATTATGAATATTATCACAAACCAGACATTTATGTAACTCATTTGTATTACACCTAATACACATATTCTATTAAATTGTAAATACATACAGGGTCATCAACATAGTATATTTTATCTTTCATATGTAAATGTAGGAATCTGTTCTATGTTATATATTTTTCATATTGTAAGTAGGAAGTATTTCTTGGTAATTCTGTGAATACAATTATTTCCCTTGTTTATAAACTAGTTATAGATTTAGCCACCTTGTAAATGCACCGTTTCAACTGAAGTACTCATCCGTCTCTTTTTATCACAGCGTAAACACATTTTCATGGAAAGGGACGAAATAGTTCTATTTTGATGCTATCAAAACCTCATCTCTATCAAGAGTATGGAAAAATGTTAAAAAATATTTGTATGGAAACACTTACTTTCGCATGTATGCAAATTTTTACAATGCATTATCGTGTCAATACACTGGTCTTGGGGCTTTCTTAAAAAAATCCAGTTGAGATGCGACTTGCAACCACTTTAAACAGATGAGTTTAGGTTCCAAAATTCTACAGAATTTTTTCGTACACGACCTCCTATAAACTGAAACTTATTGGAATCGCAAGCCCAAACCAGACCTATAATTTTGTTTTTTGTTATTGTGTTTGAGGTTTTTTGAAATTTAACTGTCAAACTTGCTTCGACAGATGAGTCTATAAGACCTAATAAATAAAATCTAAAAATTATTTTAAAATAATTCATCAATTACTATAAGATAATACTAATTATGTTTTAGGATATATAATTATTTATTAAAAAACTATTATTTTCATAAATTTTAAAGGTAACATTTGCTGGTGCACTGTTGACACATACATTTTTAAACGTTTCCTTCAAATTTTGATAGGAGCTATCTTGGTGTTTACAAAATTTGAGTTTTAATAATAGGAATTTAAATTTTTTAACTAATAAATATGATGGGGTAAATATTATTCACAAATTGGTTTTCCAAAAATAAATAAATACCTGTATTGAAGTGAATTCTTGATATAGATGACTCGAAAGGCATAAGTAACA